>JAXCMG010000035.1:4618171-4780935 GCA_034642415.1 Podarcis siculus
AGAAGAAGAAGAAGAAGAAGAAGAAGAAGAAGAAGAAGAAGAAGAAGAAGAAGAAGAAATTTATTATTTATACCCCGCTCATCTGGCTGGGTTTCCCCAGCCACTCTGGGCAGCTTCCAACAGAATATTAAAATACAATAGTCTATTAAACATTAAAAGCTTCCCTAAACAGGGCTGCCTTCAGATGTCTTCTAAAAGTCTGGTAGTTGTCTTTCTCTTTGACATCTGATGGGAGGGTGCTCCACAGGGCAGGTGCCACTACTGAGAAGGCCCTCTGCCTGGTTCCCTGTAACTTGGCTTCTCACAGGGAGAGAACCCCTAGAAGGCCCTCGGAGCTGGACCTCAGTGTCTGGGCTGAACGGTGGGGGTGGAGACGCTCCTTCAGGTATACTGGGCTGAGGCCGTTTAGGGCTTTAAAGGTCAGGACCAACATCAAGAGAAGGATAATAATCTGAAAAACCTCTGGGGGGAAAGTGGGCTTTATTTGTGTGTCCCATAAAGCATTAACCATGTCATGCCCGAATCTGTTTTTCTTGCCTTTCCCACTTTGGACAGTGCCCGGTACCTTCTCTACAATCAAATCCAGACTCTCCTTGCTGCAACCAACTGGTCCCAGCCTTTCCACACACGAGGTGACATGGGGGGGGCAGAAGGGTGGTGGTGGTGGTACAAGGGGAACTACAGCTTTCAGGCGTCTTGGTAGTCCAGGTCCAAGATTTATAGAGGGGTTTTTGGGGGGAGGGGGGACAGAGGACAGGAGAGAGGCTTCCTGCCTAGAAGAACGGTGGGGAAACCTGTGATCCTCCAGAGATACTGCTGCACTACATTTCCCATCATCCCTGACCATTGGCCGTATTAGCTGGGGATGATGGGAGTTGGAGTCCTGCATCGTCTGGAAGTCCACAGGTCCCCCACCCCTTCTTTAGAGTGAGACCAACTTCCTACATTTGTCCTCCAACAGGCGTTTGAGAAACGGTGCGGTGTAACGGTTAGAAGGCTGGACTTAGGAATCCTGGGTTCCAATCCCAGGTAGCCATAGAGCTCACTGCATGACCTGCTTGGGTTAGCTACTCTTGGCTGCCGGCTTGTTGTTAGGATAAAATGCAGGGAGAGGGGAACCCAGAGTTCTTTGGGGGAAGAAAAAGTGTGAAGCAATTTAAGGAAGCTCTTCTCTCTGGGTGCCTGTTGAGCATCGCCTTGTTTCCAAAATATAGTAAAAGCACATGATTTTGGCTTTAGGTGCAACCCCCAGAACATGACCCCTGTGCGTATTACGGGCTAACTACATATACTAAATGTGTCTCGCCTCTTTTCTCTTTCCTCCCATGGTAGGTCTACCTATCAGTTTCCGTTCCATGGATGCTGCATTCGGAGGCCTCTCAGGAGGGCTGGTGGCTGTCATAGTCCTGCTAAGCATCACCGTGTTCCTACTTTTGGGGGCTGCTTGGTTAATCGTGGCTGGGTGGCAGCAGTGATCTTCCCCAACTTGTGAACCGGAAGCACTTAATGACGGAATCCTGGCCCAGTGTAGGATTCCAAGACCTGCCCACATTCCAGTGTCATCAACGTTCTTATTGCAGCCATAATAAACATGCCTTACTTTTTGATCTTCTAGCTCTTCTCTGGATTGAGTGTTTTTGCTGGGGGTGGCAACTCACAACTGTGCTGGGTGAGGCTGATGGAGACGAACATCATCTCGAGACCCCCAACTCTTGAAGTCTAGAGTAGGTCAGACTCAGGATTCAACAGCTTCACATTGTTAAACTTACCCCACCTCTCCCAGCACTGTGAAGTTACATTTCCTTTGGCAGGGGGTCGCTGGGAGCTTGTGGAGTTTTGTAATATTTACAAATATACAGGTTGAACGTAGGTGGTGGAAGTAAAAGGTAAAAAGGTAAAGGACCCCTGGACGGTTAAGTCCAGTCAAAAGCGACTATGGGGATGTGGTGCTCATCTCACTTCAGGCCGAGGGAGCCGGCATTTGTCCACAGACAGCTTTTCTGGGTCATGTGGCCAGCATGACTAAACTGCTTCTGGCACAACAGAACACCGTGAACGCATGGAAACACCATTTACCTTCCTGCCATAGCAGTACCCATTTATCTACTTGCACTGGTGTGCTTTCGAACCGCTAGGTTGGCAGAACCTGGGGCATAGCAACGGGAGCTCACCACCACCACTCAGATTCGAACCGCCGACCTTCTGATCGGCAAGCCCAAGAGGCTCAGTGTTTTAGACCACAGCGCCACCCGCATCCCTAGGTGGTGGAAGTACCGCTTTAACAACTCCCAACAGACAACCGTATCCACCATCCCACATCAAATCTCCAGAGTGAAATATCTCAGTGTTCCCTGATGCTGCTACTTGCAGAGCCACCCAAAACCAGCACTGATTTTTATGGCTGTGTTCACATTACCACCCTAGAGCACAGTGAAGTTGTGGTCCATCTACAGCTCTTCCTCCTGCGACTTCCCACCAGTTGTTCATATCAGCGCTGTCAATTTGGCATTGGCAAGGCTGGGATGTCCTTATGCAGGTGTGTTTTCACACCTTGGCTGGAGAGGAATTGAAAAGAGCTCAAGGACTCCCATGGATGTGAAGCTGGTTTGAAAAACAACACCTCAGACAATACTATATTATAACAAAGTACAGGATACATATGCGTTTTGGATAATGCTGTGTGAACACGGGTTAGAAACCCAGCACTGTAAATGGAGTGAGGGCACAGTAAATGGGGGTAGGAACATAACATGCGTCTTTCTAAAAACAAAACAAACCACTACTATTTGTTTATTTTCATAGCTACACGGGTTCCCTCCAACTGGTCACTAGTTTGTGGAAGGGATTGAAGTGCATACCATGAAATTTAGGTTTGCACAATTAAAATGTATTAAAAGTGCTCTGTCCCCCACAACAAATCATTAAAAGAAAGAAAGAAGACAACACAATTTGGGGGGTGAGGAGGAGCCTGGTGCAACAAAGTTCAAGATAACATTGACCTATGTATGTTGTTACTAACGTTATAGAGATAAGTCAGTGCTAGGATAAGGCTGTAAATAATAAAGTATAATCACAGTCCTTTTTAGCCTTTTGATTTGATATGTGATATATATATAGCACATCATATGATTATTTATTATATACGTACATATATGCCAATGTGGTATATTGCAGACAATTCTCAATTTTCAATTTGCCTGAAAGACTGCACAAATTTTGACTTCTTCTAAATAGAGTTTTAAGGATAGAGGACAATACACTATGCAGTGAAAAATAGCTATTAGCGGGCTCCACGAAGGGGAGGAAGGAAGTCCGAGAATTCGGAGAATTCTACACTTTTTGATTCTATTTTATGTGTGGATGTAAAATTAAATTGTAAAACCAATAAAAACGTATTACAAAATTTTGACTTCTTCCCTCTTTTAAAAAAAGGAATCAATTTCCGCTTGCTTTCAAAATGTGGGCGTGCGTTTCTAAATCTTCATTTCCGAATAAGGGAGGCACAACATTAGAGCTAACATTTGACCCTCCAGACTGAACTCTGACAGCTGCTACTTCCAGCCGTTCATAAAAGGGATGCAGCGTTAGCTACAACCATGTTGCTAAGTCGGCCTCTCCTGGGGCTTGTGTTTTGTTAGCTGTTTCTATCCCTTGTGGGGAGTTAAGATGTTTCGGGTGGGGCCTATCAATCTGCTCCGATGTTGTTGCATTTAGTGGCAAGCGGTTCCTTTGAGCATCACCGCGCTCTATTCCCCTTCCTTGGCCGAGTGTCCAAACAGGAGACCCCTCCTTAACCTACACTGGATGGTAGGTAAATCTTAAAGACTTTCCTTCTTGTTTGTTGTGCCTTTCGAAAAGCAAACCTAGCAGAAAGAGTTCGGGTATCTACAAATTCTCTACCAGGAGGAACTCGGTAATTTTCAGCTGGTTTCACTTTAAAAAAAATTAAGTAAAAATACCTCTTGAATGTTATTCGTTAGCCTCCTACCTTTTAGGAAATTCATTTACAGTGGTACCTCGGGTTAAGAACTTAATTTGTTCTGGTGGTCCGTTCTTAACCTGAAACCATTCTTAACCTGAGGTACCATTTTAGTTAATGGGGCCTCCTGCTGCCGCCACACGATTTCTGTTCTCATCCTGAAGCAAAGTTCTTAACCTGAGGTACTATTTCTGAGTCTGTAACCTGAAGGTACCACTGTAGGTAACCTGAGGTACCACTGTATTTAAATGTTTACGCATCTGAGATTCAGAAAAGGGCAACCAAGATGAGGAAGGGAAGGGGGGAACTCCTGTATGCAGAAAGGTTGTAGCTTCAGGGATTTTTTTAGTTTAGAGAAAAGGCAAAATTAGGTGACATGATAGAAGATTGTAAAACACAGCAAGCAGTGAAACTGTGCAACTCACTCCTGCAGGACAGTGATGGCTTTAAAAGAGGATTAGGCAGATTTGTGGAGGAGAAGGCTACTAGCCATTATTCTGAATATCACTTGCTGGGAATGGCAGGAGGGGGAAGAGTCTCTTGTGTTTAGGTCTTGCTTCCTGGTTTCCCACAGGTATCTGGTTGGCTGCTGAGAACAGGATGCTGGACTAGACGGGCCATTGGCTTGATCCAGCAGCCTTTCCTTATGCTATGCCAACTTTTTGATTAAATATATCCCAATGCATCCTTGTTAAACTCTTCAGAAGTGATGGAATTGCAACTCCTACCAGCCATAGCCAGCATTGCCAACAGTAAGGGACAATGGGAGTTGTAGTCCCGGCAGCTTCTAGCAAGTCTGCAGGTTTGCCACCTCTGCTGTAAAGCATGGAATAAACCTACATGGATAGATAACATACACACTCTACAGCTTTATAATGGGGTCCCTTTTCTCATGCTTTCTGTATCGCACAGTAACGTTCCAGTTTTAAATGCAGACTCTGCATTTAGGTTATGTGTGTGTATGTGTTTAGAAATCCACATTGTGCTTTTTCTTTTGGTAAAGCAAACTCAAGCCAGCTTGCAAACAACAACAACAACAACAATAATAGGAAAACAGTCCAAATTTCAAATTATATTAGTCAAGAGCAGGGTAAATCAATCAGCTGGAAACCCTGGTGCCAACGGTTTAATCTGCATTGAAAGCTTGGCAGAATAAAGAGGTCTTGCTGTTTGCCCCATTGCGTAGTTCGCAGTCAGTGGCAGGCTCCCTGAGAACGTCCACAGCATACACTTAACAGCGCTTTCCCCCAAATAATTCTGGGAACTGTAGTTTGTTAAGGGAGCTGGGTGTTGTCGCTCTGTGAGGGGTCTCTTAACCACTATCAGCACTCTTAACAAACTACAGTTCCCAGGATAAACTGTGAAGGAAGTCATGACTGTGAAAGTGGCATAAAGGTGCTTTAAATGTATGGTGCAGGTGTGAGCTACAATCCTGCAATTCCTTTCAACTGAAGGAATGGCCAAGGAGCATTCGAGGGTGGGTGGCTGTGCCTTCCATCTTCTTTATGCGATATCTTTTTGCTCCCGTCAGAATAGCATCCGCCTTGCAACAAGGTCTCCGAAGTCGCTCTGCTCTGTCAAATGGCTCTTACAAGTAAAATTGTGTTTGCTTGATGATGATGGGGGAACGATCAGCAGTCAAGAGAGCTGTAAACAAGGGCTTCCCTGTGGACCACGTTGACACACAAGAGAGTTTGACCCGCTGTTGCGTATCTAGGGTTGTGCCACAGCTTTGTCAGAGGTGGCTGTGAAAGGAAAGATTTGTTGCTCGGGGTTATCCTTGAGGGCTTGTGGGCAGCCGGACTCAATTTGATCCTGCGCTTGGACTGGGGAAGCTGTTTCGATGGCAAATGCTTGGCCAGGAAACATGTCAGTGAAGAGCGCCTCTGAGAATGAGCAGAGTGCATTTCCTTAAGCCCCAAGGAACTTTGCAGGGCCTTGCAGGTCTGCAGCTAGAGTGCAGGGTTATCCAGGTGGCCTGAATCCCCAGCTCCTGTTTTTAAAATACCATGCTGTTTGTGATTTAGGGCAACATGACTGGTTCCCTGCGCCAAGGGATCACCTTCATGCTTCGTTCCTAAAGCCTAGAAATGCTTGCCCAGTTTTGGGAAGGAGCTGGAAGGGCTCTAGGACTCTGCCAGAGCCTGGCACCTCCCTTACCCAGCTTTGGGAAGGCACCATGAGGGCTGGGAGGGGGGTGTCAAATTTTGGCCTCCCACAGGACGTCACATTACGAAGGTCCGCCCCTGCCATTGCTTCAGATAAATGTCAGACACATTTTGCATATGTGTGACATTGGTGGAAACATACGTATCCTTGCTAAGATGACTTCTAAGATGCTCAAGCTTCTAGTCCTCATGGAACCGAGAAGAGGTTTTGTACCTGTGTAGGCTGCATTTGCTAGGGTCTCAACGATCAGGCTTCCTAGCACAAGTAGTGGGAGGCTTGGTGCTCTGCATGGCTTTGTGTGCCTCTTCTGTTGCACCTACAACTTTCAGTCTCGCCACCTGCTGGTCCCCCACCATGTGTAAGCTATCGTGTTTTGAGTTTCTTTTGGGATAAACGAGTGCTCAAGCTATACATTACATGACAGGCGCATGCCAAGTCTCCCCTCATGTTGCCTCTGCACAGAGTTTTCTTTTGAGACAATAGAGAGAAAAACTGTTATTTCTTGGTGGATGGGGATATGTCACTATTATTATTATTATTGTTATTATTATACACAGAATAAAACATTCACAGAATAAAATCAAGATATTAAACCACAAAATACCTAATAAAAATAAAAACAACAACCCAATAGCCCCTCCCCCCAAAAAAACACATTTTAAAAGGGCATAGGATGTAAATTAGGTCAGCCAAAGGCCTGGTTAAAAAGGGCGGTTTTTGCCTTGTGCCTTAAGGTGCATAATGAAGGCGCCAGGCGAACCTCCCTGGGGAGAGCAGATTCTACAGATGGGGAGCCACTGCAGAGAAGGCCCATTCTCGTGTTGCCACCCTCCTAACCTCTTGAGGAGGAGGCACATGAAGGAGAGCCTCAGAAGATGATCTCCGGGTCTGGGTAGGTTCATATGTACTATATGTACTATGCTACATATAAGGTTTCGATGTTCCCCATAGCAGCTCAGCAGACCAGACACAATTTCACTCTCCATCACGGGGTCCTGAGCACTGGTGGGGACCATCTGTTTTCTGTTCACTCCTGTGCTGCTTGTATTTTTGTGGCCACCAAAGGTTTTCAACAAATAAATCTGACTAAGGCAAACCTACATTTCCAGTCTGCGATTGAGTCCCTCCCACAAAACAGGGATGGTCTGGAGGTGGCCTCGGTCTTTGGGGTTGGTCATGGCTTTCTGTTCCATGGACGCCCCACTTGCACTCCTGGGTTTGCTCCTGTATTATGTGTGGAAGATCTCCTCGGTTTGTATTGTGCCACAAGTCAGCGTTTTATCTTCCTCTGCAGAGACTCCCTGGTCTGGCAGTTTAAAAATGGATCTGAACCACCTTCTCGCTTGCCTGCTGCTGCTGTTCCTGGGTGCAAGCCACGCTACCACCGATGAAGCTCCCAGCACGCCCCTTTTCTCCTCTCCTTCCCCTCTCCCCACCACCTGGTCCTCCACCCCACAAACATCTCCCGAATCCACATCAGGTCCCACATCAGACGCCACTGATGCGACATCTTCACCCAAACCTTCCCTGACGCAGCAGGACCAGGACCACAAGGAGCCCTCGGTCTCTAGCCCACAGACAGAGAAACCCAGGCTTCCCCAAGAGAAGATGGAGGCTGCTCCTTTCAAGTTTCCTGAGGTTGACATCGAGGAGTCTGGCGGAAGTCAGCAATGGGAGACTGCAGCTCAGGGAGTGGCCATTATGATGATGAAACCCAAAGGTGAAGGTGCTTCTCCTGGGCTTTCAGACAGGGGAAGGGCTGTGGTTCATGGGTAGAACATCTGCTTTGCATGCAGAAGGTCTCAGGTTCAATCCTTGGCCTTGCCAGGTAGGGCTGGAGGATGAGGCATATTCCTATGCCTGTGTGGGCTTTTGTGGAGGGATTAGGTAAAGGGACCCCTGACCATTAGGTCCAGTTGTGGCTGACTCTGGGGTTGCGGCACTCATCTCGCTTTATTGGCTGAGGGAGCCGGCATACAGCTTCCGGGTCATGTGGCCAGAATGACTAAGCCGCTTCTGGCGAACCAGAGCAGCGCATGGAAACGCTGTTTACCTTCCCACTGGAGCGGTACCTATTTATCTACTTGCACTTTGACGTGCTTTCGAACTGCTAGGTTGGCAGGAGCAGGGACCGAGCAACGGGAGCTCACCCCGTTGCGGGGATTCGAACCGCCGACCTTCTGATTGGGAAGCCCAAGAGGCTCAGTGGTTTAACCCACAGCGCCACCCGCGTCCCTGTTTGTGGAGGGATTAGTTGATTGCAATTCCAATCCTGGATTCTCCAGAAGGGCGCTGGGGTCGAGTAGCTCACAGACCAGTATGAAATCATGGACCTGGGAGAACTTGTGGCTATTGAGTGACCCTAAGCAAGCTGGCATCTCTCAGCCTCAGTTGCTATATCTGTAAAATTGGGGTTAGAATGGGCTAGACCCAGATTCAGGCCCCATCCGTACTACGCATTTAAAGCCGCATCATACCACTTTAAACAGTCATGGCTTCCTCCAGTGAATTCTGGGAGCTGCAGTTTGTTAAGCACCCTGAAAGGAGAACCCCTATTCCCACCAGAGAGCTACAATTGTATGAGTTCCCTGGGAAGAGGGATTGACTGTTCAACCCTCTGGGAACGGTAGCACTGTAAGGGGAATAGGGGTCTCCTGACAACTCTCAGCAGCCTTAACAAACTACAGTTCCCAGGATTCTCTGGGGGAAGCCATGACTGTTTCAGGCGGCATGATGCTACTTTAAATGTAGTTGAGGCCTAGCTTGGCTGCTCACATGTAGTCCATTTGAAGTGCATTGTCAAGAAAGTGGACAAACGAGGATACAGGTTTGCATAAAAACTGCACACACCTGCTAACTTATATGGATAGACGCAGTATTAGAAATAATTGCTATTATTTAAATAGAAATGCAATACATCTGGGTCAGTGCGTCTGGCTGTTAACAGAAGGTTGGTAGTTTGAGCCAACCCAGGGATGGCTGTGGGCAGGGATCCTGCCTTGCAGGGGTTGGACTAGATGTCCCTGGAGGGTCCCTTTATGGATCTATGGATCTCACCATAGTAGAGAAGGTGACCTGGGTGACTGCCTGCTCAGCCCGCTTACCGGGTGCTAACTGTTAACTGGCAATTTCAAGGCAACTTAGTGTTTTCCAGTCTTAAACTTGACCTGGATGAGACAACCCTTCAAACAGAGAAAGGGATGGGGAACTTTCTGCTTGTGGGCCTAGCAAGACTCTGCATGGGTCTCAGCTTGGCCCATAGGGCCATTTCCATGTCACACCCTCCTGATAGTTCCTTGACACGGGAGGCTTGCTAGGACTGGCTCCTCTATTTCACAGAAGACACCTTAGAAGGGAGGACATGTCCATGCTTCCCACAAAGCTCTCTGTGTGGGCTAGGGATGAAAAAGATCTTTTCATTCCAGTTTCCCTCCGTTTCTCATTTTCCCAGTCTTAAATTCAGTTCCCCACTTTTTGCAGGCATTTGTGTGTGTGTGTGTTTTTAATGAAAAATCCTTACGAAAATTCATCAGCTTTTTAGTGCAATTTTTCTGAGAAACACATTTTTGTATGCAGCTTTGACTAACATACACATTTTTGCAAAGCAATTTCCCCAGGTATAATGCATTTTGTGTTTGCCCCACCCCACTAACACCTTCATTTTCATGGATGCTTTACACACACACACACACACTGCAGCGAACTTTGAGGACTGCATTACAAAATTGCGAGGAATGCGAACTTCTGAGGAGAGCTGCATCTTGGTTTGTGTAGTGTTCCATAAAGTGAGGACTTGAAAGGTTTGGCTTTGAATGCGGATGGGACCTCTTCTTCACCCCTAGTGTGGATCATGTGATATCATTCTTCCTTCTTACGCAGGGCAACTGTCAGCTGGGGAAGCCCACACCGCAGCTAGCCACGCCATGGGGCTGTTTCTCGCTGGCTGCGGCCTGCTGCTCTGCCTCTTCATCGGGGTCTATTGCGCCTACAGCCGAGGATCCAAGAAAGAACCGTTTTCCCACCATCGCTTGTATGAGGACGGATTTGATGACCCTGGTAAGCGATGGGTGGCCTTTGGGAAGGAGAGTGTGTGGGACCCGGTGGGCTAGGATTGAGGAGAGCAGTGCAGGCGGCTGGACTATGCTTTGATACCAGCCGCCTGTCTGCACTGTTGAAAGGGAAAGGTCAGGATGGAGAACCTGTGATTGGACTGCAGTCCCCATCATCCTTGGCTATTGGCTGTGCTGGTGAGGGCTGATGGGAGTTGGAGTCCAAGAACATCTCAAGGTTCTTCACAGCTGGGGAAGATCATCACTGGTTACCCCTGCATACCCTCCAACATCTTGGAGACCAAAATTGGGACGCTCCTTTATTTGGTCCCAAGAGACCAAAATACATCCATTTTTGGGTCTCGCAAGGCCAAAAAATGAGTGTCTTCTGGTCCAGTGCTGTGGTAAAAGCCACCAATGGGACATTCCTAGATCCAATCCCGGCTTCTGTAATTCCGGGATCTCCGGCTTAATTCGGAAGTGTTGCGTGGTCTGCCTATGTATTTTTTCTTAACGTAATAGGTTACTTGAATGGTACCCTTCAGGGCAAAGATGAGCAGGGTGGTTTAACCTACAAACAATTGTAAGGTAAATAAGTAAAAGGAAACAACAAATAGACCACCAGTGACAATAACTGAACAAGGTGATGACCTGAGTAGTAGAAGCCTTGAGAAATGAAACACGTTGATGTGGGTGTCAAGTGAGCCTCCCTAGGGAGAGAATTGCCTAAATAAGGGGCCACCACTGAAGAGACCATTTCCCCCCAGTTGCAGCTAACAGGTGTTGAAAAATATTTCTTTTTTGGCAGTCAGCCAATACCAGGCAAAACAGATTGACTCAGTGAAAAGCAACTTCAAGTGGCACCTGACATGGTCATGTGATGCAGTGGTCCATGGATGGGTTTATTTCTTACTCTGCTCCCCCCCCCATTTTCTTCCCAGCTCTCTTCCTGGACAGCCCAAAGGATTACGACTGGTTCTTCTACGAGACTGACGGTTACGTCTACCCAACGGCCTCCCAAGCCCAGTCTCAGCCAATCCAGACCCTCTCGATCCCAGCTCTCAAGCAACCGCCCCCTGCTCTCGATGGGTCGCCAGGGAAGCTGGCGTCTTCCGAGGCAGGGCAGGACCCCAAGCAGCCCCAAGCAAGCCCTGTGAAGCTGGAGTGCCTGTCCCCAGCCAACCTGCGCACTGGGAACTTCATCTGAGGCTCTGGACCCTTTCCAGAAAAAAATATGGGCTACGTGCAAATCCCTCTCCCCACTCCTGCAGACTGAATTCTCTAGGCCAGGGTTAGGCAGAAGGTAGGACAGCCTATTTACTGATAGGCTGCTGCTGGAGAATTTGCAGTAGATTGGCTCCCCAAAAAAGTAATGAGAAAAAATCCACCCCTTTCCCAAATATAGATTTTTTTTTTAGAAGTCCTGATCTGTAGAAATGCAGATGCTGGTTGGAATTTTTGATATATTCTTCCCCTGCATGGGTCATGGGTGCAGGAAGTAGTTGACCCCATCTCCACCCCACACCCCAAGTCACCACTTTGTTCCCTGCTCTGATTGGTGGAGCTCAGCTTTCTAGTAAAAGCAAACACAAAGCAGATCTAGCAATCCTGACGTTTGCCCACATGTGCTATAGAGCACAGCCCATCTCCAGGTGCCCTCACTTTTGGAAGTGAGGTAGGCATTCTCACAGTAGTGGGTCCTCATCTGCATAGCTGGTTTTTAATGCTGCCAGTTCTATTCCATTGCATTTTTTTAAAAAAAATTGTGTGATACGTGTTTTTAATGCGGGGTGTTGTAAGTCAATTTGAGAATATGTATGGAAAGGCGGAAATATTTTAAATAAATAGAGACATGGAAACCCAAACAGGAAGCTTCACTTTCTAAATAAAACAAACAATCGCTGTCCAAACCTTGAAAGCAATGAGACTGGCTTTTGGGAAGTGCACTCTGCACATGCTTAAAGGTACTCTAGCCTCCTGAACTTCATGCATTGATAGGGGGAAGCTTCCAATCTTTAGGAATAGGGCTGCCAACTTTTTAACCAGCTGCTGCAGCTGTGTCTTTCGCAGTAGCCTGATCTAATGCATTCTTTAAGGTGCCCCAAGACTTCATTGCTTATGCTGCCATCAGCTGCCATGGCAGTTTCTCTGAAATAAGCTTGATTTTTCGACATCGGGCGATATGGCTTATATCCATGATGTGAGAAGCCTCACCAGCTGATTGCGGCACCTCCAGTCTGCTGGTAAAAGCACGTGAGCAGGCCTGTCTAGATCTGCTGTTGCTTTTCTAGTCAGTTGGCAACCTTACCCTGTAACAACCATTTGTGGCGTGTGACTGACCATAGTCTTGCCAAAATAAATCCAGGCAAAAGGTGTAACTCTCAAGCTAAACACTAGATGGCAACATGGGGTCAAATATCCCAACCTTGCCTGGTGGGGAAATCTGAGGTCTGCTCCTGACAAGGGGTGGGAGAGTTAAACCGCAAGAAGCCTGATGTGTAAAGTTCCTTAACCTTTAACCATGGGCTAACCAAGTAATTTGAAAGTAAATGTATTGCATGACCTTGCATAACCTCAATCTGATATTTCAAAAATGCACACGCACAAAATATACATCTCGGCCCATTGTGCGTACACACAAAATCTCACTCCCCTTTTCGCCAGACTGCTAGGCAGGGGGAGAGAGCCGCGGCTCAGCCATTGTGCTGGATTAGGCCAGCTAGCTGAATCCATACTGACGAAGCCTCGCTCTGCGTCATCGCCTCCTGCCAGTCCCCAGACATTGATTAAATTCCTGGCTTTTGGCTTCTTAAGCCCGACAGACAGACGGCGTTTTCTTCTTTCCCTCCCTCCCCATCTCTCTTCAATCTGTTCTGTCTTCCTATCTCTCTCTTCCACCTCCCCTGAGATAGGTACAGCCCTCTTTCCTGTAGCTCAGAACCAGTGCAGCTGATGTTCCTCCTGCCCCCTGGCCTGAGCATTCCCATTGTGCTTGCTTCCCCCCGACTGCCCTGCAGTAGTGAGATGTGCAAAGGTTAGGCCAGGCTCTCTCCAAAATGCATTTCCGGTTGCTGTAGGGTAGAGGTGGGAACAAGGAGCAAATGTATTCCTTTACCACTGGAACACCTGTCAAAGATTCCCCACATTTTTTTTTTTTTTTACATTTCATCACCCCCGGTTGGGGTTAATGCTGTAAAAGCCAGAAGGCATTGCAAAATAGTGAATGGCAAAGCCGCAGTTATTGGACAGAAAAGGAATTCAGAATTACTCCAGAAACGTTTGGTCAAGTTGGTATTGTTGCATATGCACCAGTTTTTGTTCCCTCTTTTTAAGAGAAACATGCAGGGCGATTCACAGTGTGCTGTCTGAAGAGCAGTTAAGATGGGGGAGGGATTCCTTACCTTTCAGACTGTGGGCAAAACGGTAAAGCACTTGTGGGAACAAAGTGGGACAGATCCTGGCCAAAACCCTCTTTCCACAGATTGACCAGCCTGCCTACTACTTTCAGATACGACCCAACCTTGCCTCTGTTCTGTTCAGTTTCATAATGGGTGAATTAAGGTGTATACACACCTCGGGAGCTGAGCTGAGGACATGGAAACAGAGTGCAGCTCTTCTGCAAGTTAATTAGGATAACTTTGTCGAATCTGAGCTTCTGAATAGCTCAGATCTCTCCAAGGCCTTGCAAGAGCTGCTTGCCCAACCTTAGGCCTCAGTTACATAGCTGTTTGGGATTAGGAAAGCTCTTTAGTTAAAAAACAGCAAACTAGCAGAAGATTCCTAGACTAAAATTTACCCAGTGCGGAGAATAAAACAACAGATTGTCAATAGATCATTTGGCATTGGCTGTTGTTTTTAACAGAGGCAGGAAGGTTATATAGAGATCTCACGGTCAATGAAGGAGGTAATGATTGTGAGGCAATGGAGGCCTGAAAAATACCTGAAGAAACTAGAATAGGATAAGATTTCCTCATTTATGAGGGCAGTTTTGGCAATGACAGAAGTTGCCCAAAGCATGTATGAAGTGTTATTTGCTGGAAGTTAGACAGGCATTTGGTATATATGTGAATTTTACCCTGTTGTGGGGAAGGGTGGAACTGATCCAATGGGGCTCTTCCACTCTAGGGTGCTAAATGTCTATGACGCTCTGTGAGAGGGAGGGCGGATATGCATGAAGATAATAATAGTAATAATACTTAGTATTTATATAGTATTTTCCCCCAAAGTGCTCCAAGCGCTTCACTTACATTCTCTGCATAAAGCTCACAATACGATCCTGCAAAATTGGCCCAGAATTATTATTTCCATTTTACAGATGGGAGAAGGGAAACAACAAGGCTTGCCTCGGTTCATGGCAGAGCCTAGAAGCTCCAAATCACACGCTCGGTCTCTGAAGGTGAATGAACAGATAGATGCACGTGAAGGGAATTGGGGTGCAAACCTCAGTGGCAGAACACATGCTTTGAGTGTAGAAGGTGGAAAGCTCTGTCCCTGACCTCTCTAGTTAACATGAACAGGTAGGAAGTGATGGGAAAGACCTTTCTCTGCTGAAGACTCTGGAGGGCTGCAGCTAGATGGACAAAACAGTCTGACCTGGTATAAGGCAGATTTCTATATCCTACGAGAATCTCAAGGGTGGAATGTGGCTGTGTAAGAAAAATAGATCCCCTCTTCCCACCCCCAAGCAATCTACAAAAGGTATGTGCAAAAAAATATACAAGTCTATGTATATGTGTACACACACACGTACAAGACAATGCGTAGATACAGCAGCTGTGTCTCTCTGTGTGTGGCTGTTTAAGTTATCCAGGTATCTCTCATTCACAGCTGAGGTTGCTGCAGAAAGCGGGTTTAGGTATGAACTGTGGAACTAGTGCTCCTTGGGACTGGTTGGGCGGAAGGCAGGGAGCCCAACAGTAGGTGGCGCCATAGAGCCAATGGCAGGTGGAGACAACTAATTCTAGTTTTGCCCCCGTCTCCTGTCCTTCTCCTGCTGAGTTATACAAGGGGCAACAGGGAGAAGAAAGAGGAGGCAACGGACAGGCAGTGGCTCCTCCTGGACTGGTTGTTAAGCAGGAAGACAGGTGTTGGGGTAGGGGCAGGCTGAAGGCAGAATGAGGTGGGTGGGGCAGTTGACCCATGCGCCTGAATGGACCAGCCTTCCATTGGGTACAATATTCATAAAGATAATAATCAAATCAGTTTGGGGGCCCCTGCCATTCCTCCTGCCCCCATTTGTGTTGCTGATGCTACCAGTGTGTGTGTGTGTGTGTGTTTGTGTGTGTGTGAAGTGAGTGGTGGAAAGGTGCTTATTCTTCTTCCTTTTTCTTCTCTTCCTCTTCTTCATCAGGCTCCTCCTCATCCTTCTCACTATACTGTGACGCCGCATCCATTTTTTCTGGAAGCTGGAAGCAGAAAAAATGGGGGGTGGGGTGGGGTGGATTATTATTTATTATCTGGGCATGTGTGAGTGTGCTTGTCTAGACTTCTGTGCTGAAATCTCTCTAAATCCCTTTGATCAGCAAACAAGGATTCCGGGGGCTTTTCCTTCGCAGAAGCTCCTGTGCTATTAACATCTGCATGGCAGGGAGCACAGCAATGCAATGCAAGCAGCATAATGCGGAGAAGAGCAAAATACCTGCTGAATTCTCTCCCCTGAACTGGCTTGGGCTGCTTAAAATAAGCAGGAGTCTCTGCCAAGCAGCGAGCAAACTCAGATCCTGCCCTCGATATTGCAAATCAGGAAAAGTTTATCTAACTAGCTATATCTGCATGCAGCAGGACTTCCACAGTTATACTTTTTTCTGAAAAGGCACAGGAGCTAAAGCCCATTTTGGAACGGAAAGGATTTCCACTGCACATAGCTGTCAACTTTCCCCTTTTTTAAAGGGAAATTCCCTTATTCCGAATAGGATTCCTTGCAAGAAAATGGAAAAGTTGACAGCTATGCCACTGCGTGACTTTAGCTTGCAACACAGAAGTGAATTGGCTATGTTTAACCCAGTGATAAGATAAATTAACTTTGCACATGCCCAGGGGTTCACATTACTTCACACGCCCCACGGCTAAATCCAGACAATGTTCCTGATCCCTGGCTCAGATCAAGTCTTGGCTCAGAGTTACAGGGAACAACGGAAAGGTAGGTCAACAGGGCTCAAAGATTATCTTCCTTGTGAATAAAGGCTTACAGCAAACATCTTAGTTTAGAGAAAAAGAGGGTGGAGAAGGCAGGAAACGCAGCACACTAGGAGGTTTGGGAGATCACGTACAGCAGGATTGGGGAGCCTGTGGACTTCTGAATGTCGTTGGGCGCCAACTCCCATCAGCCACAACCAACATGACCAGGGAGGATGGGAGTTGGAATGCAACCACGTAGAAAGGGCCACACAGGGATGGAAATAGTGAAGAGGAAAAAGTGATTTGCCCCTTCTCAAAAGCAGGTATTCAGGGGCCACCCACTATAATCAAGGCAGTAGGTTGAAGCAAAGGGAAGGACCTTTCCCCTCCCATTCCATGATGCAAAACTGAGCACCAATAGGACTCGCTGGGTTGGTTCACTCAGGCACACTCACTCCCAGAGGATCACAGCATGCGTGAACAAGATGTATTAAGAAAAAATTCGAACAAAATTAAAGCTTAGAGCTTTCTGTGCCCCTTTAGGCTCTGCTTTTCATTGGAGCTGATGCCACTATTAAAGAGAGACCTTCCTGCCTCACTTTAGTGAAAGCAGACAGCCCCATTTTATTTTTCCAGGCATGCAGGGAGCGGGGAGGAAGCTGCTTTTTGCAGACATTTGCTGCGAGAGAGACTTCTCTCGTACGCAGAGGTCCCTGTGGATGCAGGTTCCTCCTTATCCCCTCAGCTGGTGGGAATGGCAGAAAGAATCGTATTGCTAGCCCTATGCTTGGGGCTTCTCAACATGCCGAGTGTCGGGCCAGCAATGCCCCTTGCACTGTGGATTCACCCAGAGACAGGATTCAAAACCAAAGAGGCCAGCACTAAAAAGGCCCTGCTCTGAATCTAGATCTGGCCCTCAGCACCACAATGGTTCCCTGTTACATACAGACACAGTAGGCATGAGAATAGAAGCCCAATACCATTGTGCCTAAGGGACGCGGGTGGTGCTGTGGGTTAAACCACAGAGCCTAGGACTTGCCGATCAGAAGGTCAGTGGTTCGAATCCCTGTGACGGGGTGAGCTCCCATTGCTTGGTCCCTGCTCCTGCCAACCTAGCAGTTCGAAAGCACGTCAAAGTGCAAGTAGATAAATAGGTACCGCTCCGGCGGGAAGGTCAACGGCGTTTCCGTGCGCTGCTCTGGTTCGCCAGAAGTTGCTTAGTCATGCTGGCCACATGACCTGGAAGCTCTACGCTGGCTCCCTTGGCCAATAAAGCAAGATGAGCGCTGCAACCCCAGAGTCGGCCACAACTGGACCTAATGGTCAGGGGTCCCTTTACCCTTTACCTTTACCATTGTGCCTGAAGGAAGACTGTCCTGAGCTGTGTGGGCTCAGCTCTCATGTCCAGATATTCTTATGTCCCCAGTGACTGTCAGCTTCTCCCAGGCCCACTGAACATTCACTGGGAACGTTCTCCTGCTCACCTCTTCCTCATCCTGGCTGGGCAAGACGGTGTAGCCAGACCCGATGGAGCCCTCCTGATGATTGGCCACAGCCTGCAGCTTAAGGGTAGTGGGGTCTATCTCAAGCTCCTCCCCCCTTCCGTCAATGAGCGCCAACTCTTTCTGGGAGAGGAAATGGACGATGCCGGCACCAAAGGAGTCGCCTACCACGTTGATGGAGGTCCTCATGCGGTCCCTGCAAGGAGGAGGGAGGAAAACAGGGAGGATGGGGTTAGAGCAGGCTTCCTCAACCTCGGCCCTCCAGATGTTTTTGGCCTACAACTCCCATGATCTCTAGCTAGCAGGACCAGTGGTCAGGGATGATGGGAATTGTAGTCTCAAAACATCTGGAGGGCTGAGGTTGAGGAAGCCTGGGTTAGAGTGACGTGGTCAAGGCCTACCATTGCCTTCGCTTCCCATCCTGCCATTGTCCTTGCTTCCCACCTATGTGCTTGCATGTGTGGTCATTACGTTTTGCCATCGATGGAGCTCTCTGTCTGTTGGACAGCCTTCCAGGAAGAGAAGACCTCTCTTGAAGGAGCTGCTTCGCAGAAAAGCCCACATCATATTGCCTCACACTTCCTTGGGCCAGGCCTGTGCAAGTTAATGGGACTTTGGCAGAAATAGGCAAGGACTGGAAATGAAGCAGTATGACCACCCTGCAACTTTTGCAGGCGTGAGCGGTACTGAAAGCGGGATTGTGTGTGACCGCCTCTATAGGTATAAATTAGCATATGCAAATTCCACACATTTTTCTAAAAATAAACAAATTAATGCCTGAGGAGATAAAAAGGCAATGGATGAGGTTCTTCCCCTTCCCCTTTTATTTGCACAACAGCCTTGGAAGGTATGTTAGGCTGAGAGGCTGTGAGTGGTTCAAGGTCGCCAAATGAGAGCTTCACAGCTGAGTGGGGATTATGAACCCTGGTCACCCAGGGTCCAGTCCAACACACTAACCGCTATACTGCACTGTCTCTCAGACGTATTGTGGGTTGTTGTTTTTTGAATGACCCTGAAGGGGGACATTGATGTCGTGGTTTGACCACACACCACTACCAAGCCCCTGCCCTTGACGTCACTCACAGTAGCCAGTCCACAGCAATGAGGAGGCTGATGTCCTGGGTCGGGAGTCCCACGGCTGTCAGGATTAAAAGCATGGTGACCAGCCCCGCACTGGGTATACTGGCTGCCCCTACACTAGCCAATGTGGCTGTTAGGCTGTGGGAACAGAAAGGGAGAGAAATGAGATGTTCGTTCACATTTATAGGCCGCAGAGCATCAAAGCAGCCTGCAAAATTCAAAACAAGTAAACAAAGCCATTATTAAAATAAGCAATGTAATTGCAGAAGGCAGCTGTAGCTCAGGGCCAGAGCACCTGCTTGGCATGCAGAAGGTCCCAGGTTCGATCCTCTGCATCCACATGTAGGGCTGGGAGAGACCCTGGTCTGAAACCCTGTAGGGCTAAATGGACCAGTGGTCTGACACAGTAAGAACATTTGGGGATGTTATTGCCCACCAAAACTGTGGAAAAAGTCTTGGACAAATACTTTGGTACAGTGCTAGCTTTAATGGCTCAAGTACGAAAGCCCCGTAGCAAAGAAGCTATACAAATCTTTGCTGGAGGGAATTCCACAACCCCGGTGCCACAACCAAAAAGGCCCTGCACTCTGCCACTACTACTTTTCTGAAGGCTGCAAACAAGGACTCTGCCAAACCGCTTAATAAGTGGACAACTTTGTATGTGAAATGTGATCGACTCTCCCGCCCTTCGGGTGAGTTACGTCTGACCTGGGCACCAGCCGGCTCATGAGGGGGGAAAAAAACAGGCCTACTGAGTCACCTCACCTGACTGTTGCGATCTGTCCGCCATCTAAGTGTATGCTGTTCATCTGTGCAATGAAGATGGCTGCCACAGCCTCGTAGAGAGCAGTGCCGTCCATGTTTATGGTGGCCCCAATGGGCAGCACAAAGCGGGTCACCCGCTTGTCGATTTTCAAGTTCTCTTCAAGGCAGCGGAAAGTGACAGGTAGCGTCCCGGCGCTGGCGTGCAAAGGAGGCGGCAGGGGTAGCAGGGATGTAGGGAAAAGTGATTTTAAAAGCTGCATGTCCATACGTAATTTCTCCTTAACTCCCCTTCCTCCTCATGCACCCGTATCTGGACGCATTGTTTGTACACCCTGTAGCTGACAATCCTAAAGGCCCAATCCATACTTAATTTGAGTAACATGGCCGCTGCTGAGGTTGGCTGCTCCTCTCTCTCCAAAGAGAGGAATTCGATCCTGAGGAATTCCACCCTGAACGCTGCCTGGCAAGAAGAGAAACGGGGGAGGCCAGCAAGCTCACCTGCCCATCACTACCTGCTGACCTTGAGGCCCATATTTCGTTAAATTGGAAATGCTAACTTACGTTCTTGTAATTCTGCTTGTTTAGTGTATGACAGAATTTCTTAGTTGTCTATTGGTCCTGTTTAAATGTCTTTTTGAAATCTTTGTATACTATTTTTCTCTGTTCATTTGCATTAACTTTGTTCCCTTGCTCTGGGACTGAAAACAGTCCATGAGGAGGAATGATGATGATAATAATAATAATAATAATAATAATAATAATAATAATAATAATAATTTTATTATTTATACCTTGCCCATCTGGCTGGGTTTTCCCAGCCACTCTGGGCGGCACCCAACAGAATATTTAAAACACAATAAAACACCAAACATTAAAAACTTCCCTAAACTTCCCTATAAAGGCTGTAAGTAAGTAAATAAATAAATAAATAAACAACAACTACACACACACACACACACACACACCCTGAACATGTTCCATAAACCACCTGCCACCATACACCCAAGTTCATAAATTAACAATATGCTTAACTGGTAAGTATTTTCTTAAAAAAATAAATACTATTTTATGTAAACCACATAGAGGTTTTGTTTTGTTTTGTTAAAAATAATAATTATGTGGTCTATTAATTTCCCCAAGTGAGCAGATAAATGAAATGTCCATCACCACATAAACAGTTTCTGCTAAAAAGGAAGCCACACAAGATCTGCCCGTACCTGGAGGCTGTGCCAAGAGCCGTAATCCAGGCCTGGAAGATGCCAGCGTAGAAAAGGAAGGGGTTCTGGCGCGTGATGACGAAGAAGATGAGGGGCAGCACCATAGCACCGTGGATGACCAGCCCCACAATGACCGTCACCATGTACATGCCCAGCTGACGGGCCACCATCTCCAGGTCTTTGATACCGGCAATCTTGCCGCAGATGAGGGAAGCGATGCCAAACGGAGAGTACCTACATTGAGGAAGGGGACGTTCAGAAGACTGTCAGATGCTATCGAAGCAGCTGAATGAGCAGTGCACAGATAGACTATGGAACTCCCTCCCACAGGAAACAGGTATGGCCATTGTCGCGGACTGGCTAGACACAGAGGAATGGTGGGAGGCACCAGCTGGGGAGCCCCCTGAGGGGAAAAGGCTCAGAGTGGTCAAAGGAAGAAGACTGGGATGAGTCGGAAGCTGAAGAAGCAAGAGGGTTTAGTGAGCAGGAAGAGTCTGTGGCAGAGAGCAGTCCAGAATCAGAGCAGGGACAGAAGCAGGAGAGGAGGGAAGCCAAGAGGCAGAGATGAGTCAGGCTGGTGAGGAAGCAGTGAGAGAAGCACCATTGCTCAGGTAAAATCCCATCCAGACTAGGAAGCCTTGATGGCTAGGCTGGACAGGTGGGGCCACTTCAACCCCTGGGAATCCTTTGTTGCTTTGCATGTTCCTCTAGTCTACACTCCCCCCAGCTTTCACCACATGGGGGAGTTGTACATGGAGATACAGGAGCTCATTTCTACGTCTGGGTGGTGCTCGAATTAATAGGGGAGCAGGAGTCAGAGGGATCTGGGCCTCCCTATCCTTCATGATGGCTCCATTAGTTGAAGGGCACAGGGGAAGAGGGAATTAGTGGTTAGTTTGAGTGTGTTTCGAAAAGGGTCCCCTAATTCCCCGCCCCATTATTTGATCACTGCCTTTACAGTGTTTCTTAACCTGTGGGTCCCCAGATGTTGTTGGACTACAACTCCCATCATTCCTAGCCAGCATGACCAGTGGCCAGGGATGATGGGAGTTGTAGTCCAACAACATCTGGGGACCCACAGGTTGAGAAACACTGCTTTAGAAGCTTCCAACACCTGCTTTAAAGACAAGCACTTTCTGGGTGCCTGGCACAGCCTACTCGACTTGTATGTTTGGAAATAACCAGGTACAAGTGAGACCTGCAACTCAACACTTCTTTGTGGAGGTCTCCTCCTTTAGGGTTCCAGCCAGCCGTACCCTTTGCAGGGCACTCCATTCCAGACTAATCCCTCTCCCACACCCTGGATGGTTTCCCTCAAGCCAATCAGATGCTGCTCAGTGTTCTGTGGCCAATGGGCGCACTCACTTTTTACTTTAGGAGTCTCCACCCAAGCTTTTTAAAATCTGCTATTACCTCCCTCTTAACTATAGTATAGTTAAAGCTAGGGTTTCCCCAGTCGTGATGTATGGAAGTGAGAGCTGGACCATAAAGAAGGCTGATTGCCGAAGAATTGATGCTTTTGAGTTATGGTGCTGGAGGAGACTCTTGAGAGTCCCATGGACTGCAAGAAGATCAGACCTCTCCATTCTCAAGGAAATCAGCCCTGAGTGCTCACTGAAAGGACAGATCGTGAAGCTGAGGCTCCAATACTTTGGCCACCTCATGAGAAGAGAAGACTCCCTGGAAAAGACCCTGATGTTGGGAAAGATGGAGGGCACAAGGAGAAGGGGACGACAGAGGACGAGATGGTTGGACAGTGTTCTCGAAGCTACCAGCATGAGTTTGACCAAACTGCGGGAGGCAGTGGAAGACAGGAGTGCCTGGCGTGCTCTGGTCCAGGGGGTCATGAAGAGTCGACTAAACGACTAAACAACAACAACATTACCTCCCTCTTACACTTAAATAATGCCATTTTGGCTACGTAAGGCTCAGCATTCAAATAATGATTTTGCTGTTGCTATCTCTGATGGCAAAAAACAACAGCCATAAACCCACAGGACTGTCGTTCTTGTTTCCATACTTACAAGGAAAATGGCACTGATTTTTTTAAAAAAAGAAATTAATCTCTAGGTTGCATATCTGTATGTGAGTCTCTCTTACCACATGATCATAGAGACCAGCTTCATGATGATCTCGTTGAGGATGTTGAAGAAGTCGGCCATGGGCTTGGCCTGCTCGCCCATCTTCCCCATGCAAATGCCAAAGGCAATGAAGAAGCCAATCAAACCTGCAAGGGAGGGGGGTGAGGAGAGAAAGGGGGGGTCAGGGAGAAGGAGGGATCTCTCGCCAACCCTGTGCTCTGTCTCCCCAATACAGGACGCTGAATGAACAGTTAAAGAAACACAAACCTACCTACCTCTTGTCTCTTACCTGCACACCAGATGCAGGTAGGAGGAGGAGAGGTGTGCTTAATTTATGTTTATTATTAAAAATGCTAAATTTCAAAATTCAAATCTGAAATGTTGAAATAACATTGAGTTTGAAAAACATGTAAAACATGTAAAAACGAGTCTTAACCAATCACCTTTGAAGGCCAAAAAAGAGGATTAAGTATTAATGTGCCAAATTCAATTTCTTCTCTGCTTTTCTACCCCTCCCCTATTTTATTTATTTGCTTTTGAATTAATGTACTGCCCAATTAACAGTGGGGTTTGTGGGGGAAGGGGGCACAGCATTAAAAACCACACAATTAAAATGCAAATAGCTAAGGCCTTGTCTACTCGTGGAGAGGAAGGTGTCCGAATTCCCAGGTGGTAGAATGGGCAGTACCATTTCGGACAGCAGAGGGGAGATCACAGTTGCGAATGCTCCCATATTATAAAGGAACAACCTAAAGCAGAAAGCACTCACAGCAAAGAGGAGGTTGAGACCAAACCTTTCCTTCTGATGTCCTGGGTCCACCCCCTCTCCTCTTGTTTGTGTGGTTTTGGCAGGGAGTTTCCCCCCCTGGGGAATAAAACGCCATCCTCTACCTGCAGCCTGCAGTGGTACAGTCCTTAATTCCCACCATCTTAGGTTTCTACCACTTCATTCTGATGTATGAATAGCATTCATGACGGAGGACATTCTAAAAGCATGCATATAAAATTTTAAAATGATTCCACGTGGTGTGGCTATGACTGCGTGAGTTGTTTGTCCACAGTACCCTCCATATTTGCTCCCGGCCTCACTGCCGAGCTCTTCCACTTTTGCTCTTGGCCAAAGTCTCACCCAAAACGTTCATTCCAGCCTTGAACTCCAGCTGCTTCTGGGTCACGGTGCTGGGACCCACGTTGACCTCCGTGATGGTGGTGTTGAGCACTGAACCACTGGCGTGGACTATCTGACTCACGTTTTCCTTACGGACCACAACCGGGGGCACAGGGATCTTCGTCGAGACGGTTTGGATCTGTGTGAGAAAGAGGCGGCATGGTAGGTGTAGAGGGCGGTTTGGAAGCAACCAACCACTGCTAAACCACTGTCCCAGGCCCTGCTGGCCTTTGCCTCCCTGATCCATACATTTGCTATGTGCGTTACCTGCTGGAAACAGGCTTGGACCAGGTTTTCGGGGAATAGGTTCCTGATCAAGTCCAGAAAAGCATCCAAACTGGAGACTTCCTCGTTCCTGGTCATCACCGTGGGGGATTTCTTGAGTTTTGGATTGCCGGGGTGGATAGACAAGACCAGAATGACGCCCAATATGGCCGCCACCACAGTGGTGGACATGTAATAAACCATGGCGCGAGTGCCCATGCGCCCGCTGGATTTGGCATCGAGGCCGGCCAGACCTGCTCACAAAAGACATCACAAGAGGTTACAGGGTCAAGGGATGGAGAGAGGCCATCCTGCCTAAGCCCATCCTCCATGGAAGTTCGTAAGAGGTGGACAGACTAAAGAGAGAGTCACAAAGAAAATAATAGTTAGAAGGAAAGGAGGCAGTTGCAGAATGGTATCTCAGGGAGTGGGACCAGCTTCCTCCTGCTGCTCATGATGAGCCATACACTGGGATAGCTAAAGGTATAGGACCCCTGATGGTTAAGTCCAGTCAAATTCAATTATGGGGTATGGTGCTCATCTCCGCTTTCAGGCCAAAGGAGCCAGTGTTTGTCCGCAGACAGCTTTCCAGGTCATGTGGCCAGCATGACTAAACTGCTTCTGGTGCACGGAACACCGTGATGAGTGCCAGAGCGCATGGAAGTGCCGTTTGCACTGAGATAATGAGCATACAATACAAGAACAGATCTGCATCTGATGTAGAACAAATTGGGGGTTCTAACACAAAACTCTAATATTGGCAAAGAGAGGTGTACAAAGACCTGGTCAAGGAGAGAGCCAGCGTGGTGGTTGCAATGTCAGATTACGACCTGGGAGACCAGGGTTTGAATCCCCACTTGGCCATGAAGCTCACTGAGAAACCTTGGGCCAGTCACTTCCTGACACCTTAACCTAGCTCACATGTAGAGTCACACACCAATCAAATGCACAGATCAGGTGGCATGTTCACTGTGTGTGTTGAAAGTGATAGGGGGCAGGTCTCCCACAACTAGGGATGTGTGAGAAGTTTAATTCAGTTCACATTTCAAAGACGTATATTTCCAAAATAATACGCGAATCAAAACACAGATGTCCTACAAAATTCACACTTGTTCAGATTGAGCAATGCGGTTCTCCAACCAGTGTCTACAAAAATTCATATATAGGGCAGAGTGTGTGTATAAAAATGAACATATTAGTGATAGTGCTGGGAAATTGCAGTCAGATAATGCTATTTAGTGCACAAAGGGGTTAAGACTAGAGAGTTCTGTTACTAGACTCAGCTAGGTCATGCCCTCTCACCTCCATGAGGAAGGAAGTTAAGCAGCTTCTCTTCCTTTCACTCTCTCCATGCCATTTAACTGACAAAGAAAGATGTGTCTAAGCCAACTGCAAGCTTAGAACACATATATTAAGCTTTCTGTATTTTCTACACAAGAGTGTTCTGCCTGTGTTCACCTTGCTGCAACTTGGATAAATGCATGAATTGCTTGCAAAAATATGTTTGCTACTAAAAACTGCTTTAAAATTATGTTAGGATAAATTTGCTCTAAATTCCTGATGATTTTTCATTATTGCAGAAGTGTGGAGAACTGAATTTAAGACTGGAAAAAGGAGAAATTGAGAGAAATGAGATTGACCGATCCTTCCAACCTTTCCCACAATCCTCTCTTAGATTCTTTCAAGGCATGGGAGGCTCTTATGAACCTTGCATGTCACCTTGGATGTCATTTTCATCACAGTTTCACAATTTGTTCCTCGTTCTTTTCAGCGAAAACCCAATCTCTTGGAAGGCCAGCTAAGCTATACAGAGGCTAGCGCCCCACTTCTGAGGTTTGGGATCTGGAGCCATTTCTCCCACCTCCCCCCCTCACCTGAAATGAGACTGGATATCACAAGAGGCAAGATCAGCATTTTCAACATGCGCATAAGGATGTCCCCGGGAAAAGAAATCAGCATGATCAGGTCGCTGTCGAGAGGTGGGAGCAACCTCAGGAGACTTCCAAACAGAGATCCCAAAATCACTCCTGAAACGAAGAGGAAAAAGACAATGTCCCAGGATACTTCAGAAGTAGCTGTCACCAGGTTGGGAGCAGGACTAGGCTGCTTATCTGAAACTAGCTTGCAATTGTACTGCACAGATACCGCCCCCCACGCAAAGCCGAACTGCTGCTCTAGATGCTGTGTGGGTGTGCTAAATTCAAGCATTCAGGGCAGGATCATGATGATACCGATTTCTAAACCGTTTGGTGAAAACAGGATCTTTTCATGGGATCTGTTCACAGAGTCAGTGTCCTACTTGGAGTAAAGCCAGGCTACAGGGGTTCACGCCCCCGAATCCTCGCTGGGAAAGGATCCAGGATAAAAATTGCTGGATACTGCCAGGGCAAAGTCAGGACAGCTGGGAGGGAAGGAAGGGCAATAAAGGAACCCTCTCCTGATCCTACTTATTATATCCAGTGCCGCAGAGACCCCCTTATTAAACTTACTGGAGGTCTTTTCATTGTTGTTGTTGCATTGAAACCCATGGGTTCTCTTGTCCAATGAAATGATGTTCAAAACGAACCGTATAAATCAGAGAAACTGGTCCAGAGCTGTAGGTTTTATTTTGAACTACGTCTAGAGGTTTGGCAAGGGTGCATGAAAAATTATTTTAGCCACGGATAGGAGAGGTGAGGGGCGACAGAGAAATCCAAATAGGGAAGGGTATTATGAATGCATAATGCAAATGCATTTTGTTCTAGACACTGTTGGCATTTCCCACAAACATTTTTCAACAGCGCTGAGAGCTAGGAACTTGCTCAAATGGCAACAGCAACAGAAGCCGAGATTATCAAGGGTCTGCATTTTGAACCAGCTATCGGACATGATGTGGTATTATGCACATTCAGGTATCCTGGAAAAATATATGAATAAAGGCCAGTGTGTACAATTGCCAGAATCAAGTGATATAAGGCTTCAGCCTCCTGTGTAAAGCCATTTATGAGGTTTGGAGCAGCAAATGTTTTATTGTGTTACCAGTCCAGGGCTGGTTATGAGAAACAGAGCTGGAAATGAGGAACCCCAGCACAGCTATCAAGCACCTTCCTTTGGTTATTGAGATTGCAGATTGCTCTCAACAGCTTCAGAGGGCAAGACTCATGCCTGAGCCCCCTTCATGGGGAAAAAAACCCCTCTCCTTGGACTCCTCTAAATACCACCCCAGTCAGATGACCTAATCTGTGTGTTTCGGTTTCTCCAGTTTCTGATCTTAAATTCGGCTCTCCAGATTTCCACATAAGTTTTTTAATTTCTAACCCCCCCCCAAAAAAGTCCTGATGACAATATCAGCATTTCCTCTTTTGTATTAGCATACCTAATACACACATTTTTGCAAAAAAAAAAAACAACAACAAACCAAAACAAAACAAAAAAACAATTTCCCCCTAATATGATCCATTTTTGCACACATTACCTGCACTGCACTATTTGGAGAAGTGCAACAGTAACTCAAAACGAGATCTCCCTCTCTTTCACACACGCACACAGCCAGCCCTGCTGGCATTTTGCTCTGTGGCACAAAGCTCTCTGTTCCCTTTTTCCCAGCGCATGAGATGCTGGTGTCCTCTGGACCCTTTCGCCCTCTCCTTCAAGCTGATTAGGAGCTGTCAGTGGACGCAGGGAGGGTGGGGTGGGGGCCTTGGGTGAAGCTACAGGGATTAGACCCTGTTTAATTTTCTTTCTCCAGGGCAATGACGTAAAAGAAACAATGAGAGACTAATGAAATCCTGGCCTTTTACCCTGTGCTGCGAGACTGGATGGCTAGATGGAGCGTGTGCGTTTTTCCCTGTTTGAATCTGTACGGCGATTTGAGAGAAAGACAAGTTAACCATACAGATATTGGTTACATGTGATGTATAGCTGAACTGTGGAATCCCTTTCCACGAGAGCCAGCAATGGCTACCGACTTTGGGGTGGCTTCGAAAGAGGGTTAGACAAATTCGTGGAGGGCCAACCTAGCCGTGGCTACTAGCCGTGATGGCTATAGTCTCCCTCCACTGTCGGAAGCAATGAAGCCTCTGAATACCAGTTGGTGAGGATCACAGGTGAGCAGAGCACTGCTGTGCTCATGTTCAGCTTGGGCATTTGGTTAGCCACTGTGAGAAGAGTGTGCTGCACATGACGGGCCATTAGCCTGATCCAGCAGCGCTCCCCTTACGTGCTTATGTGTTTATTTGAATTTTGAAATACTTTATTGTCACTTGTACAACTTGTATACAGTGAGATTACATGAGCACCCCCCACTCAGCTCTCTTAGTCTTAATTCCCCTCGTTTACTGACGCACACCCACCAAACCTGAAAGTCAGTTGCCCTGTTGTTATCTTTTCACTCAGCAGCCTAAAGCCCATGGATAGAGCTGTTCTTTACCCTGTTGGTGCGACTAATCATGCTTCTATATCTTCTGCCTGAGGGCAGGAGATCAAGAAAGTGCCAAAATATTATGAAGATGTCAAGGAAGGAAGGAACCAGAAAGAGAATAACTGTGCGGCTGATAATGTTGATCTTCTCTTCCTTTTTCAAAGCATCTTTCCATCATTGTTTTTCATAGATTTGGACTTCAATAAAGAATTGATTGATTGTATTCCGTAGAACCATAGAATCCTAGACTTGGAAGGGGACAATGAGGATCATCTAGTCCAACCCCCTGCAATGCAGGAATATGCAGCTGTCCCATATAGGGTTCGAACCTGGAACCTTGGGGTCATCAGCACTACACTCTAACCAACTGAGCTATGATGTCTATATTGTTTTATATTGTTAGCTGTCCTGTGTTCATTTGTGAGGAAGGGCAGTGAATGCATCCAGTGGAGGAAATAAACCAGTCATTAAGCTACTGTTTCAAGGTACACAAGCTTGTGTGTTTGCAGCCAGCAAAGAACAGACAAAGAGGTCTGTGGCTGCTTGCGCACTGCTGCACTCAACAGAACTTGAACTTGATAGCAATACACGCAGAGAGAGTATCTCAGATAGCGCACACTTTGAAAGCTTCCCTCCTTGCTTTATTGGTCCTGTTCATACGTCAATCCCACACCCTTTTCCTCCTCCACGTCTAAGAAACGAGTCCTTTTTCTTTAGCTCCTCTGCCCTCTGCCTATCCCTGAAGAGGTCATCCAGGGCCAAGAAGCCAGCCATGCTGCAGGGCGACGAAAGGGTGTGTGTACGGCTGCAAGATATGGCAGGTTGCCCAGAGATGGGAGATTAGATGAGGGGCTATGGAAAGTTACTACCCAGATGGGTCTTTTTAAAAAGAAAAAAGAAAAGGTAGCCTCATTGATGGACAGCTGGCTTGCTTGCTTGATTTATTTATGGATGGCTTGGGGGTCAGAGAGGTAATTCTAGAACAATCACAAAGTCTTTCTGGAACCATTCATCCCCTCCCCCCCTCTCAGACTTTTTACAATAAGGAAAATGAGTGTAGGTAAAATTTGCTCAATGTATTGCTGACTGAAAGTTTATCCTCATTGGTTTGCACAAAGTTTTCAGGGAGTTCAGATGATAGCTACTTATTGAGCATCCTTTCTGTTTTGTTTCTGGGAATGTTGTACGACATTGTTCTCCACACCTAAGCTTCAACCCAGACAGGTGTTTCATTGTGGATATAGCCTGCCACATGTTCTTAACACAAGAATACTGCATCAGCGGTCGGTTTATTCTGCTTTCATTTATTCCGTGATGCTTCTCCAAGGCTACAGCGTTATTGCTATCTGGAGGGGCTGTAGCAGAACAAAGTGGGGTAAAAATAAAGCAGGATGTTTGTGGTATAAAAAGTTACAGGATTTCAGCAGGAAGTTATGGACTGGAAATGCAGCGGTGTGACATCTCTAAACCTTTTGAATGGTATTGAAAGCAGAATTGCGAGTGACTGCTCCGATAGCGTCCTCCTGAGCACAAATCATACAAAGGACATCTCTGGAGGGACCCTAAACTAATTGCACTGGCTCAAGTACCTTGCAGATCAGGTGTGCTGCATATGTAACAAGACAAGGGATCTGATAGAGGACTATTGTATTGATGAAAACTAAGTGTGTGAAGGTTTATAAAATGCAATATAAAATTAGGAAATGCGTATTTAAAAATTTGAATAATGGATGATTGTCAGAGAGGTTGGAGGAAGTCTAAAAGAGAAAATATGTGATAAATTTAGATTGGATACTATAAATGTATGTTGGAAAATTTAATAAAAAATTTATTAAAAAAAAAGAACAAGACAAGGGATCAGCTCACAACCTACAACCTAGGATGAAAGACAGCTCTGAGTGGGATGGTTTCTGTTCACAAAGAAGAAAGAGACAATTAAGAAGCGATCGGATAGCTATCTTCCAGTACTTGAAAGGCTACCATATAGGATAGGGTCAGCAAACTTTTTCAGCAGGGGGCCGGTCCACTGTCCCTCAAAGCTTGTTGGGGGCCAGACTATATTTTGAAAAAAGAAAGAACGAATTCCTATGCCCCACAAATAACCCAGAGATGCATTTTAAATAAAAGGACACATTCTACTCATGTAAAAACACGCTGATTCCTGGACCATCCGTGGGCCGGATTGAGAAGGCAATGGGCCAAATCTGGCCCCTGGGCCTTAGTTTGCCTACCCATGACATAGGACATAGGACATGATGCAGCACATTTATTTTCTGTAGCTCTAGTGAGGGTGAGGCTTTGAACCAAGAGCTTCTAATTATAAGAGAAAGGATTTTAACTGAAGCATAAGGAGAACTTCAAGATGATACAAGCTGTTTCACAGAGGAACTAGCTGCCTTGGAAGATGGTGGGTTCTCTTTCTTTATATGCTCTGAAGCAAATGCGGTAGTGGGCTTCTTGCAACAGCCAGGGGGTGTTGAGCTAATGACCTTCAAAGGCCCTTCCAGCTACAATAATCTATGGACTCAGCTACATTAGTCAAGAAACAGCGTTTTGAATGCGTTATAAACATGCAACACCAGATGGTGCCAGAGAGCAAAACAAATTTCTAAGCAATTTTCCACAGTGTTTTTTTTTTCTTTTGTTATAACGATTTCATTTTTGGCTTAAAGTGCCCCCCCCCCCCGTGTGTAGATCCACCCTAGAGCAGTGGGGCAACTAGATCAGTTGATGAGTCAAATAAGGATAGAGGCTAGCAAGAGGCCATCCCCTCCTCCATCATGTCACTGTAAATGCCATATTGGCAGAATTCCAGATCTGGGAGAGAGAAGGCAGAGTGCCAGAACTTAAGCACATGGGGGCACACACAGAGACACACACACACCCCTATTTTGGAAACTGCCCCTTCCTATGGGAACATCTGGTTTTGAAGAGAACAGCTACAGTTGGAAAGGTTGTTTTAATCTAATGGGCCAACTGGCAGATATTTCTAGGCCAGATTTCGCTCACAGCCCGTCAGTTCCTGACCACTGCTTTGCTGATCTGCCTATCTCACTGCTACTATTTGTCATTTGCAGACTGTGCTAGATGCTGCACAGAACCTAGAGCAGATGTCACCCCTGCCTAGAAGGACTTAAAGGAAGGTGGAAGTTACTTCAGGCATGAAGAACTGCAGAGAGACACAGAAAAGGGTAAACAGAGACTAAGGAGGTTGTTCCCAGACGGAGGCTGTGCATCATTTTACCAATTAACAGTTTGGGACTAGTTTACTTGAGGGATAGAGCTTGCACTTTCACAAGTGCCAAATAATCTGCATTCCGTACCTATGATAAAGCAATCTCTAAGTGTGTAGCACCTGCAGTTTTACAGTTTCAGCACCAGCAAGTCCATCCCAACACGTAAGCCCATTGTCTATATTTGCTTTCAAATTCTTTTGATTTTTATCTGTATTTTACGGAGAACTATCCTCTTTTATGTGCACTGCTTAGAGATTGATTGATTATTTTTTTTAAATAAGTGGTTCATAAGTCATCTTAGATAGATAGATAAATCTTACCAACGATGGTGAGGGTCAGCAGCAGGTTTCGCATCAGCCACCCACAGTATTTATCCAGGCAAGGTTTTGGCAGCTCTTCCAAGCTGATGTGGGGCCCATCCGCCATGGGGACCTCCACATGGTTAGTCATTTCCGGGGCAACTCCCAAAGCCCCTTGTTTCGTCTCAGGAGGAGAGGGGGGAGAGGGGAGAAAACAAAAAGTTAATTTGGATGGAAACAAAACTCTCTTTTTCCACTTCAGAACAGAGAGGGGCTGGGGCACAGGCCAATCTGGAGGGCACCCCCTTTGACCCAGACTACAACAACAGTAACAAAAATTAATAGATGAACCAGGTAGATTAATCAATTAGCAAGACTTTTAATTTACTAAAAGTGTGCCCCTGTTTAATCAGGCAGCATATTTTTTTATTTTAAAAATGCATTATTTTTTAATACGATTACTTAACAATAACAGCAGGCCTCTTCCTTTTTCTCACAGGTAGGAGGGAAAGCCTCTACAATAGAAGAGCATACGTAGGGATGGTTCCATATTCCCATCCTACTGAAAGCAGGCCCATTGAAATCAATGGGACTACTCTAAGTATGTTGGGAATCTAGTTCTGACCTGTTATCTGAAAATAAAGTATGTTTTTTTGCTTCAGAAGTATTCCCCCCCCCCATATACAAATGCATGTGAATTTAATTGACTGGCTGACGGATTAATCTAATTAAATATAAGATTAACTGAGATTTATTTAATCAGGTGAGAGAGAAATGACAATAACAACAATAATAATGGAGTTTCTCCTATGTGGTGCATTTCAAGATTTCAAAACACTTCACAAACATTGGCTCAGGCAATGAATTGGGTTTGCTGCTGGCAGCCCTGGAGCCAAATATGGCCTCTTGAGAGGGCCAGCTAGTCCATCAGTTGCCAACTTGACTTCTTTTCTTCGCCCATTTCCAGAAATAGACTTCTAAGGAATGAGAATGAGGGAGGTGCTCAGGGTGAGTTCTGGTATCTCTTATCCTAAAAAAATAGCACTAGCTGTCCCCTTAAGGGCAACGTGATCTCCTGATTCCCCTCAGGGAATCTAGGGGAAACCCAGCCTGAGGCCTGTGTTAAGAACCCTGCTCGTGAGCTGTGGTTGTGGAACGCCACAACCAACACCTTTGAGGAGCCTGACTCAATAGCAAAGCTCAGCAGGCAGCCTACTTGGCAGGAGTATGGTCCTATAAGGGGATAAATTTGGCCTGACTGCCCTCCATCACTTCCTCAATACACCCTCCCTTAAAGGACCTCTTTTTGTTCTCCGTCCAAATGGAATAAATGCTGAGATGCTACTGGGTGGTGGTGGGTTGGCTAGAAAGGTCTTCCTTGAGCCTGCCCTGGCTTTGATTGCGGGACAATCCTTCTGCTCGAGCGAGGGGTCAAGAAGAATATTTGGCACCGTCTAGCTGGGAAGCGAAGAACTAGCCGGGAATGGGACAGACAATCTGGGCCCCGACTGATGAGCCTTCCTGCCGTTAATCAGCTAGGGGATAATCAAATGGACGTATTGGATTTTGGTCACGGCATCCGACCAGATCACGAAACTCCGTCCCCGTTAAGCGAGTGGGCGTGATCCGCTCTGCAGATTTAAACTGGCTTAACGGTTTTATTGGTTCCTGTGTGAGTCACTGATATGGGCACCCTGGGACCAGGCCATTCCTTCTTCTCAAGTAGTTCTCTCGGCTCCCCCCCCATCACATTTCCTGTTATAGTCACAATAATTTCTGGAACACAATCTCAGGTGCAACAAGTAAGGTGAAGGTGTCGGAACAGGTTTGGTGTGCCGGCCATGGAAAATCAGGCACAAAACAGCACAGGTCAGCAACTAAGCACAGATGCAATGCCAGCTGATCCAAGCCTGGAAGGGTTAGGAACAGTATAAGCAGTGGCGGAGGAAGTCTCTGGGGCAGTGTGCCCAGGGGCGGTGTGAACTGCCCATAGCGGGTAGGGATGGGGTGGAGCAGAGCCTCTGAGTATAAGATGTCTTATACTGAGTCAGACCATTGGTCCATCAAGTTTAGTACGGCCTACACTGACTGGCAGAGGCTCTCCAGGATTCGGGGAACGGTTCTCTCTCAGCCCTACCTGGAAATTCCAGGGATGCTACCTGGGACCTTTAGCTGGTGCTGTAAAACTGAGCTACGGTCCTCATGGTCCAGGAAAATTAGAGGTGCACTGCTTATGATTTTATGTGTTCCATGAATCCCCATGTCAATCATTAAGGCAGATTTGGGGGTTCAGAAACATACAGGTTTCTTCCATGGCAGCGGCCAGTTCTGTGCAAACGGACCTGCAGGACTGTCAGAAGGTCAGAGTGTGGCTCCAAATGAAAAAGCACTTTATACCAGGGAACTGGTTCCCTGCAGTAAGATGGCACCAGGAAGTCCTCTTAACCTGGACTTGGCAGGACACTCAAGCGGAAGCGTCTGCCGTCAGCTGTCTCCCTGGCCATGTTGCGTGCTCTAGGCAAAGTCAGAACAGTTCTGCTTTTGGGAAGAAGGGAAACTTCTAGAGACCCGGAAGGTGGGGCGGAAATGACAGTGCTAGCATTTCACATCAACAGGAGTTTAACAAGGCATCCTACAAAGCTAAAACAACAGGAAATAGGGCAGGGGTCAGGGACAGGTATCCAAAAAAAATAGGGGCCTCCTTCCTTCTGGAGGTTGCCTGGACACCTTTCCAGTGAGAAGAGGTTTGTCAGACCAGGTGAGAGGGAGCTGTGTCTTGAAGCACATTTTGGATATGCAGGAAGCGTCAAAACGAACAAAATCAAGCGCTAGTTTTCTTTTCTCCTGTGAGATTTCTCTGCTAAAGACAATTCCCTCTTCCCTTCATTTGATAAAAATTACACTATGCAGAGGGAGCTTCCTTTTGTTGACTCATGCGTTTCCCAGGAAGCTGTGGTTTTCTGTCTCTCCTACAACTCCCAGGATTCTCTGGGGGATGCCGTGACCGTTCACACAGCATGAAACCAGATATAAATTTGTAATGGTGAGCAGATCAATAAACCCAGTGGTGTAAAGGTCATTTGCAGAGGAGAAACAGATCCCTGCCCCGCATGACAAGCAATGCCATCTGTGCAAAGATATAGACATAGGCCCCAATCTAGCACCAGCTGTACATGAGTGACTCTGAGCTGCGTGCGTATACCTGTGTTAAGGGATGCGGGTGGCGCTGTGGGTTAAACCACAGAGCCTAGGACTTGCTGATCAGAAGGTCGGCAGTTCGAATCCCCGCAACGGTCCGTGCTCCTGCCAACCTAGCAGTTCAAAAGCACGTCAAAAGTGCAAGTAGATAAATAGGTACTGCTCCGGCGGGAAGGTAAACGGCGTTTCCGTGCGCTGCTCTGGTTCGCCAGAAGCGGCTTAGTCATGCTGGCCACATGACCCGGAAGCTGTACGCCAGCTCCCTCAGCCAATAAAGCGAGGTGGGCACCGCAACCCCAGTCGGCCACGACTGGACCTAATGGTCAGGGGTCCCTTTACCTTTACTATCAGCGTTAAAGATTAATCTGGCCAGTTCAGTGGAGATAGAGTGAGCACTGGGACATGGATGCAAATTATTAAAGGAAGGATTGGCATATCACACAATGCAAGGAGATGGTGCAGACAGAGAATTATGGGTCCAAACTCTAGGGATGAATCTGTCAATTAAGGTTTCTCTCTACAGTCATACCTCGGGTTACGAACGTTGTGGGTTGCACGTTTTCGGGTTGCGGACCGCGCCGAACCCGGAAGTACCGGAACGGGTTATTTCTGGGTTTCGCCGCTTGCGCAGAAACACAAAATGACGTCACGCACATGCGCAGAAGCGCCGAATTGTGTCACGTGCGTGCGCAGACGTGGCGCTTCAGGCTGCAAATGCTGCGGGTTGTGAATGCGCCTCCCGCACGGATCATGTTCGCAATCCGATGTATGACTGTATTTCTAATGTTTTCCTATCTGAAGTTCAGTTCTCCACATTTCTACATCAGTCTGACTTTTTTACGAACCCCAACAACTCTTCATGAAAACCCACCAGCATTTTAGTGCGAATTGCTCCTAATATATGCATTTTTATTGCAATTTTTACTAATATACAAATATTTGCAAAACAAGTTGCCCCCACATCATGCGTGTTTGTGTGTTAATTTCACAAGTACATGTATCTATATGCATCCCACAATATACTTGGCTGAAGAACTGCATTGCAAAATTCAGAGAAGTGCGAATGTCAAAGGCTGGCTAAGTTTTGGTTTGCACACTGTTTCAGAAAGTGTGGATGAGGTAGGTTTGCTTAAATAAATGTGAAGTGAATCAAATTTATCCCCTATCACTGGTCCACACATACATTTTCCCCCTTTTGCATTTTGTTCGAAATTCTCCTCTCCCCTTCTTCTATTGACCAGCAGCTGGCTCCCATACGTCGAATCTCCTAATCCATATTAACTTGTAGGATTTGGAACCTCTGGGTGGTTCAACGATTTCAGTCATGAGAATAAATATAGAAAAGGGACACATGCAAAAATTCATCCTTCTCCTCTTAATTAAGTCACAGATTCCTTTCCAACGAGGGGGCAGTGGAACCATTTTAAAAGTTTTTTTTGGGTTTTTTTAAGGATGCAATCGGGTTTAGATTAAACCAAGAAAAGACAAGGATTCTACGTTTCTACTGAGCAAACCAATGCAGGATCAGAGGCAAAATCTCACAGAGGTGAAACCCCTCCACCCCCAGCAATTTCCCAACACACACACACACACACACACACCTTTTCTGGCAAAACTTGGCAAATTTTGGGTTGAAAGGAGAAAGCAGATGCAACAATATTTTGCTTTTTAAATATTTTGTTGGAAGCTGCCCAGAGTGGCTGGGGAAACCCAGCCAGATGGGCAGGGTATTATTATTATTATTATTATTAATAATAATAATAATAATAATAATAATATATCATCATCATCTTTGATTGATGCAAGTATATGCAAAAGTTTGTGTCTCACAGGATTCTTCTTCAGGCAGTCCTGATGAAGACAAAGTGTCCCGTGGAACTCAAAAGCTTGCACCATCCTGCAGCACCATGCACCATACAATTTCATCTGCTTTCTAGCTCCTATATTTTGGGATTGCCATGCTACCAAAGACACTTACAAAAGCATTAACCCCTTAAATGGAAAAAGCCCTATGTCTTCCCATGTTCATACAGAGTACATACAGAAATGACCCCATATTCAACTCATCTTTTAGTAGCCAGTACTCGATTAGACTCAGGATTCCCCAGAGAGAAAGAAAAGGCCAACATTTATTTTTTTGCCCCCACCCCGTCATTTCTCAGAGACCCTCCATTTCTAAGTTGTACAAGGGTTGCCAAATTCTTTTAGCTGCCCCTGCTCCTGTGCCTTTTACATTCAGAAAGTAAATGAGTGAAGCTTTCTCTTTATGCCTGTGTTCAACCCAGCGGCAGGACCTGCTTAGGAAAGCAGCAGTTCTACATTGGAAGCACTGTAATTTAGAATTTAACACACATAAATTCTCCACTGCCGCCTCAGAAATGCTGGATTATACCCCCCCAAAGACTACCCATTTTCCAACTCTCTTCTGGGATGAGTTTATCACAGAACAGAGGGCAGCTCCCTCTAGAGGAGAAATCTCCCCATGACCTTTTGTCTAATCTTCCCCCCACCTTGCCCAAAAGAGCCCTTAAAGAGGCTGGGCAAAATCTGCCCCCTAATCTCTGCCTCCCTGCACCCCTTCTTGTCCCCTGCCCCACCACCATTTCCCCTGGCTGCCTTGCTCCTTACCCCACGTAGGGAGGGGGGGACGGTGCGTCTCGGCGGGAGGCGAAGGGGGATCTGAAGACGGCGGGCGGCAAAGGGGGAGACTCTGGTGGCTTAGTGCCCCCGTCACTCAACGACGTCAAAGAACAAGTGTGGTCAGGCAAGGGGGGGGGGAGCAAAGAAAGATTATGAACAGAAAAAGGAGCAGAGCTATGCAAAGGACAGGAAAAATGGACATGAGGATAATACCCCTAACTGGGGGCTGAGCAGACAGCGCTGTTTAATCAGCAGCCTTTAAAAAGGGGGGGGGGCAGGGAGAGTCATCAGAGGTGGCAGGTCGGGGTAGGCACCCACAATGAAGAATTTATTTTATGAAATACAGACTTGGTCCTACTGCAGTTTCACAGGCGATGTGGGTTTTTTTTTTTTAAGGGGGGGGGGATCTGTTAGCAAATGCCATCTGTCCCACAGAGAGAGATTTAGTGTCATTCAAACCACTGACGTTTCGCTGTCTTAACTCACCTCGAACTGCTTGCCGCATCAGTAACTTGATTTCGTTTTTAAAACATAGGTATTGTTACTTCCTTGAAGACAGATCATTGTTTGTAATAGGACAGAGAATCTTGGGCCAGCCCCACATGTTAGTAGAAGTTAAACTGATGATCAGCGTTAAAAAGGGGGGGGGGGGCTTTAGAGTTACACAGTACCCCAGGCAGAATGGGAAAGTCACTGATGTTCAGAGAGAATATGGTGGAACTGTTTTACTAACAGTACTACACTGGTAAACGCAGAACATATATTTAATGCTTATGAAGGCTCTGCAAAGTGACTTTCTCCAAGAAATAAAGGAAAGTTGTAAACCATTCTAGAAGCATGGGCATCCATAACTCCATTTTCCCAGGTCTTTTCTTCTTTTTTTCAAAGGGGAGAGTTTAGAGCATTTATAAAACCTGAGATATAAGGCAAAATGTGCAGGCACTGTTCCTTCTCATTTGTGTGTGCATTCCCCCCCCTTTCAGCAGTTGCTTTTAAATAAAGATATGCCAGCCTCACTCAACAGCCCTGTGAGGTAGGCAGGCAGCTAGGCAAGTAGGTAGGCTAGACTGAGAGACAGCGACAGAGAGAGTGACTGGCTCTGGGCCTCTCAGTGAGCTTATGGCCAAGTGGGCTTTGAACCCTAGCCCTACATCTGACCCTCTGGGCCTGATCAATACCTCGGGTTATAGACGCTTCAGGTTACAGACTCCGCTAACTCAGAAATAGTACCTCGGGTTAAGAACTTTGCTTTAGGGTGAGAACAGAAATCGCGCGGTGGCAGCGGGAGGCCCCATTAGCTAAAGTGGTACCTCAGGTTAAGAACAGTTTCAGGTTAAGAAGGGACAGCCAGAATGAATTAAGTTCTTATCCTGAGGTACCACTGTATGGGTGCTTGCCCCACAGGAAGCTGCAGTCTGGGCACGGGGAATTTGTGGGCCCCCAGATATGGTTCCAGCTCCCATCAGTCCCTCCCTTGTAACATGGCGAAAGGTTGTGGATGATGGAAGTGACTTCTGGAGGGCCACAGGCTCATGTAGAGCTCTTTCTTCTGCAGCTTCATCTGGTGCCCAATTCATGTTTTTCCCTCTTCCCTCCCCATCCTTTTTATCTTGTGTGTCGTGGGGCAGGGACTCCACTCTGGGAGCCTTTTTTTTGGCTGAAGAGCTGGGTCCAAAAGCTCAGAATAAATAAATAATACCAGTATGGCACAATTCAGGCCTACTCACACGCAACAGCCGCTGGTGGCCTTTGACTGGGGAACCCTCTCGCCTTTGGGGCGGTTTGGGCATCTACATCACAACAAAAGAGAAAAAGTTACTGCTCTCTGGCAGAGACATGGCTGAGGTGATTGCTGCCCGTAGCGGGAGCAAGCAGTTTTTCTTCTTTAGAGAGAACTCTCTCTTCACTCACGCAGATTCCAGAGGTCAAATCTCCAACAGCAAAAATAAAATTGATATAAAATTTAAATATATAGCCTTGGGGACCCTCCACAAAGTCTGGCACATTTATCGTGGTGCCAGGTTTAAATGGGGGCAAGAGCTCACTTCATAGGGGATGATATACTCTATGCATTTCCTGAAGCTGGTCCACAAAAGCTTATGCTAAAATAAACCTTTGAAGGGTGAGAAGACTTTATTGTTCAAGTGAGGTAAGGCCATGTAAGCCTAGAGGTTCCTGCTCCAGGTTTGAGGGGCCCCACCTATATCACCCTCTGGCCACCATTTTAAATTTCCCCCATGAGCCCGAGTGACGCTACGTTAAGAACTCTGTGGTGCTTTGTGAGGAATTAAAAAAGGCAGGTGGCTGTCAGGTCCAGCTGCCCTTCCCTGAGGAGGCTAGGTACCGAAGCCAAAATTCCTTTTGGTGTCATGCAATTTAAATGATACGTTCACATGGCTACTAAACATTTTTGTTTATTTGTGTTTTATTTTTATTTATACAAAATAGTATATATACATATATATATTAACAACAAAAAAACTGTCCATGTCTTTCTCCTCTCATGCTTCTCAATATAAAAATGGCGGTGCAGCAACACCCAGTGGCAGAATCCGGAACTGATGCCCACATAGCTCTTCCTCAGAGGGATGCTGCAGATGAGTCTCTCTCCTCACTGCCTGTCTCCCCCCAATAGCTATGGAAGTCCAGTCCTCCAGGGAGAAAACAGTGGGAGCGGGGCATGTGCTGCTGTTGATGGTGTGTGAGCAAAAGGACGCCGTCCCATTCATTGTGGAGGGGGCCATTCATGCCTGAAGATGCTGCAGGAGGAAGATAAGATGACAAAAAAATAAATTTTAAAAAATTGGTTGGGGCCTGGGCAGAAGAGAAGCCAGGAGTGAGGAGGTTGCAAAAAAACCCCACAAATCATCTGGTCATTTTGCAATATTCCCCACTAGGTAAGACCCTGAAGCTTGCTCTGGAGTCCAATTCTCACTCAGGTGGCTGTAAACGTGTGCCAGGCAAGTAACATTTCAGAGTTCAAACATGGAGCTTATGTAATTGGTTGTTCCTCCATAGGAATGGATGAAATCTGTCCATTTGGGGGCTTTTTCTCAGTTTCTCATTTTCCTAAACTTATGTTCAGTTCACCACATATTCTCATTGGTTTACAGTTTCATAAAAAACAAACCCTCGTGTAAACTCACCGGCATTTTAGTGCAAATTTAATCTTTGTACGCGATTTTATCGAATGCACGTTTTTGCAAAGCAATTTCCCCCAACAGGAATTATTTTCCGAGAGATTTATTTCTATGCACCTTTTGCCACAGAAATACAGAAAAGTCTTACCCTTACCTTTATTCCCCTAAGGTGCTCTGAAGGCTCAAACGGGCGTTTCCTGAAACCTTGGGAGCCTCTGGGGGATGAAATATGGAGCTATGATTACATCTCAAATTGACGGGTGTGGGTGGAGGAGATAACAGTACTACTGGTGATGGTGGAGCCAATGTCACACATAGTGCTGAAAGGTGAGGGTTGGGCCCATGTGAGAGTGACAGGATTCTGTGGTTACCTATCCTGGGATGCTGTGTGGGCCCCCCCCCCATGTATACTGCAAGCACAAACAAACTAGCCTAGATAAAAATTGCATTATTAAAACTATCCCCAAATTATCTTTGTCTGAGAAGAGGTAAACTCTCAAAAGGGGCATGTAATTATTGTTAAGTCTGGGAAACACTGCATTTTCGTATGTTATTTTCACCAATATATGCATTTTTAGGGATGGTTTACCCCAGTGTATGGATTTTTGTACATGTTTGCCGGGCTGGAGAATTGCAAAATTTGGGGAAGCGCAAATGTCAAAGGACGGCCATGTTTGGGTTCTCAGATTGCTTCAGAAACAACGAATCGAATAGGTTTGCCTTTAAAGACAAACTGAATCAGAACACCCCCAATCCTTACCTAGGAGAGTATTTCCCAACCTGGTGCCCTTTAGAAACTTGGAACTGCAATTCCCACCAGATCCTCGTCAGCCATGGCTCAGTGAGTGCCCAGAACATCATATCCCAGAGCTTTTTGAAAAGGCTTCTTGCTTACCTGAAATAGGTTCCTTAATGGACGTGTCATGATGAGTAGAAAGCAGGAAATGGGAATGAGAAGCAGAAGTAGAAATGGTCCCCAGTGAGATCTCTGAAGTGGGGTTTGCTGAGACGAGTGGACTCTATCATGGGGCTCTGTAACGTTTTCGGTGACTGGAGTAGTAAAAGAGTCTGCAGTACAGAGAGAGACTGACCTATAGGGGCAGATTGAATGCCTTCCGGTAACAAGCGAGGGGCAGAGAGCAGATAATATTGAGAGGATACCCATAGAGTGTTGCTGAACCACTTTTTTACGATAACAGATGCAGAATATTGCATTGGTTTCACAAGAAGCAGATGGTGGCCCGACATCAAGTGATTGGCACCACAATATTTTGTTTTGCTTTTTAAGGGGAGAGGGAGAAAAACGGGGAGAAAGTCAATGGGGAGAAGAAGAAGAAGAAGAAGAGTTTGGATTTGATATCCCGCCTTTCACTCCCCTTCAGGAGTCTCAAAGCGGCTAACATTCTCCTTTCCCTTCCTCCCCCACAACAAACACTCTGTGAGGTGAGTGAGGCTGAGAGACTTCAGAGAAGTGTGACTGGCCCAAGGTCACCCAGCAGCCGCATGTGGAGGAGCGGAGACGCGAACCCGGTTCCCCAGAGTACGAGACTACTGCTCTTAACCACTACACCACACCTGGCTCAAGGAGAAAGAGTGAGAGCATCTCTACACCACAAATTATTAAACAATGGTCCACTGGTTTAATTGTCATGGACTCCCCCACCCCCTGAAGCAATCATGGGAATTGTAGTTTATTGCAGGTGCTGAGAACGCTGTTCAGGGCCTCTAAATCCTCCCTCTTCTAAACTAAAACTCCCACGATTTCCTGGGGGAGAGATAAACCAGTATGGGTCCTCAAGTGTAGCTATGCCTTGGGAAAGACAGAAAAGAAAGGGTGGGGGGAAGAGACAGGAGAAAGAGAGATAAAATTGTAAACCACTTAAGAGGTTTTGATACAAACCAGAGGTACATAAAGTTTGTTCAATAAATAAAGTGAGCTCTGAGGTAGAAACTAGGGTTTCATGCAGTCCTGGGGCTGCAAAAGTTGGTGACACTGACAGCCGGGTGTGAGCTGTAAGTTGGGAAGTCCTGAGTTCAAATCAGACCACAGCCACATACTCACTCAGTGGGCTTAGGCAACTGACTTTTCTCTCTGCCTCAGTTTCCCCTTACTGCAAGCTGGGCATGATAATACCAATGTTGCAAACAGGGGCAGCTTCAGGTCTGAGGGGCTCCCTGGCAAAATGCCCTCTGCTTGGCCTCCGCCCTTGAGCTTGCTTGCCAACAGCTGCGAGTTGCCATTTTAAACTTCCCACAATGCCCCTGAAGTCATGTTGGTCTGGGGAATTCTGGGAAATTACAATGGCAGCTGCAGGGAGGCCACCGAGAGCAGCTATTTAAATTTACCCAGAGTGGCGCAGTATGTCAAGGACCTATGGTGACCAGGTAGGCCTAGAGGTTGGGGGAGGCGAGCAGAGGTGTTGATGTTGGGCCTGGTTGTCATGGCTACTGGGATAATGTTTGTGAAGCATTCTGAAATCTCCAAAGCACCGTATGGATGCTAAGCATTATTTCTGGCGGAAACGAACCGTCAGAGCATCCATGCAACCACTTGGTAGGCAAAGCATTTGTACCCTTCTGCCAAGAAAGAGAGGCGACTTTTGCTCGTTTTCTCTGCCTCCCCATGTTGTCGACACTGGGGTGAAACCATCCTCTTTGATCAGCTCACCACATACAGTTTCATACACACCATGGCAAGTTGTTCACCCAGTGGAAAACAGGAGCGGCTGGGGCAGTGGGGCAGGGCTGCGAAGCCACCTTCCTAACACTGTCATCACTGCCACTGAGCGGGTTGGGGTGCAGGGAGGTGGTGGGGAGCTCAGGGCTGTGTGGGCACAAATTGGCTCTGCTCCAAGTTTGCCACCCCCCTGCCATGCCAGTGAACCACGTTGATAAGCAGCAGCGACGCCAGTTTTATGAGGGCAGCTCCATGGCATTGCCCCACTGTGTCAGCCCCCCATGGCAGAAATGTATCCCCTCTGTATCCCCACAGCCTTGCTCCCCCACACCCTGACCACCTGGAATGTTACCTGGTTGGCACTGAATAATGGTGCAATTACTGTAGTTGGCAGACTCTTTCAGTTCGATGAGTTTCTCCATCTTGTCCGCCAGGTTTCCGATGTGGTAAGGAACCGGATTCAAGAACTGAGTGATGTTTGTCCCCACAAAACGGACACAACTATCCTGTTAAGGCGCAAGAGAAAAAAGTCAAGCCCAGCAGCTTCGTCCTGATGTATAGTGAGCCCACAAGCCAAGCCACCACACCTTAGGAACTGGGGCCAAATTACACGTGAAGTTGCTGCGCTTAAATGGGGCTACTTCTGTTTTGAAGACAAAACAGCCGCAGGCCCCTACTCTGGATCAGGGCCCTGTGGCAGTTTCCTGCTGAAAATCACCCTCTTCCTCAGCTGTTCTTTACTCCCACTGGTGCTGCTGACTGCAGGCATTAACTCTGGAACCAAATAGGTTTAAAAAGTTTGAATTAGGTAGGTTTTAAAGAAAATGCAAGCAAGACTGGATTTCTCCATCGACCTTAGAGGCCCATGGCTGCGTTTCAGCTTGTATTTTGCTTTGGAAGTTAGGTAAGTTCACCTTTCAATGCGAACTGAACTGGAATTCTTCTCTGGCTTAATCTGGAGGGAGGAGCACCTTGAGGTATTTCATTCTGATCCAAATTTTAACTTAATCATTTTTAAATATCCTTAACAAATACAAATAATTGCTAGCGTTTAGGACTGGTCAGGTTCAAAACAGCTATTAGATGAATAAATAAGGGGGGCGGGGGAATGACCTGTGCTGCCTTCCAAAGCACCCATGTCCTACCTCAATGTTACATCCTTCAATAAAGGAGGCAATGTGATTTGTTATATTGAAGAACATTTGCTCCAGGATTCTCCCAGATACGCTGGCCAGCTGCTTCAGCTTTTTGTTTATGAGATGAACTTCCCATGATTCCTGGCAGAATCCATCCTGGGGGAAATTATTGGGGGGGGGGAATATAAGGAAGGAATGCATGATTAGGAAAAAGTCAGGGGTGTATTCTTTTTTGAAACCACTAAGAACATACAAAGCTGCCATAGGGATGGGTCAAAAGGTAAGTTTGACCCACGTTTTCCAGGCTCAGGTCCACACTTTAAAGCTCTGCGTCCAAGCACTCCTTTTTTTTTTGACCCAGATATTTCCCTGTGAAAACCTGCTCTTTGAAGCAGAAGCGCAACAAACAGCAATTCAGGTTCCGCCCCCCCCAATTGCTGTTTGCTCCAATTCAGCTATAAAGAGCAGGGGTTGTTTTTTTTCAAGGAAAGCTCCGGAGCGGGGTGGGTGGGAAAGGGCACCTGGATATGGAGTTTTAAAGCATGGACCATTTCCTGGAAAGTGCAGAGAAAAGGTAAGTGTGGATAAGCCTTTATAGTGAGTCAGACGTTTGGTCTATCTAACTCAGTATTGCCCACACAGGCTGGCAGCAGCACAATTGACATAAGAGGAATTGTCTTTCAAATCCTTCCACTCCTGATGGAAATTCTGCTTTTTGTAACAGGAGAGGCAGCGCACATTTTCATCTCCACGCAAAAATTCGCTCCTGAATTAAAATAATTGCAACTGATCAGCCCTTTCAAGTAACATAACAACACCATGGTAGGTAACATATGTCTAGTTGTTTCCTTAGATAACAGGTTGTTTTTTAAGACTTTACCGGTTTCAGGTTGGATGGCATATCTACTGGGTAATTGAGGAGCAGGTACTGCTTCTGCGGAGAGAAAGAGATAGGCCTGGGTTGAATGAGGGGAGAGGATGGATTAAAGAGCAAGAAAAGTCTATCCATGAAATGTTTCTAAATAGGCTTTAAAGGTCCCTCTAGGTCAGAGGTTGGCAACCAAAGGCCCATGGGCCAGTTCTGGCCAATGAGCTTCCTGGAACCAGCCCACAGCTGTTCTGTGGATCAGTGTGCGGTTTCCATGCTTTTTTTCATGGCGCCATTCTTTTTCTCACTGCAGGGATCAACTTCCGTCCCAGAAAAACACCAGAAATAGTGTGCGCGCATGCGCACGGGTGCTCCTCACCCGGAGGAGCGCCTGTACGCATGTGTACATGCTATTTCCAGCGCACTTCCAGGACAGAGGAGTGCCCACGTGTATGTGCACACGCTATTTCCGATGCTCTTCCGACGTGGAAGAGCGCTGGAAATAGCTTGAGCGCATACACAGGTGCGCACACTCCGGCCCACCGAGAGGTCTGCCAGGGAGTGGACTGGATCAGCCTCAAAAAATGTTGCCAACCCCTGATCTAGGTTTATCTAGATGAGCCTTCATCACCCTGGCACAATTCTCCATGTTTTGGACAACAACTCCCATGAGCGCTGCAGTGTTACATTTCTACCGGCAGGGCCAATTTCAGGTGGTAGCATGGGATGATTGGCTCAGCCCCTTGGCAATTAAACTCTATGGTCCCTACAACACTTTATCACATCCCCAATGCTGTTCAACATCTATTTGAGGGAGGTTCATGGTGAGTTTTGGCACCTATTTTTCTAGAAAAATAGCACTGCCCTGATATAGTCTGCTCGAGGGCACACTCACCAGTTCTTTAATTTTAGATAAAAAAAGCTGAGTGTTGTTCGTTGACTCAAACGGAACATGTTGAAAGATGCAATTCTTGCTTGACTCACATTGGGTGAGAAACAGCAGCAGCAGAACAAAGACCTAGAAGGACAGGAAAAAATTCTTTGGCTTATATAGTAAGTGAAAGCTCAAAAGAACTCTCAAACGTCTCTCAGCTAGCATGCAATGCAGACCCAAACTTCCATCTTCAAATATCTGAAGACCTGTCACATACATGACAGAGCAAACCTGTTACTTGCCTGATCCTCTTTTAAAGCCATCCAAATCTTACCCTCCTTCCTTTACAGTAGAATGGGAATGTTGGCATTGGACTTTCCCGAGAGACAATGGAGTATGACTCCAGGAGTGAAGTCAAACTAGCGGAGAATCATAGCACTTGCTGTGGCTGCAGAGACCACCAAAGTGACTATTTCAGTGTCCAAACCTAGGCAATGGAGGTCTTGGGCTGCCCAGATGACAAGACCCCCTCTCAGCCTCACTGACGTGGCCCAAAGGAAAGCAAAGCAATATGTTTGGCTACAGGAGTTGTTGGAAGGTGTACAAGGCACCATTCAACCACCTTAGGGACTCCACTCTGAATTTGTGTAGGGCTTACTCCATAGCTTTTTCTTCTCCCGAGGATGCCTTGCAAGGCCAAGGGTATGGAGGGTTTACTCCCAAAACCTTTCTCACGAATGAGTGTAGCCACAAGGCAGCAGAGGTTGAGAATCAGAGTTTTCCGTCTCCCAGGTGAGCTACCTTCCCAGGTTGACAAGCCCCATCTGCTCCTCATTTCCCTCTGCAGCATGTCGTACTGCAACATTTCTTGTGGGTCCCAGTCGTATGTTGCTAATAGTTAAACTCTACAGCTCAGTGGAGAAGCAAAGACTGAAAAGGTGGCGGCGAGGAGAATGGAATAGCCTGGAAGAGGCTGATTGCGGAAACATTCCCCCTGTCTGCAATCACGAGGACAAAAAAAAAAAAAAAATTTTTAAAAAGGGAAATCTGTGTTGCTCAGAAAGGCAGTGAATGATAGAAAGGAAATTGCTTTCTGAGTAATTTGCTTTCTTTCATTCACTGCCTTTTTAAGCAACACAGATTTTGAGTGCTGGAAAGCATTGAACTAAGGCCGCCTGGTTCTGGGGAGATAATGGTGATGCTGTAAGGAGAGGTCCAAAGAACCTCCCTCTCCCTCTTCCTCTCCGGCCACCATTCCTGGACTAGTATACAGTGGTACCTCGGGTTAAGTACTTAATTCATTCCGGAGGTCCGTTCTTAACCTGAAACTGTTCTTAACCTGAAACACCACTTTAGCTAATGGGGCCTCCTGCTGCCGCTGCACCACCGGAGCACAATTTCTGTTCTTATCCTAAAGCAAAGTTCTTAACCTGAAGCACTATTTCTGGGTTAGCGGAGTCTGTAACTTGAAGCGTATGTAACCTGAAGCGTATGTAACCTGAAGCGTATGTAACCTGAAGCGTATGTAACCCGAGGTACCACTGTATCAGGAGAGGCTGAGGCCTCTTCCTTGATCCTGCCAATTGTTTTTGAAAACTTACCACAAAAGAATCTGGGGTTGCATGGCGCCAAATCATCTCCACATGGTCTGGTGGATGACCAACATGCTGAGGATTACCCCTCTAGAAAGGGGGGGGGGAGCTGTGGGGATAAAAGAAAGGATGGTTAGGGGTTAAGAGGCCAAGGAAACACGGACTTGGGATGTAGCAGAACCAGCATTTACCAACGTGGGGCCTTCCAGATGTTTTGCACTACAACTTACACAAAATAATAAAAAATACCTAACATCAGGGCTTCTTTTGAGCTGGAACTCTCCGGAACTCGCCATTATGAGGGAACAAGGGAGGAACTCAGGGTGAGTTTCGGTACCTCTTTTTCTAGAAAAATATCACTGGTTCACATGAAACACTGTTTATTCATTGATTCATTGCATTTATCTTCCAAGGATCTCAAGGTGGTGAACATGGGTCTCCTCCCCATTTCATCCTCACAACAACCCTGTGAGGTAGGCTAGGCTATGAGGTGGTGACAGGCCCAAGGTCACCCAGATGTGTGGGGATTCGAACTCTGCTCTCCAGGGTCCTAGTCCAACGCTCTTACCATTACGCCACATTACGCATAATGATTCTTCAGTCATCCACCATTTGACCTGTAGTGGGGGATTTCAACATCCACACAGGGGCCAACTTGATGGAGCAGCCTGGGGCATCAAAGCCTCCATCACATCCATGGGGCTGTCTCTGTTGCAGTTCCTGTGTGTGTAATTCCACAGGTTACGGAATCAGCTGCGTGGCTGTATCTGTGTGGGAGAAAGGCCGGCTGGAGGACCTGCCTGCGGGCAGTGGAACTCACTGGTGAAGGAGGAACTCTCTGGTGAAGGAGGGACTCTCTGGTGAAGGAGGAACTCGCTGGTGAAGGACACCTCTTCAGGACCAGGTGCCAGGAGCTACTGAGCGTGAGTAGGCTAAGCCCTGGGGGAGAAGATGGCGGAAGTCCAGGAGTCCTACACCGTCCCATTTGAGGCTCAATGGGCACAACTGGGAGGACTGGTCCCGAAGCACATTGCTCTGGTCAGTTTTATTGTTTTACAGCAGCAATTACAATCAGCAGCCAAATTAATCGGCTGCTGATTAATTGCTGTTGTAAAATAAACGCTTCTTAGATTAGGAAATAAGCTGCGTACAGAGACTTTTCTGCATGCTTGAGTAATCTCTGTTAAGTTGTGGGTGAACATATCAGACGACACAGCGATTCTTCAAACAGCTCTTGTTTATTCACAGGCCAGAACAGAACTGAACTGAAGGGTTCAGCCAGCCTGCTTATATAGAGCTCCACTAGAACGCAACAGTAACCACACAGAACACAGACTGCTGTGCACAATCTCTGCTAAACACTGGGATGACACTGAGTTGCAGTGAAAGCATACTAGACGTTGAATTCCACAGTCTCAGCACAGCACCAGTCTGATGGATGTGGCAGGTCACAATCCCAAGACGGTCTTTTCAACAGGAGGGCTGGTTGGTGCGCTGACAGATTTTTCTAACTCCCATTGTTGTGGATGAACCATTTCTTGGTGAGGTTTGGTTAGTCTGCAGCCCCTGGGAATTATGAGACCTGGCCTGTTAGGTTGGCCTGCCCCCAGAGGCTTATGGAATCCACTGGATTCCTGAATGCTCTGGGGAATTTTCTGACTGACATGGCGGGTGATCCTGTTGATGTAAAGCAGGCGAGACCATTATCAGAGTGCTGCCTCCATGGATGGAGACAGTATGCTTCTTAATGCCAGTTGCTGGAAACCGCAAGACAGTCATGTCTTGCCTGAGAGTTTCCCACAGGAATCTGGCTGGCCATTGTGAGAACAGGGTGCATTTATAAAGCTGAATCAATTTTGCAACGAAAATTCACACCTGCCTGAATTTTGCCATGCAGTTGTCCAACCAAACAATGCTTGCGAAAACACATATATTAAGTGTGTATAACAATGAAGAAGTTTGTGGAAAATAACATACAAAAGGTTATTATGCTAGGGGAAATAACTGCTTGCAAGAATTGCTGCAATACGTGGAAAACTGAATTTAAGATTGGAAAAATGTGAAACTTGGGGACTGAAATAGGCAGAGCCTTCCATCTGTGCTTCCAATGGAAAGAACAAAGGAGTAGCAGGTTTAATATTTAATCTGAATCATAGCATTCTCCTACTTATTCTCCTAAACAAACCACAATTGGGAACCCAAGCCTGGTGTCTGCGGTTTGTTTCTTGATTGTGGTTGGTTTAACAGCTTGTGCACACCTTAATTTCCATAACCACAGTTAATTGCTCACATTAGGTCCAAGCCCTGCCAGTGTAACATCCTGTCCAACATGCGTCTTCCAGGACTAAAATAGGGACTTACCAGCCAGGTAAGAAATTCTATATATGAGTAAGCAAACTGGAGCTTGTTTTCTCCTGCTCTGGAGGGTTGGACTCGAAGCAACGGCTTCAAGTCACAAGAAAGGAGATTCCGACTAAACATTCAGAAAAAACTTTCTGACAGTAAGAGCTGTTTGACAGTGGAACAGGCAGCATTTGAAACTCCCGTTGTTCTAGGTGCGTTTTTGCAACAGAATTTCATTAGCGCAAGCAGTTTCTGAGCTCTGGGCGCAGTAGTGAGCCTAAGATTTCAGATTAAAACTGCCACGGCTAGAAGAAAAGGACCTTTTTCTGCCTCCCCACTTCCAGCCACTCTCTGAAGACTGAAGAAGGGGCCCTCATAAGAATATTAGTGGGGCAGGCAAGAGAAGTATGGCTCTGTTTTTTGCGGTCTTCAGATGAGGACTAGACCATGTGAAAATGGAACATAAGATTTGAGTTGCAGTTCATTCGTTTTCAGCTTTGCATTCTTGCTATATATAAAAAAGCACATAGACACTCCATAGCCTAGGTTCAAGGTGCCATTTAGCTCCTAGCCTTCATATCTCACTTTCTAACACTGGGAACAGGCTCCTGCAAGAGGTGGTGGACTCTCATTCCTTGGAGGTGTTTAAGCAGAGGTTGGATGGCCCTCTGCCATGGATGCTGTAGCTGAGATTCCTCCATTGCAGGGGGTTGGACTAGATGACCCTTGGGTCCCTTCCAACTCTAAGATCCCATGATTCCCTAGTTTAGTGCCAGAGGTAAAGCTGGGCAAACCCCAAACCCATTTAGGTTGCATACACGCCATACATTTAAGGTACATTCAAATCACATTCTTTCCCTCAAAGAATTCTAGGCATTGTGGTTTACTGCTCACAGAGCTATGATACCCAGCACCTGTAACAAACTACAGTTCCCATGATTCTTATTTTTTTTGGGGGGGGGTGCTTTAAATGTATGGTATGTACACTGCCATGGTGACTAGCTGGAGTGCCATGTTATAGGATGGTGTAAAGAGTCTCTGAAGAACCTCAGGGTGCGTCACAGACCCAAAGGCTCTTTTTCTGTGGTTCACCACTATAAGCCGTCATAAATGCACAATATGGGGGAAGTAGAAAGAGAGATGTTCCCCTCCCTCTCCCATATGATTATTTTATTATTATGCTGTCTGCTACTATGCTTTTTATTATTGATGCGCTGTAAAATGTGTTCTTAATGTTGGAAACTGCCCTGCGATCTTTTGATAAAGGGCAGTATATAAATTGAATATAATAATAATAATGAAAATAATAATGATGATGATGATGATGTGGTCTGTGAGTAACAAGTGGCCCTCAGCCTAAAGATACACTGCTTTACCCTGGCTTTTGACAACTGAGATGAATATTTTTAAGGCCCACCTTACTTCTGTAATTGTAAATCGTTTTAAACTGTTTTTCTTTATTTAAATGTTTTTTTAAAAAATTGTAACTCTTCTGGGGCTTTTGAATGAAGGGCAGGTTGTTGTTGTTGTTAAGTAAGTTGCCTACTTTATTTGCACCATTTGTTTTAATAAGACTTCGCTTTCCTTCATTCTGAGATTTTTTTTTGTATGTGTAGCACATGCATGTTATCCTCATCATACACTGAGTAAAAGAGACAAAGAAGATCGACACCCAAATAGAATCACAGGTGTCTTTGGAAGTAAAACAGAGACAGGGCTCCTGGATTGCATTGTAAATTTGGAACAGGGACTTATTAGTGGGTTAGAAGACTAGAGCACAGGGTTTTCTAGATTGTCCCACTAGCAAGCGACGGGAAGACTCATACAGCAAACAGAGGAGCATACAATTAATTCATTTATTATAGTCCAGATGTTAATCATTTGCTTTTGCTAACCTTTTGCTAACCTAGATTCCAGTTGAGGAAGCACAGCAGAGGCAGCTGTAATTATCAGCAGATTTGAAATATTGTTGTTGTTATTGTTATTATTATTATTAGGCCCACAGAGAGAGAGATGGGGAGGCACATAGAACAATACATTACAATGCTATACAATCCTGCATTGTTTCAGGCCCCACCCACTTGGGGCTCTGACTCCACCCACCGCTGGCTCTAACTCCACCCACCATTTTCCACAGCCCCTGGTTGACTTTCCTATGGCCTTTAATGGAAAAATAAACGAAGCTTCCTCACCCCTTCCTTAGGAAAGATCTTTTCTGTACTCCGCCATCTGTTGCTTTTTAAACAGAAGATGCCAGAAGTGAACTTGAGACTTTCTGCATACAAAGCTTTTATCAGTGATCTCTGGCCCTTCTTGGAAAGCCGTAATAGCACTTTGCCAGTACACAATGGCAGGATTTTAAGCTGTTTACCTTGCCACAAATTAGGTGTGTGCGTGTGCGGGGGGAATGACCGGAATACAATGGGCGGGAAATGACATCATGTGAATTCCCCATAAAAAAATTGGGTGAAGCAAGGGTGGCAACTCCAAAACCAAATTAAGAAGGATACCAAAAAGCCACAAATGATTCGGGGTGCAGGGCAGGAAAAGAGGGTGAAAGCTAAATAAGGATTTGGAACGGAGAAGAGTGCCTTTCAGTTAAGTCATGCCTGTTCAAGGGGAATGGGTATCTACCTGACAGGGCCACCAGGGACAAAAAAGAAAAGGGACAAGGTACAGCTACTGAAATTCCTTCTTTAACACAACTATTAATGATACAGGAGCACTGCCTGATCTCTTCCTTACCTGGCCACCTGGTAAACCTCATCCAAACTCAGCCAAACAGAATAGCAGATGAAATTTAGCCTGCAAGTTGCTGCCAAATGTTGGCACAATGGGTCGAGATTCCATGTGCATTCTGACAGGGTCTATATTAGCTGCTACTATCCAGGAAAGAGGTGTAAGACTGAAGAGACCTGCTGGGTCCAACCAAAGGCCCATCCATCCCAGACTATTGTTTCTCATAGCAAAGAACCAGGTGCCTCCAAGGCTGCTTCTGCACTAGGGGTTGGGAGTCAATGCTAGTCCTACTCAGATTGGAGCCAATGAAGTCCATGGCCTGGATGAACTCGGGTTTGTTGATTTCAACGGGTATTCAACTCCTGAGAAACTATTCAGAATGTATAAAGACGTTTCAAATGTTTGCTGGAAAATGACAAGAACATGAAGAGACATTTTATCATGCCTGGGGGGGGGCATGTAAAAAAAAAAGCTAAAATATACTGGATACGAATACACAGAATCATAAAATCATAGAACTGTGGGGTTGGAAGGGACCCTGGGGGCCATCTAGTCCAGCCCCCTGCAATGCAATGCGATAATAATAATAGGCTGCAAACCCACAATTCTGAGATTAAGAGTCTCATGCTCTCCATGGATACAGCAGATTTTAAAGGTTACTGTTCAGTTGAAGCCAGAACTCTTGCTTTTTGGGCTAAGGGACACACAATTAGAAAGGGGTTATGGAAGAGGACTGCAATACAGTGATAAGGTAAAGGTAAAGGTACCCCTGCCCGTATGGGCCAGTCTTGACAGACTCTGGGGTTGGTGCGCCCATCTCACTCTATAGGCCGGGGGCCAGCGCTGTCCGGAGACACTTCCGGGTCACGTGGCCAGCGTGACATCGCTGCTCTGGTGAGCCAGAGCCGCACACGGAAACGCCGTTTACCTTCCTGCTAGAAAGCGGTCCCTATTTATCTACTTGCACCCGGGGGTGCTTTCGAACTGCTAGGTTGGCAGGCGCTGGGACCGAGCAACGGGAGCGCACCCCGCTGTGGGGATTCGAACCGCCGACCTTTCGATCGGCAAGCCCTAGGAGCTGAGGCTTTTACCCACAGCGCCACCCACGTCCCATACGCAATACAGTGGTACCTCGGGTTAAATATGCTTCAGGTTACATACGCTTCAGGTTACAGACTCTGCTAACCCAGAAATAGTACCTCAGGTTAAGAACTTTGCTTCAGGATGAGAACAGAAATCGTGCTCCAGTGGCGTGGCGGCAGCAGGAGGCCCCATTAGCTAAAGTGGTGCTTCAGGTTAAGAACAGTTTCAGGTTAAGAACGGACCTCCGGAATGAATTAAGTACTTAACCTGAGGTACCACTGTATACGCTTACAGCCGTGCGATTGCTATAGGCCATGTATGTCCAACGCGATGACCACGGTCGACTTGGGGATCAAGAACCCTGCTTGGCCGCAGTCTTTGCCCAACGCCCAGTCATAGCTGTCAACTTTCAGATTTGAAAGTAAGGGATCAGCAGCCTCGAAAATAAGGGATCAGCAGCCTCACCTGTCTCGGGGACAGTCTATGGGATATCTAACAGCGGATAGCAGCGGGAAACGCCGCTGGAATAAGGGAATTTCCTGCAAAAAAAAAAGGAAAGGTTGACAGCTATGTGCCCAGTCAGCTGGCCAGCCAGGAAAGGGAGCCGAGAGAAGGGCAGAGAGAGAGAAAGAGAGAACTTCCCCCATCTTTCCAGCTCCAGCCCAGCTGCATTTATTCAAAAGTAAGCCACTGCCCCCCCCCCCACGGAGCTTTCCCATCCGGTAAAGGGGGAACTGGACATTTCTGGGCGTGTTGGCTTCCCGTGTGCACCAATGGCCCTGGGAGGGGGCTGGTGTGTTTGTGTGTGTGGGGGGGTGTAATAATTTTTTTATTATTTTTATCATAATCATAATTTATTATTTATACCCCACCCATCTGGCTGGGTTTCCCCAGCTACATATACAGTGTACCTCGGGTTAAGTACTTAATTCGTTCTGGAGGTCCGTACTTAACCTGAAACTGTTCTTAACCTGAAGCACCACTTTAGCTAATGGGGCCTCCTGCTGCTGCTGTGCCGCCAGAGCACGATTTCTGTTCTCATCCTGAAGCAAAGTTCTTAACCTGAAGCACTATTTCTGGGTTAGCGGAGTGTGTAACCTGAAGCGTATGTAACCCGAGGTACCACTGTAATATGTTTAAGTTGAAGAATGACAATGGGAGAGTGTGGTAGATCACTGCCAGTTTTTTGTTGTTGTTGTGGTTGTTGCGGGGTCCGTCTGTTGCAGTTTACTGTCGTAGCAAATACAGGACTTAGATCAATAAGGCACCTGATTAGCAGTGCACAAAATTCCATCACAAAGATTGTAATTTATCCGCATAACGTAAACAGAAATCAAGAGAATTATATATACAAAACTTAATACATTACCATTTTTAGCATAACAAGAAATCTTACAGTGCAATTCTATGCATGCTTACCCAAAACTAAGTCCCGCTTAAGGCCACATTCTTCCCCGCCCCCCCTTTTTTTACCAACAACCAAAACCCAACAGTGAAACCCCCCAGGCGGCTGATACATTGAGTATACGTAATCAATAATAACATATTCGAATCGACCATATGTACAATTCCATATACATTAACACTCCTCGCTCCACAAGGTTTATTTAACTTTTAACATTTTAATTGCTCCAAATTGTTCAAATCTACCCAAATAATTCAATATCTTCTCAAACCAATCCTCCTCTTTCTCACTGATCTTAAACCCTTTCATTCTGTGTATCTTCACAGTTAAATATTCTAAAATTATAATATTATTCAATTTTTTCCTCCATTGGTTCACCCTTAGCTCTTCTGCATTTTCCCAATGACTCGCTATATCCTGTCTGGCCAGTTTTTTAAATATTGGATGGCGGATCGCAACCTGTTGGGTGTTGGACGCGCCTGCTATATGCACAAAGATGGAAAGACACAGCCCCGCCCACTATAGAAGAATGGTGATAAAGCTATTGGACTTGGCTGAGATGGCAAAGTTAACGTGCATAATTAGAGAAAAGTCATTACTGACATTTGTTAAGGACAGGAAATTTTGCATGAAAGAGAACTTTTTTTGCAGGACTTTTTGCATGAAAGAGAAAATGAACTTGTAGTAACTGGATTTGAAGACTGAAAAAAATACCGTAGCTACAAGGACAGAGAACCAGAAATCCTTTTGTTGTTTTCGTCTTTATCCTTCTTTAGTTTTCCCCCCTTTATTTTCCTTTTCTCTTGCTTTCTCTTTCTTTAGGTTTCTCCTTTCCTTGTCTTTTCTTCCTTCTGATTTTGTTCTCTAAGTAACTGTTTCATCTCAGTATAACAGAAAAAAAACTTTGAAATGGGTATGTATTTTTTGTATATCATTGAATAAGTATCAATCAGTCAATCAATCAATCAATCAATCAATCAAAACCATAAATGTGATTGAGAATTTCTTTCAAAGACATTGCTGCCTCTCAAGATTTTCCATCCTTAGGACCATATCATCTCCATACATAACTCCTACAATTCACACTGACAAACAGCCTTGCACTGATCTAATGCTCATATAGCTAGCTGGTTTTGGGTGGTGATTATTGCTGGGTTTTGGGGTTTTTTTTTGCAAATTTTATTATGCTGACAGGGCTATGGTCTTACAGGATCAGCAATATCAGCAGGGCTCTTCTGCTTTTAAGTTCCAGTCCCTTCCTTCATTATTCTAACAGTTTCCCCACTCTCACTTCCTTGCTGCACAGAGAGTAAGCAATCGATGCTTATAAAACCCATTTCTTCAGCTGCCAAGTAGAGGGGAGGCATTTGGTCCATGTGTTCACCTAGTTGCAAAAGATCTTGGTGTTTTGCAAAGCTCTCCAAAGCTCAGTGCAAGAGGGTTAAACAACTATCTTCTCACATCTTCTCCAACCCCATTAACAGGCTGGTCGTCCACCCCATGAGCTAATGCAATGTGCATTTTCTAAACTCCTTCCCTTTATGTTATTTGCTTGTTTAGAAGAATTTATAAACTGTGTATTTTAAAAAATCCATTAAGCGGTGAACACAAAAACAAATAAATGAGTTAATATGAAGTATGGATACAAAGTGTCTCCCGGCAGGAATAAACGAATCAATTTTAGTTTCTTGTTTTTCCAGTCTTAAGTTCAGTCCCCCACGTTTCCGCAATAGCTTTGTTTTTTTAAAAACTGTGAAAATTCATCAGAATTCTACTGCGAATGTCTCCAAATGTGCAAACGTTTATGTGCAAGGTTGCCCAAAGTGCAAAGTGATTTCCGCCCTTTTGGTTGTGGGGTGGGTTTTTTTGGCACATTATTTTCATGCACATCTAACCTTAGCACATGCATCTTTTGTACACATTGCTTAGCTGGATAACGGTACTGCAAGCTTAGGAGAGCTGCAAATTTCAAAAGGTGGCTGTGCGCAGGAAAGCACAAAGGAGGTGTGTTTGCCTTTAAATGTGAAAGTGTTTCAATCCCCCCCTCTCAACATTCCTAACTCCAGATCAGGTGCAGCTTGGCGCTGAATAACATATTGGGACAGCTCCGAAAGCAGCAGCTCCCCAACTCCTATGAAGAAGAGAAGGGGGTGTGTAGAATCCCTCTTGGTTGAGCGGCGCTGCTGAGAGCTCTGCAAACAGTAACAGCGAGACATCTCCACTGTTTTGCAAAGCTTTAGCGCAACAAGGAAGTGGTAGGAGGGGGTGTTTGCTTTATCTGCACCGCCTTCTCATCAGGTGTCCTGTCAAACCACAAACACACACACACACACACACACACACACACACACAAACAAGCCCCATTCCACCCTCACCAACCCCACAGATGTACATGGCTAGATATTTCTGGAGACAGTGTGGAATCACCATTCCAATTTACACTAAAAGCCAGCAGCAGAAGAGGGATTCTCCTTCAACCCCGAAGAGTTTTATAGTCTTATGCCTAGTAAAAGGTTAAGGGACCCATGACCATAAGGTCCAGTCGTGGACGACTCTGGGGTTGCGGCGCTCATCTCGCTTTATTGGCCGAGGGAGCCGGCGTACAGCTTCCAGGTCATGTGGCCAGCATGACTAAGTCGCTTCTGGCGAGCCATAGCAGCACACGGAAACGCCGTTTACCTTCCCGCCGGAGCGGTACCTATTTATCTACTTGCACTTTGACGTGCTTTCGAACTGCTAGGTTGGCAGGAGCAGGGACCAAACAACGGGAGCTCACCCCGTTGCAGGGATTCGAACCACTGACCTTCTGATTGGCAAGTCCTAGGCTCTGTGGTTTAACCCACAACGCCACCCACGTCCCTAGTCTTATGCCTATCAATGTTCAATTTTTAAAAAAAGGATTTAGCAGTTCTTATTTTTATATGTAAGCCGCCTTGAATCCAACTGAGGGGAAAAGGCAGGGTATTAATAAACAAATAAACAATAGTGCGGAAGAAGCACAAATGCTGTTAACCCCCCCCCCCAGCCCTGTTGGTATCCAGAGCTATACAGTAGTACCTTGGTTCTCACAAACTTAATCTATTCCGGAAGTCCGTTCCAAAACCGAAGCGTTCTAAAACCAAGGCACGCTTTCCCATAGAAAGTAATGCAAAATGGATTAATCTGTTCCAGACTTTTAACAACGACCCCTAAAACAGCAATTTAACATGAACATTACTATCTAACGAGACCATTGATCCATAAAATGAAAGCAATAAACAATGTGCTGCAGTCACACAATCAATCAGTAGCTGAACTGGGTTCCACACAGTCACACACACACAAAAAGAGAGAGCTGCAAAAACAAAAGCACAAAATAAATAGACAGACCTCAGCGTAACACTCAAAATGGAGCATGTTCGGCTGCAAAAAAAAGTTCGCAAACTGGAACACTTACTTCCGGGTTTGCAGTACAGTATATGGGTTCCAAGTTGTTTGAGTACCAAGGTACCACTGTACTGATCCCATCCTCCACGTAAGGCCCACTGATAGCCCTGGGGGCAGCGGATTTAGGTTTTACCTTTTGGCTTACTCTTTTTAAATGAATTGTTTATAAAACGTTAGATAAAGAAAAGCAGAGGAAGGAAAGTGGGGGAATCCCATTAGCTCACATTGAGAGTACAATGACCAGCCATCCATCCGTCTGAAGGGATTACTATTCCAGCTGAATAGTCAGAAATATTAAGATGACAGTGAATATTTCACCCATATCCATGCACTGAAAAGAATGGGGAAGGATAATCCACCACTCTGCTATATTTTAAGTACAGTGGTACCTCGGGTTAAGTACTTAATTCGTTCCAGAAGTCAGTTCTTAACCTAAAACTGTTCTTAACCTGAAGCACCACTTTAGCTAATGGGGCCTTCCGCTGCCGCCGCACGATTTGTGTTCTCATCCTGAAGCAAGGTTCTTAACCTGAAGCACTATTTCTGGGTTAGTGGAGTCCGTAACCTGAAGCGTATGTAACCCGAGGTACCACTGTAGCCAGATGACTAGAAAACCTGTGTAGTATAGCAGGAAACAGGGTACTGAACTTCCTGGGGTTCCAAGTAAGTCCTCACACATCCATGGAGCTCCCACAACAATTAGCTCAGGCTAGCCTACCTCACAGGGTCGTTAGGAGGATAAAATGGAATAACAACCACCACCCCTATCTAGGCTGCTCTAAGCTCCCTAGGGGAAGGATGTGGTGCACAGCCAACCTAATGAACAAAATATAGGTGTATCAAATTTCTTCTATTTCTCATGTTCATGCGTGCATGAGTGCCATTGCTTATGTGGTCAAAGCCGCAAGAAGCAAGAGGAATGTGTCGGGGGAATCCCCAGGTGTGCAGTACAAAAAAATACTTGAGGAAATCAATCTGTAAGAGCGGGGAGAAACCCAGTGCACCCCAGGATTAAGCACGCTCAGTGACTACAGAATGCTGACTGACTACTGGGGGAAGGATGAACTGAAAACAGAGTCAGAGGGGGGACGGAAAATTGGGGGAGATGGCCCCAAACCACAACATTTTATTGCAGGTCCTAGCTGTTTACATGGCATGCAAGTGTTCTACCCTCCATTCTGCAAGTCTGTGAACCAGCGGCGCCAGGTATATGGGGTGAAGGGGGCTTCAGCTCCCCCAATTTTTTTTGGCAGGGCGCGGTGCCCCCTAATATTGAGGGGGCCACCACCCCCTGCCACTGCCAGGAGCCCTCAGTGTGCCCCGGCCCCAATCTCTGCCCGGCAGCCCAGGAGCCAGGCGGTGGCTGGGACAAGCGTGTCTGCTTTTGCTTGTCCCAGCCAATGCATGCCAGCGGCATCACATGACACGTCACATGACTGTGCCCCCTCAATGTGGGAGGCAAGTCAGTGCCCCTGCTGTGAACACACCATACATGTAAAGCACAAGGCTCCCACCCAAGAATCTTGGGAACTGCAGTTTACCCCTCACAGCGCTACAATTCCGAGAATGTCCAGTTCCCAGGATTCCAGGATACGACTGGTCAGGATCCAGCATTATTCTTAACAGGCTCTCAACCCAATAGCTTGACCATACAACAAATGACACCTGCAACCAAATCTTGCAGTATGAGTGAGGCCCACTTAACGAGGTATATTCTGCAACATGCCATTGGGCGTCTCCAGACAACCTGTTTGTCGAACATTCATCCAGGTTTGTTCACAGGGAGATCAGACAATGTGATCTATTTAGCGGACATCCATTCTGATTTGTTTGTGGAGAGGCTAGAGGATGTGTCAAAACAAGCTTTATCTCACCCTCCACAGTGTATTTCCCTGTGGGTTTCATCATCCTCATAACCACCATCATCTTATTTCATAGTTAAAACCATGCGCAAGGCACCTTATAACATAACAAGATTCACATAATTGCAAGCATAACAAAAGTAATAAGCAATAAATGAAAGGCATCAAAAAGCACACAAACAAACTGAAACAACGGGTCCTTTCCGCTACGGCGAAGCGGGGACCCTTTAGAAATCACAGGCGGGAGAAGCCTGTGAACATGGGACTCGGCGGGCACCTTTAGCGCCCCCCCAACCCGCAAAGGAACCCACTAGCGGGCTCCGAAGCGACAAGGGGGAAGCGGCGCGGTGCTGTGAGTCAACCTGCTTTTCCCGTGGAGCGAAGCCGCATAGCTGTTACCAGAGAGCGCTGCCTTTTTCCTGGGACAATGTGGCATCTAAAAGCATCATCCGTGAGTACGTGAAACTGGAACAATTGGATTTTAAATAAGGATTGGCCGGTAGAGAGGAATTGGACTTAAATTTTACATAATTTGGTACTGAAACGGAAAGGTCCAAACAGGAAGTCAGCCTTCCCGTTTTTTTTTTTTTAGACTGAACAAAGCAAAGACAAAGCAAACTAGAGTCTTGAAAATCACTATTAGAAGATTGGATTTCACCATCTACATGGTTGGACCCCCCCTTCGGCAGGAGAAGGGGGAGTTTTTTCTTTGGACTGTTTAAGCCTGCAGAAATAAGTTCAAATTAAACTAAACTTCCACCGTCCTAACCCTGGAGCGGGTGTCAGGACTGACGTTTGAAGCTCATTGACCAGAGACAGAAGTTTTGACAGTTAGGTAAAAGAAGAGAAACATTGTGATTCCACTGTTTCCTTTCGCATTTTAAAGGAACCAATTTGGACAAAGTATCTTAAAAAAGAAACTTTGTGGCTGGATATGTAATAGAAGTTTTCCCCCTAGAGGGAGGACGGAAAATTGTACTTGTTTTCAGGGAATTTCCAGCCGCTGCAGATTACAACCATGGGAATTGACTGGTGTCCTTGAAGCATAATGTTTTCAGAAGCATTATTGTGCGCATTTTACAAAACAAATGCCCTATTGGAAGAACTGCATGAGAGAACGAACTTGATGACTGACTTGGTTGGAAAACTTAAGCATGCAGTAGGAAAAGGAATGGAGCCTGCTCAGGAACCAAATCAGGAATTTGCTCTAACAGAACAGATGAAAGAAGAGGAGGATGCTGAAGTTTGGGAGCCAGAGATGGAGCCAGAGATGGAGGAAGTTGCGGCCCAGCAGGAACATGAGCCTTTGGACTTGTCAATTGATCTTCAAAAAAATCAGACTTGGAAAGACAAAGTTTGGACTGGTTTGGAAATGGGGGGTTGGATGGACCCCCCTGAGCAGGAATTTATGGACTTTCCGAGTCTGGAAATGGGCTGTGAGAGGTTTGGAGATATGGGGGCTCCCAAATTTGGAGGGTTTTTGAAGCAGTATTGTAAATTTTATATGGAGTTTAATCTGGACTGTGGAAAAGGGGTTGATTTGTTGAGAAGGGTTAATAACATTATCAAATTGGAGTTCACACGAGAGAAAGGAGATTTAGAAGAAAAATTGTGGAAGGGACAGGGAAGTGACTTAAGGGCCTCGGATATAAGGTTACCAGGTTAATGGGCTAGTTCAATGAGATAAAATGGACTGACAAAACCCGGGGCCAGGGGGAGGGGACGCTGGATGAAGATTGGATTGTTTTATTTATTTTTTTCTTTTCTATTTGGTTACTAGGATTTGTTGTATATAATTGATGAACGTTAGAAAGATGTTTGAAAGGAAATTGTTTGGCTTTAGTACAAATATTTAAAGGATCAGGCAAGAGTATAATGGATATGAGAAGTTAGCAAAAATAAGCTTAAAGTATTTAATTTTAAGGTTTCTTTTTTACAAGATAAGATGAAAATAGATTAAGATAATGTAATGAAAGATTAAGTTAAGTTAAAGTGGGAAAGGATTTGCTGAATTAATAAATTAAATTGGAATACAAAAAAGGGAGAGGTGAGGAAGTCTGGGAAACAAGCTAATGAAAGATAAGTAAATTAAGATGGAATGTGTTTTTAATTATTTTTATTTTGTATCTTTTTTCTTTTTTCTCTTTTTTCTTTTTTTACATTTTTGTAATATTTTGAAATCTCAATAAATATCTATTAAAAAATAATAATGAAACAATCGCCACATAAATTGCCCAGGTATGCAATCACAGTGCATTCCGCATCATTCTGCAATTGCTTCCTCTCTGTTACTGCCATCTGGAGAGGCACTCTTGCACCGCAATGCAACAAAAGTGGGGCCACCAAAACAAAACCAGAACGTTTCATAGAACCGCAGAATTACAGAGTTGGAAGAGACCACAAGGGTCATCTTGCAATGCAGGAATCACAGCTAAAGAGCCATCCAGCCTCTGTTTCAAAACCTCCAATGAAGGAGAAGCCAGAAAAGTTGCAGGATTTCATCAGGAAGCTCTAGGACAAGCATAGGCAACCTTCTCCCTCCAGATGTTTTGGGACTACAACTCCCATCATCCCTAGCTAACAGGACCAGTGGTCAGGGATGATGGGAGTTGTAGTCCCAAAACATCCAGAGGGCCAAGGTTGCCTATGCCTGAATTAGTGCATGTCCTAGACCATGGGTAGGCAAACTAAGGCCTGGAGGTCGGATCCGGCCCAATCGCCTTCTAAATCCGGCCTGTGGATGGTCCGGGAAACAGCATGTTTTTACATGAGTAGAATATGTGCTTTTATTTAAAATGCATCTCTGGGTTATTTGTGGGACATAGGAATTTGTTCATTCCCCCACCCCCCAAAAAAATATAGTCCGGCCCCCCACAAGGTCTGAGGGACCTTGCTGAAAAAGTTTCCTGACCCTGTCCTAGACTCTAGGACATGCACTAATAGGAAACAAAGCAGTATATGTCCACCCCAAAACCATTGCAGCTACAAGCTGTATGGAAAGCGAGACTGAGTATAACCAACTGCTGATACTATCATGAGTACACAACCCACAGCACATCTGGAGGGGCCCTGGGCTTCTTCTAGATTCTAGTCAGCCATGCTCACTTCCAGGATACTCCATTCCATTCTGCCCACATTTCCCTCTCTCCTGCATGAAGTACTTCCTTTCATCTGTCCTGGATCTTCCCACATAGAATCACAGAGTTGGAAGGGACTCCAAGAGTCATCTAGTCCAACCCCGCCCCACTGTCATCTCTGTTGAATGTCCACAAGTTCCAGTGTTTATAAGAGGAGAAGGGGAAGTTCCATCCACTTTCTCAAGAGGCATGGATCATTCCTGGCTTTTTCTCTGGTTGCACGCATTTGGTTTAGAGAAAGCACGTTTTGATAAGTCAGCTGGCGGCAGAGGGCGTGTTCTGATATGCATGCGGTTCCCAAGCTTCAGGGCTGCCTGTGTGAATCTGGCATGCTACTGGCAACCCTCTGATCTCTGCTGAGCAGCAACAAAGCTGGACCAGGACTGCATGGCAAAGATGCCGTAGGCTAGACCCCGAGACAGCGCAGAGGCGCTGCTTCAATTGGCAGGATGGTTTTGTGTGTGGATGGGAGAGCGGCAGTGGGCAAAACTGTCCGGGCTGCTTCTGCACCTCTCTACTGAATAAGCAAGAGAGAGCCAATAAAAACAGTAGCCTGGCTTGAGCACATGGGGAGGAGTTGTGGCTCAGTGGGACAGCATGCAGGAGGTCCCTGGCATTTCCAGGCAGGGCTGGGAAAGGCTTTATCATAGAATCGTAGTGTTGGAAGGGACCCCAGGGGTCATCCAGTCCAACCCCCTGCAATGCAGGAATCTCAGCTACAGCATCCCTGACAGATGGCCATCCAGCCTCTGCTTAGAAACCTCCACAACCTCCTGAGGGAGTCAGTTCCACACCAGTCTGAAACAAGCGGCAGAAGCTGTCCACTTCCAGAGATAGGTCCCATCCACATCGTGCATTTAGAGCACACTCAGGGCGCCTCCGGAAAGATTCTGGGAACTGTAGTTTGCTAAGGGTGCTGAGCTCACAGGCTGGACAATTCCCAGCCCTCCAAGCAAACCATGGTTCCCAGAATTCTCCACGACTCTTCAAGTGGGGAGCAGAGGCAACTTCTTCATTTCACCTGTCACTTTTTACCATCCCTTTCAGAACATCCTGGCAGGTCCACTATCCCCATCGACCACAGTGGTGCCTACACTGACCGGCAGCAGCCCTCCAGGATTTCAGGCAGGGGTCTCTCCCCACTAGCTCCTTTACCTTCAAGCCCTGCCCATCGGAGGCCCTTCTCTCTGCCTCCCCCCCCCAAAAAAAAACACATATATAGGTATCTCCTTGATACAAGGGCGGGATATAAATCCATAAATCATAGTGAAGCTGAGAAAGAACTACAAGGAGCTCAGTCGGCAGAGCGTAAGACTCTTCACCTCAGGGCCGCGGGTTCGAGCCCCCCATTGGGCAAAAAATTACCGCGTTGCAGGGGGTTGGACTAGATGACCCTAGAGGTCCCTTCCTGCTGTAGAATTCTGCGATTCTATGAAGCCTCCGCGATCTTGGCGCTTGGGGGCTCCCTCCGCAAGCGCGGAAGCCAAGGTTGGAAGCGGCAGGTTCTCCCCTCTCGATTTTCCCCCTGCGCCGATTCCCTTGCCCTGACTGCCGGCGCCACGCACGCGGGAGGTGCCGGGTTCGAATCCTGACATCTTGCCCAGGTAAGGCGCAAGGGATCGGGAAAACGCCCGGAGAGCTTCTGCCAGTCAGTGCCGACCCTTCGCCTAACCGGTCGAAGCGGGGAGCTAGTATTTCCCATAACGCCCTAACTTACCTATGAACGATCGAGGTTTAGAGGGAGGGCGGAGGAAGGGGGGTTTCTCCCCAGCGTCGTTCGGGCTTCTCACATGCTCGCGAACCCCACGAGAAAGCAATTGCCCGAGCACCAGGCTGCCTGGGTTTTGTTTAGGCGAAAGTGAAAGTCTTTCCGAAGAGGGAGGGCTTGGTCCGGGGTGACGCCCCTCCTCGCTCCCCCGCACCCCCGTCCCCAAATATTCGCGGTGGGGGGGGGGAGAGAGATTTCCCCGCACGTCGGGACGCCCCCACTCGCCCGTCCCCGGGGCTCCGCAGCGACGAGCCCAAGCCGCGCTCCGGGGCTCGGTTCCGCCTCTCCACGTGTCCCAGCAATCGGCCAGAAGGAGAGCGGCTCGTGCGATCTCGGAAAGGGCGAGGGTTAGCGCTGAGCATACAGAAATCTTTTGCCCAACGTGGGGCTCGAACCCACAACCCCGAGATCTACAATCTTATGCTCTACCGGCTGAGCTATTCACGCATACATATTGTTTATGTTTCCTTTTGGGAATGAGGCACAGAGGAGTCTGTGGTGTCTTTAGGGTATATGGATTATTTACCATATACCCTGAAGATATCTATGGGTCTTGTTTCTCCCTTGGATTCTTCAAGCAGCCTTGGATTCAAATAGAAAGCAAGCATTGGCCCTCTGCTTTCAGCTTTGCTTCTAAGTCACATCCCTGCCAGGTTCTGCTCGAAAACTGGCTTTTGTTCTTCTCACTACCTGCAAGTTGAGAGAGGACCCATTTAGTATCTAGCACAGAGCCCCCTTTGTTCTCTTGATGGCCCATTACTCAAGCGATTACCTCATCAGGAAGCTAACCTGGGCTAACCTGGCTTATATTTTAAAACTTGCCGGATCCAGGGATTTAGGATTTGGCATCTACAAAGCTGTCAACTTTTCCCTTTTCTTCTGAGGAATCCTATTCAGAATAAGGGAATTTCCCACAAACTCATAAACACACACAATAAGGGAATTTCCCACAAACTCATAAACACACACACACAACACTAGACACCACCTAGACAACACTAGACCACACACAACACCACCTCTCAGGCATTTCCCCTTCCCACAGGTTCCAAATGTTCTGCCCTCGCAAATCTCAGGAGTCCTATAACTCCATTGTTCTTGTCACAAAAACACACACACGCTCTTCCCTCTTAGCCATACCCAATGATCTGCCACTTCCTATTTCCTAGAGTCCATTAATTAAATTGCTTCTTCAAAACCACTAAAATCCCCCTTCCTCCATATATTTTCGTGGCGGCAGTGCTCCTGTTTGGACCTGCCTTGGGCCAGGCCACAACCCGCCGATTCAAGACCAGTGGAAGCTGGATATGCTAACGGTCTCTGATGCAGAGGAAGACGGAGATTCCTGTGTCCCTAAAGGGCTTGTGTGGGGAATCATAGGGCAGGAGGTAGGGGGAAATTAAGAAATGGGTCCCCCAAATGCATGTTTTGGGTTAAAAATGGGCTCAGGGGTCTGAAAATACCTGGTTTACATGGCCGCAGCCCTTCGGGGTTCCTGGCAAGTGATATTCCCGGTCCTGACACGAGGGGCTTGAGATGTGGGGTACTGGCATACCACACACAGCCCACTTAAGGGTCGCCTGGGGACGGTTCCCCATCGCCTTCTCCAAGACCTTCCCTGACCCTGGGTACTTCCCATGTCTGGATCCGAGCCTTTTCTAAGAAGCGAGAGAAAGTGACCAAACTCAAGACACAGTTCCCCCCCCCTCAAGGTCAACAGTGGGCCATGTTGCAAAGCTGTGGGCCCCCCTCCCTCTTTCTGGCCTCACCACAGGGTCCCTGTGGGGGTCTGGGGTTAGGAAAAGCATCTGGGAGTTCGAGGAATCTGGGAGAAAGTTGTGGCCAAGGAGTTGGGAGGGAGAGATGGTGGCAAAGGGGGAGCAGGAGAAGGGGGGGGAGGAAGGGGGCTGGTGCTGCTGACAAAGCGCAGAGTTCAACACAGGTCTGGCCCCCTCATGCATGGATGGACCCCAGGGTGTAGAGGGTGCAGAAAAGCTGAATCTAAACAATACAGGGTCAGGGATCGGAGGGGGGGCGGCAGCAAGGGCATAGCCGCTCATACCCGTGCCAGAAAAAACATGGGGCAAGCGGGGAAACTGCTCAGCCCCGTGCTATCTAGGCATGGGACAAGTGCAAGTCAGAGGCTGCTTGCCACAGTCATGTTTGTTCTTTCGGCTGGCCCTTGGAACTCAGCCAAGCCGTAGACCCTGGTAGTCTCCAACTCCAACTTTCCCTTCTATGGGGAAATGTCTGGCAATGGGGGGGGGGTCCTTTCTAGAATTATCTCCTGATAGGGCAATTACCCCCTTCATGGATCACTGCCTTGCTTTTGAATTATGGTGCTGGAGGAGACTCTTGAGAGTCCTATGGACTGAAAGAAGATCAAACATGTCCATTCTGAAGGAAATCAGCCCTGAGTGCTCCCTGGAAGGACAGATCCTGAAGCTGAGGCTCCAATACTTTGGCCACCTCATGAGAAGAGAAGACTCCCTAGAAAAGACCCTGATGTTGGGACAGATGGAGGGCACAGGGATAAGGGGACGACAGAGGACGAGATGGTTGGATGGTGTTCTCGAAGCTACAAACATGAATCTGACCAAACTGCGGGAGGCAGTGGAAGACAGAGGTGCCTGACGTGCTCTGGTCCAGGGGGTCACGAAGAGTCGGACACGACTAAATGACTGAACAACAACAACAAGGGCAATTACACCTCCATGCAAAATTTAAAAAGCAGAGGACTTGTGATCTTTTGCAAGAATAACCTTGTGAAAGACCTCTCTATTCTTTGTTGCTGTTGCTGTTCGAAAGGATGATATATGAAGATCTTTTGGACCTTCCCTTGCTCTGTCCTAGATAACTGTTGACTGAACACGTCTGCTAATTTCCATTGGGCAGCAACAGCCTTCGCAAAATGTGACCACTGCCAGATCCACGGCCGATGGCATTTTTTTTTTTAATGCAATCACAAATTGTTGAAAACATTAAATCGCATTCAGTGGCGTAGCGTGGGGGGTGCAGGGGGGGCCGGCCGCACCGGGCACAACATCTGGGGTTAGGGCAAATCCATGGGTTAGGGGGCGCAAATCCACAGGCTAGGGGGCGCAAATCCATGGGTTAGGGGGCGCAAATTACTTGCCTTGCCCCGGGTGCTGACAACCCACGCTAGGCCACTGATCGCATTAAAATTTGTGGCGCAAAAATAGGAAAGGAAGCAAGCCAAACATGACAGGATTTATTTGCAAGTCTTAGCAGCAGGGTGAAGAGGGGAAATCTTGCAAATGTTCCTATTGCTCTTGTTCGTCTCAGTCACTGAGTAAACCAGCCAGAGTTCTTTGGGCTGTCCAGCACAGAAGAGAGTGGAATTCTCAAATTCTCATGATCTCTGGGAAAGATGCTCTTCTTAATACACTCAGGGTGTGTTTCCACACTCCCTATTTTGGGGTGGGGTTCAGCCACAAACTGGCAAATCCAGGTTGCACAGTTATTGTTGATGGGGAAGTTCTGCACAACAGCACTCCCACCCTTTCCAAAATCAGACTTTTTGTGATAAGGGAAAGGATGGGGAAATGCACTGAAAGGTGTGGGATGTGACACTTGCTTTGAGGCAACGTCATCTAATCTCCCTGCAAACAAATCCAAATGAATGCTCATGAAATAGCTGTTGCCATCTATTCTCCCTTCTGGCAAATGCTCAACAGAACAGGTATTCTGGAATCTCCTGAATAATATAGAATATTTTCTATTACTTAGAGCAGACCAGAGCTCCAATGGCCTAAATTAAACTGAAATACAGTAAGCCCACAATTTATGCCAAATTAACTTGTGGGCATTCAGTTTTGCATGTGTAGCCAAAAAAGGGGGGGAAAGGGGACGTGATTCTGGGGAAAATCACGTTGGCGACCCAGGTAAGCCCCGCCCTGCATAATCGATCACATGATGTGGCACACACACGCTATTTGAATGGCAATGACCATCAACTGGGGGGAGCAGCCCCCTCAAATATTTTATTGAGGGGGGTGAAGACCCCTCGGCCCCTAGGAATTGGCTCCTATGCTCAGCTTAATATAACCACAAGCAGCTGCCTCTCACTGGGGGCTTACGGGGGATTAAGGGACAAGACTTCGGGGTCAGGAGGTTATGTCACAAGGAGAGACTTGACTTCTGACAGACTTCTGACCTCTGTGCATTCTCTCCTCCCAGTAAGGAAACTCTGTGCATACTTAAAGGTAAAGGGACCCCTGACCATTAGGTCCAGTCGTGACCGACTCTGGGGTTGCAGCGCTCATCTCGCTTTATTGGCCGAGGGAGCTGGTGTACAGCTTCCGGGTCATGTGGCCAGCATGACTAAGCCACTTCTGGCGAACCAGAGCAGTGCACGGAAACACCATTTACCTTCCCGCCGGAGCGGTACCTATTTATCTACTTGCACTTTGATGTGCTTTCGAACTGCTAGGTTGGCAGGAGCTGGGACCAAACAATGGGAGCTCACTCCGTCGCGGGGATTCGAACCGCCAGCCTTCTGATCAGCAAGTCCTAGGCCCTGTGGTTTAACCAACAGCGCCACCCGCGTCCCTTACTATACCTTTAAAGCACATTCAAAGCATGTTTCCCACCACAAAGAATTCTGGGCATGGTAGTTTGCCCCTCGCAGAGTTCTTGTTCCCAGCAACCCTTAACAAACCACAGCAACCAGGATTCTTTGAAGGAAAGAATGTGCTCTGAGTGGGCTCTAAAGGGAAATAGTATGTGGGCTGTCAGACAATAAAAGGGCCATGAGTGGTGGAAATAATGGAAGTGGGGTGGGCAGCCAAGCTTAGGGGCTGAATACGTAGGAGTTCAGGTTAGATGGCTGTCACCATCTCAGGGAATCAATATTTGCTCTGTGTGGGTGTAAGGAGAAAGTATGGACAGGAGAAGGGAACTTTCCCTGGGGAAATCCCTAGAGCCAGATGGGTGAGACTTGACTCTCTGTGTGGGTGCGAAATTGTTTGTGTTTTCTGATAACCCTTGGGTTGGTTGTTAATGCTACTAGCTGTGGGTGGCAAGAGCACGGAAGTCTCCACATTCTTGCAACCAGCCCTTTACTCTCATATCAAGGATTAATTACGAGGCTGGAGCTGGTGGCTTATTTCTTAATCCCACAAAAGTCTGAAATGGAGCAGAATGAGCTGGTTACTTTGTCTGGGGTCAATGAGCACTAACAGAGCATTGGGTAAACCCCACCCCCGAACCTCTGCCCCACCAGTTTTGATTAGAATTCTTGCAGCGACAGTCGCTTGGCCATAGAGATATTTCTAGTACAGTGGTACCTCAGGTTAAGTACTTAATTCGTTCCGGAGGTCCGTTCTTAACCCAAAACTGTTCTTAATCTGAAGCACCACTTTAGCTAATGGGGCCTCCCGCTGCCGCTGCGCCACTGGAGCATGGTTTCTGTTCTCATCCTGAAGCAAAGTTCCTAACCCGAGGTACTATTTCTGGGTTGGTGGAGTCTGTAACCTGAAGCATCTGTAACCTGAAGCGTATGTAACCTGAGGTACCACTGTATAGAAACATAGGAAGTTGCCTCTTGTTTCCAATGAACATACATGTAAATGCCTGTGCATTGGCAGGGGTTGGACTAGATGTCCTCTGATGTCCCCTCCAGCTCTGATTCTGTGGCCATGAGAAGCGTGAATGTTATCTGCTTGTTCCAACCGTGTTTTAACAGAGCATTTGTCAAAGACAAAAAGAGATCGGAACAGTGATTTACCAGGAACCATAAGAAAAGGGACTGCCTAAGCCTTGATAATTGTAGCTTGTTTAAAGGGTGGCAAAGAAATGACGGCAGGTTTCGCTTTTATAGGCATACAAAAGAGTTTATGTTAGAGAAACAGCTAGTAATACATATGCAACATTTTGCAGATGACTATGGGGACACCCCAATACCAAGGAAAGTTTTGTCCAAACATCCTTCCCCACAAAATTACATATTTGCTGAAGGCTTTATTGTGCTGTCTATCTGCTTGCTAGGCTCATTTCCTGTACAACTGCCTATCTTCCACCGATATTAATGCTAGGATGATATTTGGTTAATGATAGGCTAGAAAAATAATCCTACAAGTCTGCCTACAGGATTTTACAACCTGTTTCCGAAATATATCTTGGCAACTGCAGGTGTGCAAATTTCAGTTCCTCATTTTCCCCATCTTAAATCCAGTTCCCCACACTTCATATGCTCATTTTTGTATGCTCAATTTTTTTGCTAAGCAATTTCCCTGGATGCAATACATTTTTATATATGTTCACTAATGCATTCAGTTATAGGCACGCTTTGCACTGGTATATGTGCTTTTTATGTACATTACTTGGCTGACTTTCAAGTTTGTATCTCATTTCAGAATGTGCAGCCCACTGTGGGACCTTAGAATGAAGGACAGGTAATAAATCATCATTATAAATTAGGTAAGTTCACCTTTCAGCGTGTGAACATGTGCAAGATAAAAACAACATCATTACCGCTTAAAAACATTACAGCTGTTTGTGCAAAGCAGTTTTTTTGCGCTGTCCACGTGGCATTGTGCTCAAAATGCCAGAATACCAGAGTTCTCTGAGAAGAGGGATTGAAAGTTCAAGCACTCTGGGAATTGTAGCTCTGTGAGGGAAACAAGTGTCTCCTGATAACTCTCAGCACCCTTAGCAAACCACAGCTCCCAGATTCTTTAGGGGAAGCTGTGATGGTTGAAGGTTGCATCACAGGGCTTGAAATGTGTTGTGTTTCAATAGTCAGACTCAGGAAGCCATGGTTCAAATCCCCATCACAAATCCCAGTCTCCTCCCCCATCGTTCAGCCTGGACACTGAGGTCCTCCTCTGAGGATCTTCTGCTGGTTTCTTACTGCGAGAAGCAAAGTTACAGGGAACCAGGCGGAGGGCCTTCTCGGTAGTGGCGCCCTCCCTGTGGAACGCCCTCCCTTCAGATGTCAAGGAGATAAAGAATTACACAACTTTCAGAAGACATCTGAAGGCAGCCCTGTATTGGGTTTTTAAAAACGTTTGATGTTTTTATTATGTTTTTAGATATGCTGTAAGCCACTCAGAGTGGCTGGGGAAACCCAGCCAGATGGGCAGGGTATAAATAAAATTATTATTATTATTATTATTATTATTATTACAGTGGAACCTCGGTTTTCAAACTTAATCTGTTTCTGAAGACCGTTCGACTTCCAAAACGTTCAAAAACTGAGGAGCATTGGGCAGTCAGCAAAATCAATTGCGAAAAAAGAAAAACACGCGGCGGAAGCTGTTTGATTTCTGAGGCACGTTCAAAAATGGAAGGAATTACTTCCGGGTTTTCGGCATTCGGCTTCCAAAACGTTCGGCTTCCAAGATGCTAAAACCCCCAGGTTCCACTGTATTATTGAAGCTGCCAGAGTGACGGTGAGCAATCGCTGTCTCTCAACCCAGAATACCTCGCTGTGTTGTGGGTTTTTTTGTGTGAGGTAAAAAGCAGGAAACTAATAAGTATTTTCCCAATTCTTTGGAAGAAGCCTGGAAGAAAAGAAGTGTAACAAACAAAATACTTATGGGAAAATGGATTTGTTCCAATGAGATGCCAGCGCTTCCTGTTCAAGACATTGTACGTTTCACCTACTTTTCACTACAACGAAGGAATCATGGGGCCAATCCAGGGTGAAAAGTAGAAAACAAGGTGCTTTGGGGGGGAAAATGGAAATGAGACAATTCTGGGTGAGTCATGACTCTTTGTGGGCTTCCTTTGGTAAACCAATATTGTTCAACCACTCTTACTGTAACTGAGCTGCTGGGAGAATAAAAGGATGGAATAAGACGTTGTTAAGTATTATTGATAGCAATGAGATATAATCGTATTAAATATTGGGTGGGGTTGTTAGTACAGTGGTACCCTCAGGTTACAAACTTAGTTCGTTCTGGAGGTCCGTTCTTAACCCAAAACCGTTCTTAACCTGAGGTGCACTTTCGCTAATGGGGCCTCCCGCTGCTGCCGCGCCACCGGTGTGTGATTTCCGTTCTTATCGTATCACTGTACAGTGGTACCTCGGGTTTTCCTAGAGTGGACATGCGGGGGAATGTTTGGTCCAGCTAGTCAAAAACTTCTGGTTTCCTCCTGGCTGGGACATACTTCCTTTTGCATGTGACTAGAGGTGGGAGTGACCTTACCTGTCCAGGTAACAAAAGGGCAAGTCACGCAGCATGCCCTCTCTCTTTGACCTCCTCCATTGTTGGAGCAGCTTTTAGCTAGAATTGCTCTGTTGGCTGTCAGCTAACGGAGCACACTGGGATTATCTACTTATGGGATAGATCAGGGGTCAGCAAACTTTTTCAGCAGGGGGCCGGTCCACTGTCCCTCAGATCTTGTGGGGGCCCGGACTATATTTCGAAAAAATAATAATAAACGAATTCCTATGCCCCACAAATAACCCAGAGAGGCATTTTAAATAACAGGACACATTCCACTCATGTAAAAACACCAGGCAGGCCCCACAAATAACCCAGAGAGGCATTTTAAATAACAGGACACATTCTACTCATGTAAAAACACGCTGATTCCCAGACCGTCTGCGGGCCGGATTTAGAAGGCGATTGGGCTGCATCTGGCCCCCGGGCCTTAGTTTGCCTACCCATGGGATAGTTCCACATGTATATACTTTGTAACTAAGTCTGCCTTCAGAGATCCAACAGATGATGTGAGTAAACTTCTTTTATATACTTTACACAAGATTGCGGCGTGTTTATTCTTTTAAGAGGGACATAAAGGAAATTACCGGGAACCTAATACTGAGAGGCTTAAACAAGCCTGCAACCAGCTATCTGCTGTGCATTTAAAAGGAGAATGTAAAACTCTGCTAAGTTATAGAACTTGCTAGCGCAAGTGAGGAAGGATATTAATAAACAATATATCCTCTCCTGCCTCCCTGAACATTCCCACAAAATGGTGCTGGGGGAAAGATTAAGACAAACTTGACCCGATTCACTTTCCACGGGTCGTGGTCCTCTCTTTGAAGGGCTGTCTGCTTTAAAGCTAAAGAACCCTATCAGGGAAGAAGCAGGAGGGGCTTGAAGCTGCCCATCACTAGTTAGTACATCCAGACAGCAGACGCATCAGGCCTGCAGCAGGTCACCTGTTTACCATCTTACCTGCTCCAGTGAGCTAGGTTGTATTTCTTTGGAAATCCTAGCAATTCCTTCTACATTTGCACCTATTACTAGCACATGCAGACTTTATGCAAACACCTGCCTTCCTTTGGTGATGCATAAGTCGCCACCCTACCCAAAGCTCAGCATCCCCAGAAAATGTCAGCCCCACAACCTGCTGCCTTTAGCCATAGAAGCAGTTGTACTTGATGCCTGGGGCTCAGTCCTGGAAAATAAGAAGCGAGGCAGGAAGAAAGTGTGAGGATATTGATGTTCCGTTCCACCTAAACAGATGTGTGGAGCTGTTGTATGTCACATGTCTGTTTACATTCCAGCACAGCTTGCTGGGAACTTCCTTTTGTGTATAGCTTTTGCTTTATGCCGCTTCTTGCTTGGACATGAAGGAGAGCAGACATGTTTTCTTTGTCCTGAATAAACTGCTTGTAAATATGCTTTACATATGCCTTTGTCTGCCCTTCCGCAGCGAAGAGTTTGTTATCTCTGCTGGCTTGCGTGCTCAGCTTCTGAAGCTCTGAGTCACAGTTTTGATGCAGAACCAAGGACTGGAGTTCGACCGGCTGCCGGCCAGTGGGCTGGAGCCAGCTGGGGGTCTGCCAATTGCCCCCGTTCCCACAACAAAAAGGCCCTCTGAAGATGTGCAGGGGAGCAACCTGTCCCTCCAAGCCTAAGGTTAAAGGAGATGGCTTTTAGGTTATGGGTTGGGATGTGGTTTCCATTCCTGGTAGGCTTCAACACATCCCCTCTTAGAAATCAACCACAGGTTTCAACACCTCAGCCTCTCTTCCTCCGACTGCGCTCCAGCAGCCAGACACTTCGCAGAACATTCAACTTGGTGGTTTTGAGGTAAAAGGTTTTCTGCGTTTCAGTGCCGGAAGCGCACAGCTCAAAAGAGAAGAGGCAGCAAATAAACACACATCAAAATAGCAGCAACAAAGCGACCCACAGGACGAGTGTTGAGGCGGAAAAGCTTGGAGGTGGGTGTGTTTCCAAAGGGCAAACCCAAGCCGGGGGGGGGGGGAGGAAGGCTTGTGACAATGGCTTTTGTTAAAACCCATCATCACCAGCTCTGTGTGTATCTGTGTGCAAGAGGCAGTGTGGTGCAGTGGTTAGAGCGCTGGACTAGGACCCGAGAAAGCAGGGTTCAAATCCCCACTCAGGCATGAAGTTCACTGGGTGACCTTGAGCCATTCACTCACTCTCAGCTTAATTTACCTCACAGGGCTGAGCGGTCCTTTGGCAGATTCCAGCCAATTATTAACAGAGATTGTGGCTAGATTTCCCTTTCTGGGTGCAAAAAGGTGAAATCTCACCTGATTAAGCCTACCCTGTCTGGCTACTGTTCTCATAGATTACAAATCTAGCTGTGTCATTTCCCCCCTCAACTCATTTTTAGGTCCATCAGTTCTAACACCCAGCATTCGGTGACCACTGAGCATTCTCTGCTCGCATTGGTCTGAGTTTTGGGAGGAGAGGGTGACCCTTTGCGTTGTTTGGGGTTTTTTTTAAAGAAGAGTTGCTGTACTTCTGCATTTATTTCTTCTGTTATAAGTTGCTTGAATAATGACACTTGCCTTTCTGTCCCCCCCTTATTCTATTTGATATGAAGGGTTATATTTATTTGATAGATACATGGTCTGCATTCCTTATACTGTAAAGTATTGTTCTTCTGTTAATGCAGAGGTGGGAACAGGGTAGGATATGGGGGACTGAGAGAGTGGGGTGGGTGAAATCGGGGCTTCAATGTTTTCACTGAGACAGGGAATCCCCTCGCATTGTGTTGATTTAGCTGAAGTTCCCACAGTGGTAGAACAATTGGGAAAACCCCATAACTGAGCCTATGAAAGTGCCTTGTCAGATCATCAGTGACCATAACAGCATTTTTTTTCAAAAATCCAATAAATAAATAGATCTATTGGCTACAGCCCTTGCAAGCTTCCAGGAACAGATATTTGCAAGCTATGCAGCCTTTCCATTTATTTAAGGGATTAAGTCAGGGATTGAATTCGCCAGCTGGTATATATAATTCATGTGCTCTCTTGCTGAACTCTCACACGCCTTCCCATTCTGGTAAAATTTCCCCAAACTTAGTCTCAAACCAGGAAACTTCCTTGGTTTCACAGGGCGGGACCTAAACTTGAGAAAAGCGACAAAAGCAGATTCTTAACAGCACATAGGAAGTCACAATCTTTCCCAGATTTAACCGTCAATCCCTTTGACCTGGGAAGTCTGGGAATCGTATTTTTATACACAGGTGAATAGAAATTCTCCCAGCAACTATCAACACTTCTAAATAAACTACATTTTTATCCACATAGTATGTGCATTTTTGTACACATTATGCGAATTGAGAACTGTGTTGCAAAATTCGAAGTGTGAATTTTGAAGGCAGGCTGCATCTTCGTTTCTGTATTGTTTAGAGAGCAGGAATTGGGTAGAATTCCTTTAAAAATTCTGCCCTGTTTAGTAACTCCCTTTTGAGTTTCTTCTGCTTGCCGTGGACTCCTCGTTGCCAGCCAGGATTATCGAGCCATGGCTATCATCCTGATAATCATTTATCGAAGCTTATTAAAACCAACTGTCCTGAAATCTGAGGTTTACATAACATTACAAATCCCAGCATCACCTGGTCGCTTTCACTCTCAAGGTTCCCACTAATTTCGGTCTCATCCACTGCAGAGCCAAGTCTCAGGCTGCTTCTACTCTGTGGAAATAGCCCCATTTTAGTCGCTCTCTCTTCTCACATATGCAAGCTGTGCTCATAAAGATGTTCCTCCCATGCTTTCCCTGTTCAGAATCCCAGCAGTGCTCAGAAAGTCCAGCTTTAAAGAAAGCCCAACACAATGGAATATTGATCAGCCCCCCGAGGTATAGCTGTTCCGGATGGTGATCACCTATGCAGATGGTCCCAACAAATTCCTTCTCTATGGTTCATTTCTCCTCTCTATAAATCAGTAATTGTGACCGGCTCTATCTGGCTTCATATGTTGTTCCTCATTGCATCCAGGGTGAGTGGCATAAACTGCTCCTGCCCTTCAGGACAGGGTGAGGTGGAGGTAGGCTCATGTTGCCGTAGGAGCTCCTTGAAAAAAATTGGGGGTGGGGCATGGCCCCTCAGTTACCCCTCCCCAGCTGCTGCCCCAGGGTGGACGTCTGAAAAACCACAAAACCATGTGGGGCCAGCTCCAACAGTCAGAAAATCCCAAACCAAGCTCTGCTTTAAAACCTCAAACTAAATCCTAAACCAAGCTCTGCTTTAAAACTTCCAAGGAAAAAGAGTCCATCGCCTCTTGTGGGAGTCTGTTCCACTGTCAAACAGCTCTTACTGTCAGAAAGTTCTTCCTGATGTTTAGTTGGAATCTCCCTTCTTATAAACTGATGTCATCAATTTGGGTCCTAGCTTCTGGAGCAGGAGAAAAGAAGCGTGTTCCATCCTCCATGTGACAGTTCTTCAGATATTTGAAGGAGGCCATATTTCCTCTCAGTTTCCTTTTCCCCCAGGCTAAACATACCCAATTCTCTCAACCGTTCCTCAACAGGCTTGGTTTCCAGACCCTTTATCATCTTGGTTGCCCAACTTTGCGCACGTCCCAGCTTGTCAACATCCTTCTTAAATTGTGGCACCCAGAACTGGACACAGCACTCCAGGTGTGGTCTGACCAAGGCTGAATAGAGTGGGACTATTATTTCCTTGATCTGGACACCTTTGCTGACGCAGCCTAGAAGAACATTAGCTTTTTTTTTTTTTGCCGCTGCATCACACCACTGAGTCGTGTTAAGACCCCCTAGATCCTTTTTACATGTACTACTGGCAAACCGGGTGTGAGAAGCTACAGGGAACCAGGCAGAGGGTCTTCCCGGTAGTGGCGCCTGCCCTGTGGAATGCCCTCCCAGCAGATGTCAAAGAGATAAACAACTACCTGACATTTAGAAGACATCTGAAGGCAGCCCTGTTTAGGGAAGTTTTTAATGTGTGACATTTTAATGTATTTTTAATCTTTGTTGGAAGCTGCCCAGAGTGGCTGGGGAAACCCAGCCAGATGGACGGGGTACAAATAATAAATTATTATTATCTATGCATCTGGTTCTTCCTGATTAAGTGTATAACTTTGCTTTTGTCCATGTTGAAATTCATTTTGATATGTTTTGGCTCAGTTCTCCAATCTATTAAGGTCAGATGCAGCAACAGTTGAGTGTAGGATCCCTCCAGTCTTCCAAACTGGACGCTTTTCCAACCTTAGGCATCCAAGTTTCTAACAGTTGTGTTAGATTCAATTACTTACATGACAGTTCGTATCTCACCCTCCCTCTAAGGAGCTCATGGACCGTATCATTGTGTGTCCAGTCTTATCCCCACAAGAACCCCATCATAACAAACATAAAAAGGGGCTGTTGGATCAGGCCAGTAACCAATCTAGCCCCACATCCTGTTCTCACAGTGGCCAACCAGATGCCTGGGGAAACCCGCAAGTGGGACCCAAAAGCACCCTCCCCTCCTGTGGTTTTCAGCAACTGGTATTCAGAAGAACAACTGCCCCTCTCCAACCACAGTAGGTCAGACAACTTGCGTATGATGTTCCAATGAGTTTCATGGCTGAGTGGGAGATTTACACCCAGGCCTCTCACCTTTAAGCCCAGTGGCCTAACCACTGCACGACGCCTCTCTCTTTCTCTCTCTCAACCGCCTCAACAAACCTTTGCATGAGACCTCAACACAGGCTGCAGAAAAGGACAAGTGACTTTCCATTTCTGACTAACAGAGAACGCCTCTCAGAACTGTTTCCCCCCAGCTCAACCCACCATCCTTCTGACCTTTATCTCTTCAGAGTAAGTGTTTGGAAATACCACAGCCGCTTCTGATTAATATCACATCGCTACCATCTCCCACCCCAAATGGTAAAGCATCAGAAAACCTCAACAGTGGGGTGTTGTTGTTTTTCCCCAGTCAGGCTCCAAAATTGATCAGGGACTCTGCAAATGAGAACATGAACAGAGTGAGCCCCAGGCTATGAGCAGTGCCATGCCAAAGGAGGAGATAGAGTCGGACAACAGCTGGCATTATGGGGGTTCCCCACCCATACCAAGGAACACTTGGCTTGGTTCTCCGTTTTCCTTTTCAGCTGGCAATTTGAAAATATGAAAAAACAATGGGCAGTGGCAGAGTGCCTTGCTCAAGCAGTGGTTGGGTGGGGAGAACAGTTCTCTATCCAATGCTCTGAAACACCTTTGTACTGCTCCTTTCGACCTCTGAAAAACCAGAAGGTTAAAGGTGCAGTTGTTTGCGAGCTTTGCGACAGCGCTGCTCTCTGCACTTCGAAGTCCCAGCAAGCGGGGCTTCCAAGTGCAGCATCCCTTGACATTACAATGATGTCAGGTGATGGGCAGATGGGCTGCCCCTGCAAGGTTCCTCGTGAAGAGGGATTGGTCATTAAACCACTCTGGGAACTGTAGCTCTGCGAGGGGAATAGGTAAAGGTAAAGGGACCCCTGACCATTAGGTCCAGTCGTGGCCGACTCTGGGGTTGCGGCGCTCATCTCGCTTTATTGGCCGAGGGAGCCGGCATACAGCTTCTGGGTCATGTGGCCAGCATGACTAAGCCGCTTCTGGCGAACCAGAGCAGCACACGGAAACGCCGTTTACCTTCCCACAGGAGCGGTACCTATTTATCTACTTGCACTTTGACGTGCTTTCAAACTGCTAGGTTGGCAGGACCAGGGACCGAGCAACGGGAGCTCACCCCGTCACGGGGATTCGAACCGCAGACCTTCTGATCAGCAAGCCCTAGGCTCTGTGGTTTAACCCACAGCGCCACACGCCCAGCGGAAATAAAGAGTGATCTGCCTAACTTGGTTGGGGAACCTGTGGCCTTCCAGATGCAGTACTACAACTCCCATCCTCGCTGACCATCAGCCATGCTGGTCTAGCAACATCTGGAGCGCCACAGGTTCCCCATCCTGGTTTAACTAGTGCGGGGGGGGGGGGACCTCTGGCCTGCGACGAAGCTCTTTTGGCCAAGCCACACCAACCTGCCTGTCACCCGATTGTCAGGGCTTCAGAGAATCACATGGAGCAAAAATGAGTTGCCTGATGTCTCTGTGATATTCATGGCTGACAGGTGAGCACCCCTGCCTAGTCTGCAGGGCTTGGCGGAGGGGAGATAAGGATTTGGCCCACATCCAGTTCTGAACCCTTGACCTAATCCCTACATGGCAGGGCAGGGGGCTGGTTTCATTGGAAGGGAGTGGAGCTTTGTGATTGGGACAAGGGAAGATGGCAGCCTTTGATTCTCCTGGATAAGGAACAGATTCAACCAGCTATAAATACAGAAACATTTCCACATCAGAGGGGTTTTCTTATATATAAAAAACTACCAAACGATCTTTATTCTCAATCTCAATGTTTCCCAACCCTGATTGCTTTTCAGTTCAGCCCCACTGATCCAGAGGCTCAGTTGGCAAATATATCGCCCATGGGCATCCAAACGCTTTTACACTGCGTGGCCTGGTAGAGAAACTCTTCCCCAGCCCCCTCTCGGGGGTCAGCCCAGCAACGCTCCTCCGCTCCATAATTCACCCAGGTCCTCTTCAGGTTCCCAGCCGAGGCCCATTCAACAAGTGCAGAACCCTAGGCGGAAGGGGAAATAAAAACAAAATAAAGTAGAGGAATTGGAACTCTTCCAAGTTAAGGGGTATCTTCATTGATCTCGGGCAGAGGTTTTTTTTTTAAAAAAAATTCTTGATCTTCAGGGGTCATTTCTGCCCCCAACTGACTTATCTATCATGTGGAACTCATGCCCACTGCAGAGGCTTCTGGGAAATATTCTCATGTATGTGCTCAGTCCCGCTGTTTTGACAGGCCTCAGCATCAGGCCCTATGAGCTGAGAATATGTCCTTGAACAGTGATCTACCTGGTGAGGGTCACAAACCCCTAAATGGGGCCCATAGCATCAGCAGTGTGCCCCATCGCGGTCATGGGGGTTGGCAGTTTGTCAAGACTGCTGTGTGCTGCTGGCCTTAGGCCTATTCATGTATTATTAAACATAAATCACTTGGCGACCTTTAAGGTAACAAGTGACTAATAACGTCTAATAAACGATAAAAAATATTTATTAATGTGAAATTTTAAAATTTGTGCTTTCATTGTATATATATCAAGGTGGTTCACAGCACATAAAAAATCCAAAGAATCAGTCCATAAACATCTAAAAAACACAATAGAAACATCAGGAAATACTTGTTGGTCAAAAGAAAAAATCAGATTTTGAAGGCCCGTCTAAACAGTACAGTTTTCAGAAGATGTATAAAAGGAGGAAGGGGACGGTTTTTGCCAAACTAATACAGGCTGGAAGTTCCACAGGGCAAGGCCTGCCACACTAAAGCCAAACCTCAGGGGAATGGGGAACCACCACAAGTGTCCTGTCAGAGGATCTCAGTGTAACACCCGTGGTGGCAGGCATGCTGTCTTTCAGAGACTTTTGTCCATCACTGCTGGTTTTCTCCCTGAGGAAACCGTGACAAACTGCGTTCGGGTGAGGTAAAATGTACTTTTGGCCTCCAGACTGCTCCTGAGAGAATAGGGATGGTTCTGGAGAATATAAAGTTGTTACTACTCTTAGAGATATTTGGATTCTCCAGAACTATTATCTCACTCAAACACAGTTGATTGCCAGGCTTGAATAATAAAGGCAATGCACTACCTCCCTATAAAGGCCTCACTATTATCAAGGGCTGGGCTTGGGCATTACTCCACAAAAACCTAAAAAAATCATTAAGCAATGTTACATAACCTTCTTTTTCTACACACATGGTTTCCCTTTCATGCGAAGCCTGCAGGCAGTAATCTCTCTCTCTCTCTCTTGGCTGCACCTTAATTAAACCTAGATAGGGGCAATTGCGGGACGCGAGTGGCGCTGTGGGTTAAACCACAGAGCCTAGGACTTGCCGATCAGAAGGTTGGCAGTTCGAATCCCCGCAATGGGGTGAGCTCCCGTTGCTCAGTCCCTGCTCCTGCCAACCTAGCAGTTCGAAAGCACATCAAAGTGCAAGTAGATAAATAGGTACCACTCCGGCGGGAAGGTAAACGGCATTTCCGGCGCACTGCTCTGGTTCGCCAGAAGCGGCTTAGTCATGATGGCCACATGACCCGGAAGCTGTACGCCGGCTCCCTCGGCCAATAAAGCAAGATGAGCGCCGCAACCCCAGAGTCAGTCACGACTGCACCTAATGGTCAGGGTCCCTTTACCTATAGGGGCCATTGGTGGACAGAATAAAATTGCTTTTCAGGTTGAGCCGAGACCACTTAATGGGCTCTGGCTTCAATCCAAAAAAAGCCCATTTCAGAGAGTCCTGTAGCCCTGCTAAATTTTCCCCTGACACACTTCTGTGTATTGAGACAGGAATGCAGAAGCAGCAGATTTCTCGGAAGCAGACAATCCGTTCTCAGACTTTCTACAGATGAGAAACACTGGCTGCATATTAACCATACATCTGAAGCATATACCACCCCACCCCACCCTCCCAAAATCCTGGGAACTGTAATTTACTTCTCACAGAGCTACAATTCCCAGCACCCTTAACAAACTACAGTTCCTGGAGGGAGGGGAAATGTGCTTTAAATGTATGATGTGCACACAGCTACTGATGGAGGTTGAGATGTGCCAGTCTACTAATAGGTAGGAAGAGAAGCTGAAAATTAATCTGCCTGGTAGCTTGGGAGGGACTCCTGGATTTATCCTCATCTAGTGAGTCGCAGGTAGCAGCTATAGGCAGGAACACTTTCTACCAGCTCAAGCTTGTACACCAGTCGCAACCCTGTCTGGAGCAGTTGGACTCGCTCTTAGTCTTCCGTGCCCTGTTTTTGTTGGCGTATGTCTGTCTCAGAAGACAATGGAGGAGTGAGCCTTTGGGGGGTCAGTCAGACCATTGCAGCTGGAGCAGAAGGTGGCTGTACCAGACTGGTTAGCTCCAAAACTAGGCTACTGGAATGGACTTCACCTGGGGCTGGCTCTATTATTATTGTAAGTTTATTAAGTCCACACACACACACAATTTAGTACAAAATCTGCCTTTTCTAATGCAAGTAAGGATAAAGAAAGAGGAAGAAAAGGTTTAAAACTTGTGAAAAGGGAAATAAAATAAGGAAATAAAGTATACAAAGCAAAAAAAAAGGGGTAACTTCCACTTCATTGTCTGTCAGCTATATATAGAAAATTATTCAAAACATCCGCTCCAAGATAACCCCTGACTTTTCTACTTTGTATATACCAGTATTTTCACATGGGCTTAGCTCTGAAGGGCTGTAAATTGCAGCTGGCACAAAATTCGGCCTGCTGGATGCTGGGGGAAGCCAGATGTCTGAAGCATAACTCTGAAGCTGTGCTGGCTGTGGGCAAAGCTTCCTTTAAAGGTTCAGAGTCCTAAAGAGCTTGGGGCAAAGTTATTTAAAGGACCATTTTCACTCATATAGTCCTGCACCAGCCTAAGTTCTGCTTTGGTGGTCCTTGAGTTTCCGCCTCAAAATATCGGTTTGGTTGACCTGCACACACAAAATTGGGCCTTCTCGGTGGTGGCCCCAGAACTTTGGAACTAATTTCCTATTGATTCGCACCTTGCCCCAGTGTTGGTGAGCGCTGGAGACCTTCTTCAATGCTACCATTAATGAAGTTGGTAACCATAGAATCCTAGAGTTGGAAGGGGACCCTGAGGAACATATAGTCCTGAAATGCAGGAATATGCAACTGTTCTATACAGGGATCGAACCTGCAACCTTGGGGTTATCAGCACCATGCTCTAACCCAGTGTTTCCCAACCTTGTGCCTCCAGCTGTTTTTGAACTACAACTCCCATCATCCCTGACTAGCAAGACCAGTGGCAAGGGATGATGGGAATTGTAGTCCAAAAACAGCTGGAGGCACAAGGTTGGGAAACACTGCTCTAACCAACTGAGCTAACTGGCCAGCTAGGGCATCACAGAGCAGCTGCTTAATTTTTCTGTGTGTTTGCTACTGTGGCTATACTACATTTATACTTTGCAAAGTCTTGTTTGCGTGTTGCATTGTGAGGGCACAGGATACCAAGTCCATCTAGCTCAGCAATGTCTACACAGACTGGCAACAGCTGTGCAAGGTAGGGGGTGTTTTCTAACCCAGTAGATGCCAGCAATTGAACATGTGCTAATACCACTCCGATATTGCTCTTTCATACTAAAAATGCAGAGCTTCATGCAACATGAGAAACCATGCATATGTGCTTTTACACAGGTCACAGAATTCACCTCTTCATGGTGTAGAAATAAGTACATACAGTGGTACCTCGGGTTACAGACGCTTCAGCTTACAGACGCTTCAGGTTATAGACTCCGCTAACCCAGAAATAGTACCTCGGGTTAAGAACTTTGCTTCAGGATGAGAACAGTGCACGGTGGCGGGAAGCCCCATTAGCTAAAGTGGTACCTCAGGTTAAGAACAGTTTCAGGTTAAGAATGGACCTCCAGAACGAATTAAGTTCTTAACCTGAGGTACCACTGTACAGCCTTGATGATGACTTCATTTCCCTGAGAGAAGAAGGTGTACTATTGCATATGTAAGGATCTGGAACTTGCTTTATTTATACAGAACGAAAGCAGAGATTCTCAGGAAGCTCAGCTCTGTCCTGGTCTGCATTTTTCCTCCCAGGGCCACTGCATTAGATTGCCGCAGTATTTGCAAGGGATACTCACCTCCTTAGAGCCAAAGTACCACACGGCTTGCACATCTTGGTGTTCGGCTAAGGCCCGGCTCAAATGGTCCCGGTTGCCAGAGATGATGTTCACCACTCCACCAGGGACGTCCGAAGTATCTAGTACCTGATAGAGAAGAGGTGGACGCCATTTGTTGCAAAGGTGACTGGCACTTTAAGACAAACTCCTAGAGAATTCTGGTCACATGACTAGAGCCTGGGAGGTTAGTTCACTGTAGCCTGGATGAGACCTGTTGTTTTGTTCAATTAATAACTTTACCCTGTATTGCCTCTGCAACTATTTCCTGACTGCAGCATTGTACTGGTCGGCACCAAAATAAATATCGGAGGCAAGATTTCAAAGGTCCCATATAGGCTATGAGGCAAACTGGAAACACATTTTTAAATATGGGTTTATTGGTAACACACCAAGGATTATGTAATATTTGGTTTTTGGTTTTTTTAAATAATGCAATAACCCCATTGTCCTTGGGTTCTATACAAAAGTGCCTGAAATTTCTTTTGTTGGCTACAGCTCCAAAATCTTCTGGCTGGTGTTAAGAGTTTGAAGTTCTAAATTGCATACTTTTTTGTCTCATTTGGGTACCAGAGGACTACTGGGAGAGATCCACAACATGTTGGAATACTTTAGGTGTGCCACGGAAGAGAATGGACTGTGCAGAATGCACATCGACATTTGAGGGATAATGTAACTTTTCAGATCTTGTGTGGGAAAAGAGTAGAAAAGGAAGAAATCTGGGGCATTGACTTTCAACTGCATGTTACCAGCTGTCTCCACTTAGCCATCTGTCAGAAAATATACAAAACCAAAAACCCAGATACTGCACTATTGGGGAAACACCATCCACTCCAGAAGCACGCAGTCCCACAGATATATGTGTGCTCCTTTTCATTCCATGTAAAAGTAGTTGGGGATTCAATGCCTGAACATTGCAGACGGCTCTTGTCTCAGAATGACAGCTACATGTTCTTTCATGGGAAAATCATAGCATTTTCCTTACCAGGCAGCAGTAAAGGAAACCTGGGCTAAAGCACACACTTGTATCATTTGAACAATCATGGCTTTCCGTGAAGAATCGTGGGAACTGTAGTTTGTTCAGGGTGCTCAGAATTGCTAGGAGACCCTTCGCAAAACTACAGTTCCAGGATTTATTACTGTTTTTTGAAGGGTGGGAAGCCATGACTGTTAAAGTGGGATAAGAGAGAGAGAAGAGAGAATCCCAAAGGGTTCCTGCCAGCAATTTTACAAGCTCTTTGTGACAGTGATTTATGAATTAGTCACTGCGTAATTTTGAAATCACTTGTTATTATAAGCCTTTAGTTCTCTCAAGGGGAAAATTATAACTCCCTCCCAGATTTTTGTATAAACACATTTTTTTTTATTAGAGTAATAAAAATGAACACCAAACCAGAGAGACCAGAAAGCTGCAAGCCGTTGCTTACAGCAGGCATAGGCAAACTCGGCCCTCCAGATGTTTTGGGACTACAACTCCCATCATCCCTAACTAACAGGACCAGTGGTCAAGGATGATGGGAATTGTAGTCTCAAAACATCTGGAGGGCCAAGTTTGCCTATGCCTGGTTTAGAGGCTTTTACGCAGCAATATATAGCAATAGTTTTAAGTTCTGCGTTCATTTCTCTTTCCCATCTTGCCTTTGTCTGACATCCTTTCTGTAAATTTTGTGTCCGCACTGTGCAGATAGGCAGTTACTCTTCCAGATGGACTTCCGCACTCAAATAAAGGTTTTGGAAGGGATTTGATAGCCCTTTCTCCCTTGTGTAGGTCAGGTGTGGGGAACATTTGTCCTGCTAGATGCTGAACTACAAATCCCATCACCCCCAGCGAGCATGGTCAGTGGACAAGTCTGATGGAAGCAGCAGTTTAGCAACATCTGAGAGGTTCCTCACATTTAGTAGGTTATGAAGCCATGCCAGAACATGTAAAAATCTAAATTATTTGCCACGCCCTTGCTGTATTCCAATAATTGCTCTTTGCCATAATTCCCAATACCACTGATTTGGGATTAAGCAGCTAGCCATCTTTGAATTCTTCACTATTACCTGTTGAGCTGCTGGTATTATAAACTTGATTAAGTTTGGAGAGTCCTCGTGGCTTACAAGGAGACCCTCCCTGGAGTCCAAAAATGTCCTCTTTGGGTTCCAGGGAGGGTCTCCTCGCAAGCCACTAGGTGCTTCCCATTTATACGCATTTCACTGGCAAGCATGAAGTCCCCGAACATAACCCCTGCGTAAATGGGGAGCTGCTTGTAGTACAAATAGATTTTTTAAAAATAAAAATTGAAAGGGAGTTACAGCTTGTTTATGATTCTGAACACCTGCTGCTCAAGAGGCCCCAAGTTCCTGACAAGGAGAAGACTGATTTCCCCCTTAAATTGTTGAATTAACCCTAGTGGTTTAAAGACTGTCAGTAACAGATAATTTCAAACTACATAGTGGTACATTCATGCATCAGTGATGAAAAGGAGGTTGCATTGCTGGCAGGAAACTCTTGAAGAGTCTGTGCAGGGAATTGGAGAAATTCCCTGTGTCTACTTGGGATAAGACTTATTTGGTCTTTCTGTCTGTTCTTAAACCAGTTGCCATTGCAGCTGTCATCCTCAATGTTTTCAGCTACACAGCTTTCTATGCTAAAGCGCCATTGGTTGCCCCAGATACAAAATGTTTTGCAGTATCCTTACTTTCCTGAGGGGGTGCATTCACATGTGTGGCAAAGTAGGAAGCTGGACGTGTAGCTCCGCTCTCGCCTCCCAATTTATATATGTGGATTGTGGTACTTTAAAGGCTAATAGTTTTAGGTTTCTCTGACAAATGGACACTAGGCTATATGCATAAGGAACATCATTCTGTGGTGCAGATGCAGGAAGTTACCCTCTTTTCTTTCTCAAGCTGCTAATAGCTATCATTCCTGGTGTCTCTTAATATCAAAGTATACTAAACAGCAGGGACGCGGGTGGCGCTGTGGGTTAAAACACAGAGCCTAGGACTCGCCGATCAGAAGGTCGGCAGTTCGAATCCCCGTGACGGGGTGAGCTCCCGTTGGTCGGTCCCTGCTCCTGCCAACCTAGCAGTTCAAAAGCATGTCAAAGTGCAAGTAGATAAATAGGTACCGCTCCGGCGGGAAGGTAAACGGCGTTTCCGTGCACTGCTCCGGTTTGCCAGAAGCGGCTTAGTCATGCTGGCCATATGACCCGGAAGCTGTATGCCGGTTCCCTTGGCCAATAAAGCGAGATGAGCACCGCAACCCCAGAGTCATTCGTGACTGAACCTAATGGTCAGGGGTCCCTTTACCTTTATACCAAACAATGGCGATAAAGCAGAACCACCAGCTCACATAGTTCAAATGGAGATGGTGTCCTATTTGATGAGCTACTTAGGGTTGTTGTTGTTGTTTTGGCCAAAGTTGTTGAGCTTTTTTGGCAGGATCTGAATAAACAAAGTTTGAGCTATTTTTAAGGACACACACCAAAATCTACACTTCGGTTGCCATACATCTGGATTTTCGGTGATTTCCGCCCAGGCACTGCTTCCAGCTGCAGTATTCAGGCTATGTCTGGGAAATTCCAGGCAACCCTAGAGTTACTCTAGAGGTGGGCTGAGAGTTTTGGGATAGGTAGGGCTGTAGAACATGCTGCTTTTTTTTTTAACTTATTATACAGACAGGGACTCAGTGCTGTGACTTCCTGGTCTTTTATTACAGTAGATAGTTTAACAAGTTTACTTTAGAGAAGTATGGTAATATAGTAATATAAGTTTATTTTGCTCTTATGAGCCCTAATCTAAACCTGACTGGTTTCTTGTGTCATCCTCTCCTCTAGGCTGAAGTAATAAGGCAGGGGGGTTCATAACACGATGAAGATGAAGAGCCATCATTTTAGCTTCTGCTCTGCCATGCTCCTAGAACCAGCCTGGTGATCCCACTGGGTTGTGTTCTTGCCTTACGCAGAGCAGACCCACTGAAGTTCATAAACCTTAGTTAATCATGCCAATTCATTTCAATGGGTCTGAGCAGGACTAGCATTGGATACGACCTTCTCTCTCTCCATAGCTGTCAACTTACAGATTTGAAAATAAGGGACCAGCAGTCAAAATAAGAGATTTTCCGGGCACAGGAATGTTCAACTTCTGAGCCCCTCCAAGCCAAAGGCAGAAAGCCCAGCCAGCAGCCAAACGAAGCCTCATCAATAAGGGACAGCAGCGGGACATGGCGCTGGGATAAGGGACTGTCCTGCCAAATAAGGGACGCTTGACAGCTATGTCTCTCTCTCTCTGCTTTGCCTGGTCACATAGATGGAGAGTCTCACAGAAAGGCTCCTCCACATTCCTTGACTAAATTGGGACAAAACACTCTGGGCTCAGCACTGTATTTTGCAATCCTTGGCAAGACAAATTCTGGAAATGCATATACAACATCTGCCAAAGAGAGCGCGGTTTCTGCTTTGGATGCTTTCATAAACGCCACACGAGGTTCTCTCCCCCCCCCCCCGAATCTGAAAGTGGGCCATGAAGAAGAAATCGAGAACATAAAAAATGGCAACGAAACTCGAATCCTCACACCGAATCAGACCGGTATCCTGACCAACACACCCAAAGGAAAAAAACAGAAGTGGGAAAAGGCCGCCATTGTGGAACGCTACTGTTGCCGGTTCCCTCTCACCCCGCAAGCCACTTGACCACTGCTTACGTAATCGTGTTATATTGTATTGGAATGTGGTTTCTGTATGTTATTATATTTGCTATTGTTTTGCCATGTTATTATGGAATTGCTACTGTTGTGCTATGTTTTGAAATTGCTGCTATGTTTTCCTACATTCTTGTGAAATTGTTTTCATAGGATTTGCTTGGAATTAATCCCCCGTTTCTTGGTTGTAAGCCTCTTTGAGAATGAGTTTCTGGGTGGAAAAAGGGCACACAAGTAAAATGAATGAATGGATGAAATGCGGATAATGGGATGTCTGCTGGTCCAGTTCATTTAACACATGCTCAAGTACAGGTAAACAGACAGAGTACCAATAACAATATTAATTAATTGATCACTAATCATATTGCAGGGGTTTGCATTGCAGGGGGCTGGACTAGATGGCACTTTGGGTCCCTTCCAACTCGACAAATCTCTTATTCTACTATATCGTTATTTATCCATGAATAACGGGCCAATTCACCGTATGCCCTTGCTACTAAAGTGTTTGTGTGTTGGCTGTTTCTTTTTACGTAACAGCACCACATACGGAGGTAACAGCTTGTTTCCTTTCATTAATGACTTGTATTCATGTACTTACAGTGTAGTACTGATATTAGTAATAATATTCTCCACCCCAGTTTTAGTAAAAAAACAAAAACAAAAAACAAAACAAAAACAAAAAACCACACAACCTCAATGAAAGTTGTTAGGATATATTTATTCCTACTTTCAGGAGAGGCTGTCGTGGAAGGCAATGCCCTCTCTTTTCAAAGGAAATATTTAAGCAGAGGTAGCTGCTGCAACCTGAACGGTCCCTGGAAAACCACAGAAGCACTGACACCCTCCATGAAACTGTCTAATATCCTTCAATAATAATAATAATATTTTATTTATACTCCACCCTCCCCAGCCAAAGCCGGGCTCAGAGCAGCTAACAACAGTAAAAATAGCATAGTTTACATAAAATCACAGTCAATTAATTGAAATACATTCTAAAATCAGTTCAGAATCAAATTAATGGCAACCATTGGGCTAGAGTTCTATGGCGATTACAGAAGGAGAGAGAGGGTGGAACAGCTCTGTCTTGCAGGCCCTGTGGAAAGATGTCAAGTCCCACAGGGCCCTAGTCTTTTGTGACAGAGTGTTCCACCAGATTGGGGCCCAGATCAACAGCTGCCTATGCCTACAGCCATCACTTTTACCTTCCGAAAGAGAATTCCACAAATTAATCCCATAATATGTAAACAAGAACTTCCTTTCGCCTGCCCTGAACTCTCCCCTTGTCTGTTTCACTGGAGGCTGCTGCTGCTGCCCTCTTGCGGGTCTGAGTCATTCCAAGAGCGGTTTTCCCTAAACCACTTTCTTCACACTGTGCCTACATTTTATAGAAACTTTCATCACATTCCCTCAACTAACACTGCCCCCCCATCCCCTGGGATTATTTCATTGGAGGAGTTCATTCCCTGGATAACTATACATGATACATGCCTAACCTTACCAAACTGCACTGTTGCAAAGCCAAGTTCTGTATTATTATTAATAATAATAATAATAATAATAATAATAATTTCTACACCACTTTATATTTTTAAGAAAGAAACCTTCAAAAATGGTTTATAACATATTAAACTATCTAATAAAATTTGCCCTCTCCCAGTTTAAAAAAGAGAACATTTCGGGAGCATTTTGTACATGGGAGAAGAGTCTAGAACACAAAAGAACTGCATTAGTAACAGAAGGGATGAAAACAGGAAGTTTTCGTTTCCAGTCTTGAAAATCATGCTTATTCAAGCAGGAAAATGAAGGGTGCCATGACCTCCCAAAACTTCCTCCATTCTGCATCCCCAAAGCACCACCATTTGTGAATGAGGCTGGTGGGGAAGAGAAACTGAGAAAGCTTCTTCTTTCCCCGAAAGAGAAAAATTCATGGGGAGGTGTTATATTCATCTCCTGTATTCCAGTTAGCAAATCACGTTTGACTGAAGTGGCTAAGCAACACCTTTTTCATCTCCCCCTTCTTATTCATTTCTTTGCAAAACAGAAAAAATAATAATGCACCTCTCTGGAAAAGCTGAATTATCCCCCCATATCAGAGCCAAGTACACGTCTGCTACCGCCTTCTGTTATGCAACTTATGGAGCGCAGACTTTGGGTTTCCCCAAGTGAGGGAATCTGCATTCCTTCATGGAGACCACAGAAGCCACACTTGCCTCTGTTCATGCCAGAAGTTCTTTAAAAAGGGAACCGTGCGAGAAATCCCCAGGCAAATCGGACGAAGAGAAACCTCCATCGTCCAGCTGAATGAAAAAGTGGATGCCATCGCCCTGAAAATGACATCCCTGGAAGTGCAGTGCAGTCTGATTTCCTCCCACCTGCATCCTCTGACTTTGCTCAGGTGTTGCTACTACTGACTGAAGAGGATGGGAGGCCGGTCTCTCCTTTTCTCCCCCTTCCTGCCCTTGACTCCTGGTATCTTGTACTTCAAATGCAGGAAGCCATGCACCAGAAGCTATGGTTAATATCTGCCAGAACCGCAGCAAGGTGAGCAGCTGGAGGAGGAGGATGGAAGCCAGCTAATGGGACGAGGAGGAGGGGAGTTGAATTCTTCCCTGGCTCAGATTAAAATCCAAGTCAGAGAAAAACTGAGGTGTACTGGTGTAAGTGCAGTGAGTTGCTGAGATTCATATTCCAAGTCAAAGTATATGAAATTGAGCAACATGGCCAATCTAAACCCTTCCCCTCTATAGTGGGGATTTGGGATCATTTTAATAACAGATGGGGAAGGAAAAGGGGTGCATGTAGAAGCTATGCTTACACTGTCCCTCAAAAACTTGGAAAGATCCCAGCGATACTCTGGTTTGAATCATCTTGGCATACATGCACACATCAAAGGTTCTAAGATCTATACACTTAAATGCTAATGAACCCAATGAGAACAAATGAGCGCTGCACAAAAGGCCATCTGAATGGATGGAGCGGACACAGAGGTACACTTTATTTGATCTACAAATGGGACAAGGAACCTCCTGCATCCCTGAGGGCCACAATCCTGTCCAGGGGTTGCATGGCAGTGGTGAGTGGTGCCAGAGACAAAAGTGGATGGAACAGCCAGTGCAAAAACATTCAAGGAGGGTACTAAGCAGAGCTAGTAAGGGATGTGGCCTGGCAGAAGTCACAAGGACCAGGCAGAGAGGCATGGGGGGGCTGCATTTGGTCCCTGGGACTCAGACCCCCTGCACCCAGATCTACAAGATAGGCTAGAAAGAATCGTACCTGGTAGAAATCCAGGGCGAGTAACGGGAACTGCTCGCTGGGGATCATCACCACACAGTTGCCGCGGACAACAGCAGGAGCCAGCAAGCTGACGAAAGCGAGGAGAGGCTGTTCATCGGGGCAGGCAATGCCGACGACACCGAGAGGTTCCCGAAAGAGGAGGGAGGCGCCGTACAAAGAGGTTTCCTGCAACAGAGAGAGTAATTTCTGTAGATAATATATGTGAAGAAAAAATAGATAGAAGCAGTAATATTCTGTTAATAGTAAATCAGACAAGTTTAAGTATCGGATATGGAAGGGAAGGGGAGTCTGATGTTCATGAAGAAACTTATTGTTTGAAAGTTGTTCTGTTCTTTATATGTTTTATGATGCTTTTGATTTGATGATAATAAGATGGTGTTGTAAAGATGTGATAGGGAACAATAAAGCATAAAGAAAAGAAAAGCAAGCAGAAGGCGTTCAGTGAGTGAGGTTTGGGGGGTTAATATAGACTGTGAAAGGGGATAATAACCCTCCCCCCAAATGGAAGCTCCATGTGGACATGCCCACCATCCAGCCCTCTCCCCAAAGTCTGCCTTTCTCTCTAATCTGGCTAAGTGCAGACATCCTATGGTGCTCATTAAAAGATAGAGACTAAAACACAGGGTCACCCAAACAAAAAATATCTGCAAAACTTCCCATCCAACTGTTCGGAATCTGGAAGGAACTGCAGCTGACCCATAGTCTGGGCTGCGTCATCCCTTGGGATATAGGAGGTTTCGTGTCTCTTTAATCCAGGATCTCAGCTGAAGGCCTTTCCCATCCCCTGCTGCTGGATCCTTTAATGGGACATGCCAGGAACTGAAGCTGGGACCTTCTGCCTGAAAAGCCCATGCTTCCCTGCTGAGTTGTGGCCCTTCTCCCAAACCTTTCCAAGCTTATAGAGCCAAACCCCCCCAAAAGCTACAGGGGTGAGGAGTGTCCTACGGCATGTGCTTAGCTCTATGGCCCTGCCTTCCCGGTTCGCACCTGCACAGCTCCTCCGTATTTATCGGAGTACGCCGCCCAGTAGAAGAGCCGCTGTACGCAGAGGTCCACCTCCTGCAGAGCCGCCTCTTTCTTGGCACCGGCCAATGCCTCCAGCCGCGATGCAACCTCTGCTCGGCGGAGTTCCAGGTTCTCAGCCAGGTAGTACAAGATCTGCGCCCGGGCATGAGGTGTCTGCTTCGCCCACCTAGGGAGACCAACTCCGTGTTAGATCGGGGGAAAGGGCAGGCAGAGGAAATGTGGGTTCTGGTGGTCTCACACCTCCTGGCGATGTGCACTTTGGAGACCACAAAAGGCTTCGTTGCTCTTCCTAAGAACGCCTGAAGAGCCCCTCTCGGATCAGATGGAAGATCCCCACCCAGCCCAACATTCTGCTATTCCCCACAAGAGCCAGGCAAATGCCAGAGGGAGAGATGCAAAAAAGGCAGAGGTGAGTGAAGGCTGCTGAAGAAGCCAAGGAGTCTCCCCCTCCTGCTGTGACCAGCTCCCCTCCCCTCTGGTCTCGCAGAACAGAGAGAGGAATGAAGAGGGTGGAGCCAAGAGGGACAAGGCGAAGGAGCCTTGCTGGGGTAGGACCCAGGGGAGAAGCCTTAGAGAGCGGTGGGAGGGCAGGGACCTTCAGTCCTCGCAACTGCCTCACTGGGGCAAGACCTCCAGGGAAGAGTTGCTGTGATCGCTAGGCCTGTGCTGTTTTGGTTTCTTTGAAAAAAAGGGGGGGAAAGAGTTAACGTCACAGGCCAGCTCCTGACACTACAGTGGAACCTCGGTTTTCGAACCGCTCTGTTCCCAAACGTTTCGGCTCCCAAACGTCGAAAACCTGGAAGTAAGTGTTCCAGTTTTCGAAAGTTCCTCGGAACCCGAACGTCTGACGCAGCTTCCAATCTGCAAAAAGCCTAGCTGTCAGCCAATCGGAAGCCGGGCCTTGGAATTCAAATGTTTCGGAAGTCGAACATCCTTCCGAAACGGATTATGTCCGACTTCAGAGGTTCCACTGTACCGCTAAGCTATGTCACCTTCCGCTGTGAATCTCTGCCTGCTGTCCTCCCTGCTCCCTTCATCAGGGAGAAACTGTGTTCAGCGAGTTGTGTTCTGTAAGTCAAGTGTGCTCGGGGCGGCACCCTAACGCAACTCAGCACTAATTTTTCCATTAGTGCATTTGACTTAGTTTGGACCCAAGATTTACAGCTTGGAACCAAAGGTGGGCAGGACCAAAGTGCCATGACTAGGCCTGGCAGTGGGCAGACACCTCGCACTTGCACAGACAACAGACAACAACACACACACACACACACACAGGCAGCCGGGGAGGGGGAGTAGAGAAAATTGTTCAGAAACGGGAGACTTAGGGCAGACCCACACATCCAAGGCACATTTAAAGCACATGACTTCTCTCCCCCCACCACAAAGAATCCTCAGAACAGTACAGTAGTTTTTTAAAGGTTCTGGGAATTGCAGCTGCAGGGACAGATGGACTGCAGTTCCGAGGATTCTTGGGGGGCGGCGGCAAATAATGTGTTTTACATATGAATCGGATGCATTCTATATTTATGCTGCAGATCTGTCCTTAAAACAGCTGAGCCGTGGCAAGGACGTGGGCTGATTTCCAGGAACCTCCGTCGGAAAAAAAAAATTAAAAAGAGGAGAAAGGAGGAAACATGAGCACTGTAGGAACCGAAAACATTTAAAACGTGAAAAGTCATTCAAAGGAACAGAAACAAGGCAGGAAAATGAGCAACGGCAGACACTGGAGGAGTCGTCAGAAATAACTGGTGGCAGAGGGGAGAGAGCATTCCCACAGATGACATAGCAGAAAAGATGGATGTGGACATCTGGCAAAGGTGGAATTGGAAGCCCCCTGAGCTTAATGTCATCGCTCCAACACTGTCAGGAAGCGAAGCTGCCTGTATCTTAGCAGCTGCCTCTACATCTTGTCACTTTGCATCAAATCTCACCCCATTTGTCAAAAGCCAGGCCTTGTTCATCCCTATAGTGTCTTAATAGGGAGGAGAACTGGATAACCTTTCCCCCCCCCCCAACTGGAAATGATATTGCGATCAAGGGCCAGGATCCAAATATCTACTTGCAACATTGCCTGGTGAAAGTTTTAACGCTTTCCTGTAAAATCAGCAACCGCCACCCCCAAAAAACTGCTCTGATTTTGAGAAATCCCTTGGGGATTCAAAAGACGTTTGCTGTGTGGCATGGATGGTCTGATGCTCAGCAAACACAGGCCAAAGGAAGCTGCCTTATCTCAAGAAACACAGGCCATGGGAAGCGGCCTTAAACCAAAAATCAGGCCTGCCTATATTTCTTCATCATCCCCTTTCCCTTCACCTCACCATCCTGCACAGGCCCATTGACTACGAGCCTCAGCCATTTCCTAATTCCACTCTTAGATCCTGTGCCTCAAGCCTTTTCATTGCATCTGATGATGCCCTTTGTCCCTGAAACCTATCAGGCTGTTGTCAAGGGCTTGTCAGGCGGACTGGATATAAGACAGCCACAGGTTTCTTGGGAAGGACGGGCTGTTAAGCCACTCTGGAAATCATCACTCTGTGAGGGGAACAGGGGTCTCCTAACAACTCTCAACACCATCAACTAACACCGCCCTCAAGGGACTTACGGAGGGGACAACAGAGGGGGGAATGGAGCCAGGAGGAAATGTTCTGTGCACACCATACATTTAAAGCACATGGCTTCCTTTGAGGAACCATGGGAACTTTAGTCTGCCCCTAACAGAACTACCATTCCAAGTTCCCTAATAAATATAATAATAATAATATTATATCATTTATACCCTGCCTCTGGCACAAGGTATCGGACATCACAAGTTCCTTTTTTGGAATGTTGCAGCCCTTGTGAGTATCAGCCCCTTACTTAATAATAATAATAATAATAATAATAATAATAATAATAATAATTTATTTATCCCCCACCCATCTGGCTGGGCTTCCCCAGACACTCTGGGCGGCTGCCAACCTAATATTAAAAACACAATACAGCATTAAACATTAAAAACTTCCCTAAACAGGGCGGCCTTCACATGTCCTTTAAAAGTAAGATAGTTGCCTATTTCCTTGACATCTGATGGGAGGGTGCTCCACAGGGCGGGTGCCACTACCGAGAAGGCTCTCTGCCTGGTTCCCTGTAAGCTCACTTCTCGCAGGGAGGGAACCACCAGAAGGCCCTCAGCGCTGGACCTCAGTGTCCGGGCTGGACGATGGGGGTGGAGACGCTCCTTCAGGTATACAGGACTGAGGCCGTTTAGGGCTTTAAAGGTCAGCACCAACACTTTGAATTGTGCTCGGAAATGTCCTGGGAGCCAATGCAGGTACCTTTAGCAAACTACAGTTCCCAGGATCCTTTGTTCCTGTTCCTTGGAAAACGTCACCCACCAGGTGCAACTAAGGAAGCTTCCGTCCCAGAATCAGGCCCATAAACAGATGAATAAGCATCTACCAGGCAAGCAATCATAAAGATTAACAGGCTGTTATGACTCATAATGGAATGCAGTAATAGGCATACAAATGCCTCAGTGTGACTTTTATTGCAGTTACAATCTTTAGATTCTAAGCAAGCCCATTGATTCAGGTTTTTTGTGTGCATAACTTGGCCCAGGAAGCCCTGCGTGATCCTTAGCAGCAGGAGATCCCTCTTCAGCCTCTCACACCCAGACTCTGCATATTTGTTAAGAAGCATTCGTGCCAGATTGAGCCCCACGGAGTTCAACACAGCAACTAATCCAACCAACCAACCAAAATATATTGCAGAAACCCTCTCAGGCCTGCTCGCCTCCCTGCACTGTGCCAGGCATCTTTTTCACTGTGCATTCATGGTGATCAGCGATTGCGTCTCTATCTGGCTGGCTCTGCATGAGTCTGGCTTTCAGCAGTGCACTTTGTGCCTACAAACCAGACAATATGGAGCAACAGGAGAGAAAAGGCTCAAACGGAGGGATTATGCAGCTGCTGCCCATATGAAAAGAACCTGCTGGTTATTATAAGCTGAACTATAGGAAATATCGGAGCTCTTTCGCAATGTTTCCAGCAGCAATCTTCTCTGCGGCTTCCAAGATTGCCGCGGGTTCAGTTCCAACCGGATGAAGTCGATGCAAAGGCCATTGGGGAGGAAAAGAAAAAGAGCCACACAGCTGTGCATCTGTCAACAAAACTTTGGCTCGCCATCTAAAACTGGACGTCTTGAGACCAGCAGGCACTCTATGGCCGTTGGTGAGGATCTGCTGGAGCTTCCAAAGTGAGTGGGTGTAAATCAAAATCTTCCTTCGCCTCGTTCTAATTCTTCCTCAGTTGAGGGCCTTGCTGAGTAGGGTCAAAGGTGAACGTAACCAAAATCTAATACAAACAGCAACTCTTGAGGTTGTTCAGAGGCAGCATCCAGCTGTTTTTATATGTGTTGCAAGCCTCTCAGAATGGCTGGGGCAACCCAGCCAGATGGGTGGGGTATAAATAATAATAGTAATTAATAATAATAATAAATAATAATAATAATAATAATAATAATAGCAGCAGCAATGGTTTGGAGCTAGAGAAAGAAACCTGGTATAAGCCTGCCACCCTCTCCCCTGCCCCCTCAACACATGGAAATTCCTTCCTCCACTTTTTCTGGTCTGAGGCAAATTGCAGTCTCCTATTTCATCCCGCAAATTGTGAACCAAAGCAAGGATCAAGCTCTATGCCGGGAAACGTGCAAACCATTGTTTGCTGGGTTTGGGGAAATGGCAAACCACGGCTGGGCTCAAACTTGGAAAGAAGGGAGCTAATCATTATGGGCAATATTCAACAGAGTTTTTTTCCTCAGAGTAGACCCACTTGAAATAAAGGAACATGACCAAGTTAGGTCCATTAATTTCCATAGGTCTGCTCTGAATAAAACGTAGCTGAACACCACCTCGTGTGCAAGAGGAGAGGAAGGAGCAGGTGAGCCTGAGGCTTCAGCACATCACACCAAACTAGGGACATGACGTGAAATTTGCCCTGGTCCATCAAGTTCTGATTCCGGATTCCCAGTGTGACCACAGCCAGGTGCTTTTGGGAAGCCTGACAGGTATGGCAGGGAGGCAAGTGCTATCTCACAGCGTTTGTCTTAAGCACCTGGTTTTCAGAAGCATACGGCGTCTGAGCCTGGACTGCAGGTTCCGTTGGCTATCGTGACTACTAGGGAACAGGCCTATCAATGACTATGGGTGTCACCTTATCCTTATTTTAAGAAAAGGACCAAAGCCAGAGGCATATCGTTTCTTGGTTTACACCGGCCTTCCCTCCCTTTCTCCTTGTCTCCTCCATATGCATCAAATTTTAGGCTGTAAACTCCTCAGAGCAGGGGCCTGTCCACTTGCATCCACTTGATGATGCTGTTAAAAAACCTAAACAACAGAACACAACACAGGCTGCTAGCCCAGCCTCCTGAGGGATATGAGATGTTGCGGTTGAGAACGGAGCAGCTCTGGCAAGCGAGCAGGTGTATTTGCCTGCCGTATCTCCTCCCACTTCCCACTTTGTTTCATTTCCAGACCACCCCGTTGACCAAAGTCCTCTAGGCAGTTTTCAGACAAATAAAAACCAATGAAAACGCACACCCTATCACGCTAATCATGAAACAAAGCACAATGCAACCTCCTTTTTCCTCTCCCCCGGTTTCCCCGCATGCCTTATCTGCAGCTGGCTTACATCACCACCTGGCCGGCTGCCACTTTGGCACTGCTGGACTTTGAGATTCTCACCTGAGCAAAGTCCCCTGGGCTCAGCATCTTTGAGAGAAAAAGCCGTCTGGGAGAAAACGACAAAGGCCCGGGGGGGCTGCAACTCCCATTACGCACTGGGGAAGCTGCCTTGCACCAGGTCACACCGCTGGTCTGTGTACCTTGGTGCCGACTCTCAGGCCTAGTTGCTCTGAGGCAGAGCAGCTGAAAGAGCCCATCCCCTGCCCAAGGCTCCCAGTACGTTTCTGAGCACAATTCAAAGTGTTGGTGCTGACATTTAAAGCCCTAAACGGCCACGGTCCTGTATACCTGAAGGAGCGACTCCACCCCCATTGTCCAGTCCAGACACTGAGATCCAGCGCCGAGGGCCTTCTGGTGGTTCCCTCCCTGCGAGAAGTGAGGTTACAGGGAACAAGATAGAGGGCCTTCTCGGTAGTGGTGCATGCCCTGTGGAACGCCCTCCCAGCAGATGTCAAGGCAATAAGCAACTATTTTACTTTTAAAAGACAACTGAAGGCGGCCCTGTTTAGGGAAGTTTTTAATGTCTGATGCTGTATTATTTTTAATATTCAGTTAGGAGCCGCCAAGAGTGGCTGGGGAAACCCAGCCAGATGGGCAGTGTATTGATATATTGATAAATAAATAAATAAATAAATAAATAAATAAATAAATAAATAAATAAATAAATTATTATTATTATTATTATTATTATTATTATTATAAGGCGCTCTGCGTAGCACCCAAAGCCAGCCAAGTTACTTTACTAGTATAGGGATTCCAAGGCGTATCTCTCCCCAACCCGTGCCAGTAAATAGAGAAGAATGATGTTGGATCACAGCCTTCATCTCTCCACAAGGCTTTTCAACTGAGTTCGTCTTTTGCCTGCAGCTGTATTGCATTCTCTTACACATAATTTTTTTACTGTTTTATCATCTGTTGTCTGCTGCCCTGGGCTCCTTTGGGAGGAAGGGCGGTGTACCAAACGAATAACCATCCATCCATGAAGCTCCCAGCATCCCTAGCCATTAGTCACACTGGCCGGGGCTGAGTTTTCACCCACCAACTTCCAGAGGCCTACAAGTTTCCCATCCTGTCCTAGATAGGAAAGCCCAGCATAAATAAGGAAAGGCATTCCTTTGGCTATTTGGGCGTTTAGGGCTTTGTGCGTCCACATTATGTGGAAGAAATGTTCTGGAGGAAGGAGATGTTTTGGAATTGGATTTTCCTTTGGTTTTTCCTACACTTGCATCCAGGGCCGGCCCAGACATTAGGTGGGACAAAGCCATTGCCTCAGGTAGGGACAGCACCTCCATGGGCACCCTGATGCCTCAGTCGCTGACATCAGCGCTGATTTCTGGCAAGATGTCACCAAAATCATGTGGAATCAGGAGAAATCTGCGCCAGTGCAGCAGACCCAGTGTCGCAGGGCAGGGCGGCACTTCTCAAGCGGCAAAACAGGACGCGTCATCCCTGCTTGTATCTCACTTTCCTTGTGCTATGGAACAATGGACCTGCAAATCCCCAGGCCCAGTTCAGGCTCAGTTCCACTGCTGCAAGGTGGTGCTTTCAGAGGCCTTGCCTCAACGGTAGAGCCCTTGCTTTGCATGCAGAAGGTCCGATATGCAAGGGCAATTTAAAGAAGCCTTTCAAAAGCGACCTTGTGGCAAACACACGCGTTCAGGAAACAGGCCTTTGCAAGGCTCTCAACTTGCATGTCTGTCAGCACCCTGCAGACATGCCTCAGAATGCCTGGAAGGGGAACAGGGCGGAGCCTGCCACACACCTGAGGTATTGGGACAGGTGAAAACAGTTGAAAGGCAACTGCCATTGTCTTTTCACAGGCACTGCCAATCAGCAAAGCCCCTGCACAAAGCTCTGTGTGTGGCAGGTTGGGGATCAGATAGCTTTGGAAGACCGGTAGCCTCCTGCCCCTGCAGCTTCAAAGCACAGAGGGCTTTGAAAGATCCAAAAGGTCACCTGGTTGTGGCATCAGGCGACTGGCAGTTGGTTGGATTTTGGCCTGCGCTGGGCGGGGGAGAGAATTATCCCACCCGCTGCATGGATCCAGTTCCCCACCTCTAGATGAACCAATTATTTGATTCAGCAGGAGGCAGCCAGGCCTATGTACGTTAGGTTAGGGGGCAGGTGGGGCAGGAAGCCCTTCTGAAAACCCAGGCCGCCCATTGTCAGCCTAGAGGTGGGGAGGAGGCCAGTCCAACTGACACAAGGGGCAGGATGGCAATCTTTCCCCAAGAATATGGCAAAGACCGTTGCCTCTGTTGGTTTGTCAAGATCACGGCGAAGAAAAACCTGTCTCTGACTCAAGAAATGCAACACCTGGCCATACAAAGGAGCAGCGATGCCACGAGCGATTCGCCTGCCTCTTTTTGTTTGTGTGCATGTGCCAAAATTGTTCACAAGAGCCTAATCACAATTCCGGAGAGTTCTGCCCCCTGGCCTCCCTTGGAAGCACCGCAGTGCATAATTGCTGTTCTTGTAAACAGAGCAGTTCATAGCAAATCAATCTTCTCACGTCAATTAAGACATTTTAAAGACTTGTTACTCTTGTAGGATATGCTTCGTTATCAGATAATTAATCAAAGTGGGTTTTTCTTGTTTTAAAAAGTGACATACTGTACATTCATCAATGACTCCAGATGCATGTAAAATATATTGAACTGTATTACAACGGAGGCAAAACTGTAAAGGTATATCTGGGGCCTCATGAACCCTGGAGACCTTGTCCCACCGCTCAAACGCGAAACCTTTTCGGAGAACAAATGCACACCCTGCTTTACAGTTCCATAGCACAGCTTTTTGCATTTTCTGTTACATTAAGTTATTTATTTAGGACTGAATAGTCTTGCCTGCAGTGCAGCAGCAGTGAAGTACTTTTGGACTCTGGACATAAGGCACATCCACACCACACACATTTAAAGTGTTATGGCACCACTTGAAATAGCCGTGGTTTCCCCCAAAGAATTCTGGGAAGTGTAGTTTGTTAAGGGTGCTGGGAGCTCTTCGGAGACTCCTATTCCCCTCAGAGAGCTACAATTCCCAGAGTTCCCTGGGAAAAGGGATTGATTGTTAAACCACTCTGGGAATTGCAACTCTGCAAAGTGAATAGGGGATCCCTGAAGAACGCTCAGCACCCTTAACTACAGTTCCTAGAATTCTTAGGGGAAAGCCATGGCTGTTTAAAGTGGTATCATGGTTGATATCCTATGCCCTTAAAAAAGGTGTGGGGGGGGGGCTGTTATTAGGTTGCTGTTTTTATTTTGATTATTTATTTTGTGGTTTTATATTTTGATTTTGTTCTGTGAACCGCCCTGAGACTTCCGGGTATAGGGCGGTATATCAATTTAAATAATAATACAGTGGTACCTCGGGTTAAGCACTTAATTCGTTCCGGAGCTCCGTTCTTAACCTGAAACTGTTCTTAACCTGAAGCACCACTTTAGGTAATGGGGCCTCCTGCTGTCGCCGCACAATTTCTGTTCTCCTCCTGAAGCAAAGTTCTTAACCCGAGGTACTATTTCTGGGTTAGTGGAGTCTGTAACCTGAAATATCTGTAACCTGAAGCGTCTGTAACCCGTGGTACCACTGTATATACCTCATGTTACGTCCGCTTCATGTTACGTTCTTTCAGGTTACATCCGGTGGCAACCCAGAAGTAGCAGAAAGGGTTACTTCTGGGTTTTGTCGCTCGTGCATGCGCAGAAGTGCAAAATGACATCACGCGCATGTGCAGAAGCGGCGTATCACAACCTGCATGTGCACAGACGCGCCACTGTGGGTTGAGCTCTTTTCATGTTGCGAACAGGCCTCTGGATAGGATCCCGTTCGCAACCAGAGGTACCACTGTAATAATAATAATAATAATAATAATAATAATAATAATAATAATAATAATTGTGAATGAGGCCTTGATGGACTTAATGTGGACAGTCCTCTTTGAATAGTAAAATGTCTGCGTTTTGGGGACCCTTTCTGCTGAATGGGGCCAAACCCTCAAGCCCTACCCTGAAGGCACCACTGCTTACCTGACGCCCATCGAGGCAGTGGCTCTCCTCTGCCTCCCACCTCCTTCCCCTGCTCAGACTCACCCCGGAGCAGCCTTGTGGGCGGCTTCCACAGCATTACGGATGTCTTTGATGCCCCCGTCTGCCACGTAAGCGGCTATCTTGCCAGCGTGGTCAAGGATGGCTCGGGAACTCATGGAGTCTGGCCTCTTCTGCGCACCCCCGTAGTACAGCTTGTAGGTTCGGTCCACACTGCCATCACAGAGGAGAAGGGAAAGGGGTAAAGGCCCAGCATTTTGTGCCGCTAGCTCACTGGGCTGCTTGTTTCAGAGAAAACGCCACACATGTCACCTTTTGTCACGAAGTCCAAAATGGCACAGATTTCTTGCACAGCCCCTACTACACAAACCCCCTAATTCCCGGACTTTTAGTTTGCGAATTAAGATCGCAAGAAAAGGCCTGTCAAACCCTATTCTCACAGTAAATAGCTAGATGTGAATTCTTCCATCGGGGGAAAAAGACACCACCCTTCTCCTCTGTTCATCTCTTCAGGAAGCCACCCATTCCAGTGGTTGTGCTGAACATGAGCACAAAAGAGAATGTGGAAAGGGCTTGCAAAGGATTAGGGGAAAGAACTCTTGAGGTTGGGCTCAGGGTGGATTTGGTTTAAATCAAATTGATTTAAATCACTAGTCAGTAAGACTTGATTTAAATCATTATTTTTTTCAGAATGACTGATTCTTGCTAGTATAATCTTAATATTTACAACCAGATGAAGGTTTCATTTTTGGAACAACAGATTTTCAGAGAAGTTTTTACAGTTATATCAAAAATTACTGATTTGGTTATACTACTGTGTTAGAAATACATAGACAGATAATTATGAAATTATCGTGAGATTTAATAAGTTAACTGCTTATATTTGGACAACTTTTCTTCTGTACTTTATTGGAAGGAGAAAAATAATCATTTCCTTAATAACAATTTGAACAATTTATTTAACTAAAACAATAACATTATAGCATATTTATCCATGTTTGTTAACTGATGTGCTTAAACAATAAAAAAAAAACCTTAGACTGAGTTTTAGCACACATGAAAAACTTAAAACAAACCCTTATTTCCTGATGAATAGCCTTTGGACTACAATGTAGAAAACTATCTTTAGAAAGATTTTTCCTCCAAAAGCATTTTATTTTTAAAATCCGATTTAAATTTTAAAAAATCTGATTTTAATTTTTAAAAATGGGTTTATTATTATTATTATTTAAAAAATCATTGATTTTTTATCCACCCTGGTTGGGCTGCATAACTTTTCCAAAGCAAATTCTCCCCCCCCACCAAGTTCCTACATTTAAAGCATAATTCTGGAGAGGGGGTTTGGAGTGGGGGCACAGTGAAAGCAGACACATTCTAAGTGGCAGATCCGCACCATACATTTAAAGCACATTTAAAGCCCCAGAGAATCCTGGGAACTGTAGTTACCCTCTCATAGTGCTGCAATTCCAAGGACCCATGACAAACTACAAATCCCAGGGTTATTTCTGGGGGGTGGGGGGGAGTCACATGCTTTGAATGCGAGGTTTGGATCTGGCTCAATACACACTTACTTTGGAATGTTTCCTTCCAGGTCAGACGCTGAGGAACGTGGGACTCTACTGTCTGCAGCAACCGAGGGGATTTCAGCCCCTTGTGAGGTAGCAAAGGTCTTGAAGTCCAGATCCACAGAGCCGGGATGCGGGCGAGCCTGCCAGTTTGGTCTCACGTACTCAAAAAGGCCCTGAGCAAAGAAGATAATAAAAGTGAAAAGTCAAATTGTTTAATTTTGTATCCCCGCCCCCCAACGAACCAGAGCCAGACCCTAGAGACCCCTCTGCGCCAGCATGAAGCCAGCTTCTCCAGCTAACCTCTTTGCCTCCGTCTCGGCCATAACCACTTTCCTTGTAGCCCCCGAAGGCAGATGCAGCATCTAGCATGTTGTGGCCGTTGATCCAGACAGTCCCCACCTGCAAACTGGGGAGGCGGAATGGGAGAGGGTCAGAGAAGGCCGGCCCTGTACACAGGGCTCCTTAAATCTCCTGAGGGAACTCAGGTTCCGAGGCGTTTTGGAAAACACCTCACATTGCTCCGTGTGGTCCGTGCAAAGCCTGGCAGCAGAATGAGACAGAGGCGGCAGAATGGACCGTATCACTCCAGAACACAGGGGCGAAGGGCATTTATCTGCAAGGCAAAACTAGGCACAAAATGGATCAGGATAGGCTAGAACAGGGGTCAGCAACCTTTTTCAGCCATGGGCTGGGCCACTGTCCCTCAGACCATGTGGTGGGCTGGACTATATTTTGGAAAAAAATAATAATGAACAAATTCCTATGCCCCACAAATAACCCAGAGATGCATTTTAAATAAAAGGACACATTCTACTCATGTAAAGACAGGCTGATTCCCGGAACGTCCATGGGCCGGATTGAGAAGGTGATTGGGCCGCATCCGGCTCCTGGGCCTTAGGTTGCCTACCCCTGGGCTAGAGCCTTTCTCCCTGCTTTTTTGTTTTACTTGCAGGGAAGATTTTAAAAATAAAATAAAGCAGAAGACCATTTAAAAAAAAATGCTATTGCCCACTTGCATTCTGAAGTGAAACATTTCACTCTACCACCTCATGATTCTACCGCCTTGTTCTACTGCAGGCATACAACAGATCAGAGACAGTCTCCCAGGTGATTTGCAAACTTCTGTGTTAGTGGGGTGGGAAAGCTAGGCTGGAGTGACAAAACCTACCTGTGAGCGACTTCCAGAGCCAGGGGAAGGGTCTCCGTCCACACACTGGCAGCCAACCCATAGGGGCTGCTGTTCCCCAACGCCAATGCCTCCTTGGCTGTCCGGAAAGTCAATGATACCAGAACGGGGCCAAAGATCTGGAACACATGAAACAAATTTTGAACAAGAGGGGGGAGGGAGGGAGAGGATTCTAGGATCTGACATGCAGCATAGTTCAATCCTAGAATGCAGGCATAGGCAAACTTGGCCCTCCAGATGTTTTGGGACTACAACTCCCATCATCCCTTGCTAACAGGACCAGTGGTCAGGGATGATGGGAGTTGTTGTCCCAAAACATCTGGAGGGCCACGTTTGCCTACACCTGCCTAGAATGTCACAAGAAGAAAAGAAAAAACCCTGTCTCAAAAGCTCTTTCGCTAAAATATTGAATATTGAAATACTTCATTGTCACTTGTACAAGTTGTATACAGTGAGATTACACGAGCACCCCCCACTCAGCTCTCTTAGTCTTAATTCCCCTCGTTTACTGACGCACACCCACCAAACCCAAAAGTCAGTTGCTCTGTTGTCATCTTTTCATTCAGCAGCCTAACAGCCCATGGATAGAAGCTGTTCTTTACCCTGTTGCTGCGACTAATCATGCTTTTATATCTTCTGCCTGAGGGCAGGAGATGAAGAAAGTGCCAGCCAGGGTGTGAATCATCCCTGAGAATTTTCCTCACACTCCTGAGGCAACGTTCTTCCGCTATTTCATCCAGCGGATTCACGGGACAGCCCATAATATCTTGTGCTGTATTCACCACCCTCTGTAGGCACTTCCTATCAGCTGATGTCAAACCAGCGTACCACACCATGATGCAGTATGAAAGGACACTTTATATTGTTGACCGGTAGAAGCAGATCATCAAATGTTGATTGACATCATTCTTTCACAATATTCTGAGGAGATGGAGTTTCTGTTGGGCTTTCTTAACCACCTGGGTTGTATTTATTTTCCAAGTAAGGTCTTGAAAAACTCATGCAAGATTCCAGTCCTCCTGGTTTGGGAGGGTAGGGACAGGACTGGAAGCATGAGAGCAGCGTATGCAGAAAGCTCGAAAATTAAAAAGTCTTCTGTGGTTGCAAGGCAGGAATTCTTTATACCACTGTCCTGCGTGGGTCTCTTAATTCCTTAGCAAGGTTTTGCTCTGCTGTCAGGAAGAGAGGAGAGGCCATCTCAGGCAGGAATGTCAGTAGAGCACGAGACTCTTAATCTCAGTGTCGTGGTTTCGAACCCCACATTGAACAAAAGATTCCTGCATTGCAGGGGGTTGGACTAGATGACCCAAGTGGTCCCATCCAAATCTACAATCCTATGATTCTATGAACGAGAGCCGTTCACATTGGCCATCACTTAATTTATTGACGTATTTTCACTTGCTGGAGAAAAGGATGGAAAAAGAGCCAGATTCTTATCTTAATCAACCAAGTTTTGTAAACAGACATTCCAGCAGTTCTCCTGGACCTAGGATCCCAATCTGGTAGAGAGTCAGTAGAACGGGGCGGACACCCACCCACGTCAACATCAAGGAGAAGAAGTTCCCCTTGCTTTGGCTAACTCTAAGGGGGTATTTATAGCGCAGAATATGGGAACAGGCCCTGCTAATTGAAGGGAGATGCCATACAGGGGTGGACTGCCATGTTAGGGCTTTGCCTACTGGGGTGGGAAGGGAATTCAATATGCCCTCTAACCATTAGGCCACACTATCCAGTTTAGCTTCTATTCACTCCATACCAGGGGTTTCCCCAGTGGTGGTCAGTGGTCCACAAGCTTCATTCAGGTGGTTCGTGGCATACTTGTAAAAATAAGACTTAAAGATTACACAGCATCCAGCACAGCGCATTGCGATTGCTACATCTGGCAGAAAAACTATTAAGCAGTGCATCAAGACCCTCAGAAGTTTTCAAGTAGGGGAAGAGAGGGAGAAAGTTGGGGAACCACCGCTCTGTGACTAACTCATCACCTGCAATTAAATCTTCAGCCTTCATAAGGAGTAGCATGGTGGAGTTTTTTTACCTCCTGTCCCTCTCTGTATTACAAGGAACCCTTTGCATTTCTGATTAGGAGGTAGAGAGAGAAACCAAAAGGGAGGGCAGCTGTCGCTTCTCTGTCTCAGGAGCTCAGTCAGATACCTTTTTACACCCGCCTGGAGTTTTTCCGGCTGCACACAGTGACGTATTTACCACCACTACCTATGTGCTCCTTTTTTGCTTAATATCCAGTCTGATAAAGGAGTCTTGGTGAAAATTTGCCCACTTCGTTGCAATGTTTTAGCCAGTCCTGGGGTCCCTCCATACTGGTGTCTTTCTGCAAGTGTATTCTGCAACGTATCATTGACACCATAATCGTGCATTAGCATGTCTGCCCCAAAACATTTGCAGACACTAACAGTATTGAAGTGGGACTGTGTATAACCACCTTGATTCCATCATGAGCATGAATTATCATAAATAAAAATAAAAAGGACAATGAAAAGGACATCTGAAGTAAAGGTACTATACCATTTCTTTGGTAAATAGTATTTTTATGTGGTAATACTGATTTCTGCCAAAAGAGGGCTCCCTTCTCCTTTCTCTTATTGGTTAATTGTATTTCCTAGACAGGCTCAACAAGTGGACAATTATGAACAACTAATATGTCCCCTGCTTAATCTTTTTTGTGGGGCTGGGGGAACTCACACCAACCAGAAAACTATGGGACTAAAGTCTTGGCAGTCACATCCTCCTACCTCTTCCCTGACGCAACGGGAGGTAGGATACACGCCGGTGATTAAGGTTGGAGGGTAGAACAGCCCACTTGAAGGAAGGGATGCCCATGCCTGGAAAACCTAAAAGGGGAGAGAAATGGTTTATTTCTATATATCGCATCACTGAGGTGCCCAAGAGCATAACACAGTTTAAAAAGGCAAAAGAATCAGGAGGCGACATATTTTACAAACCAAGTGATTTTTAAAAAATCAAAAAATAAAAATCCAGGAACAGGCCATGCCAAAAGAATTCTGAAATTGCACATTTTAAAATGTAAAGCTTCGGCTAATTATTTGCTAAGCGGTGTACAGAAAAGAAATCATACAGAACAATAAAATCGTCATAAAGCCAAACAGAAGCGGAAACGCTACTGTAAAATGCCTGCTGGAATAAAGAAGACTTTGTCACGCGCCTGAGCAAGAGCTACAATTCCCAGAGTGGTTTAACAACTGGCCCCTCTTCACAGGGAATTCTGGGAGTCGTAGCTCTGTGAGGGGAGACAGCTAACAACTCTCAGCACCCTTAAGAAACTACACCCTGCCCCTGCAACGATTATTTGGGGGAAACCGTGTCAAGATAGCTCAGGTGGTAATGCATGAGACACTTAATCTCAGGAACATGGGTTTGAGCCCCACGTTGGGGGAAAGATTCCTGCATTTCAGGAGGGTTGGTCTAGATGACTCTTGGGGTCCCTTCCAGCTCAACAATTCTCCGATCCTCTGAGCCATGTCTGTTTGAAGTAGCATCACAACACTTTAAACATATGGTGTGTGTGTGGCCTTAAAGACCACCCCCCTTCTCCAGAAGCCCCAAGAGGCCCAAGCCCCTCACCTCAGCGCCTTCCGCTCGAGCTTCCTCCACCAGGCCCTCGATGGCGTGCCGCTGCTTCTCGCTGACCAAGGCTCCCAAGTCCACGGCCTTGTCCAGAGAGTCCCCCACGCGGAGCTGCCCCATTCGGCGCTTCAGGCGTTGAACGAAGTCTTTGGCAATGGATTCCTGCAGGAGCAGCTGAGACCCAGCACTCTGGGCCTGAGGAGGGGAGGAAAATGCCGACATCTTGAGGGAATTGATTTAAACCGAATTAATACTCCCTCCCCCCAAAACCTGTTGCACTCTATGTGGCAACACCTGCCCAGCTTTCTAGAAACATTTTCTCTTCCACATGGCTGAAAAACCGGTCAGAATTCCTACTACATCAGGGGTGAGGAAGCTCTTTAAACACAGCAAGAATATTATTGGCCCAAAAATGGAAGCAAGAAGAATTACCAACATTAGAAGAATGGAGGATGAAATTAATGGACTACGCAGAATTAGATAAGCTAACAGGAAGGATCTGAGACCGGTGGGACCAGAGGTTTACCGAAGACTGGAGTAAATTTATGGAGTATTTGAAAAGTATTTGTGACGATCAGATTACGTTTGTAGGATTACAAGAAGCTCTGTGAGGAGTAATTTAAGAAATATTGTAAAAATGGAAAGGGAGAAATGTTTTGTTAGAAAATGTAAAGGCAATATTAAGTTAAGAATTGCAGGAGAAATAATCATGACGGAGGATTATCAGAGGTGCTGAAGGAAGTCCAAACAAGGATATGGGTGTAATAATTTGTGTGGTATGTCTTTAAAAAAATTTGTATGCTAAAAATCAATAAAAAAATGTTTTAAAAAAATAAAAAAAGAGGAAGCTCTTTAAAACCAAGGGCCACATTCCTTTCTGGGCAACCTTCCCAGGGCCACACGCCAGAGGAACAAAGGGAGTGGAGCAACCTTTGTAGCGAACAGTTCTTTCTACAGAGATCCACACACATCCCTCTCTATCCTCCATCCAGGCAAGGAGGAAGCATTAAGAGTTCAAGGACTTCATTCCAGCCAGGCAACAACGCTCAAGTGGTGGGTGGGAAGTAGGGTCAATGTTGCCTGAAGGAGGGAGAGTGGCCTGGAAAGAATCCTGAGGGCCAGTCCGAGAGGCTTGGGAGGGCCGCGTTCAGCTCCCACCCCTCAGCAAGAGCCAAAACGCCTACCAGAGACCTGGCAAAATGTAGGGGCTGCCCCACACACACAGGCTACCAGGTGCCAACTCTGTGATAGAAAGGGAGGGGCCCCAGTGATATGTTAATTCAATAAATAATAATAATTTTAAAATGCCCCTTCTAGGCCTCAGTCCGTCTATCCCCAGTTCAACCTACCTGCCCCCAGTTCTGCCAGACGGCATCAACCAGCCCGTCGACGGCGCTGTCCAGGTCAGCCGAGTCAAAGACAATGAAGGGCGACTTCCCTCCGAGCTGCAGAGACAGCTTCTTGCCAGTCCCAGCGGTGGTCCGGCGCAGGCAGCGGCCCACCTGAAGCGATGGCAAAGGGTCCGTGCAGATGAGAACACGGCTTTGCGCGTATTTAAGGTGGCACATTTATTTCAAAATATTCATGGGCCGCCTTTCAGCACATCACTTTGTCAAGGCCGAACAATTTAGAATTTGGCGTTGGAAATAGCAAGACCCGCAATATAACTCTCTATCAACATTTAATCGGTAACAGGCAGCATGGCAGGACTGTGCTGCTCACCCGGCCTCCCTCCATCAGAGTCGCTGTGGCATACCGAGGCGGAGAAGGGGAGAGGAGAGGTTAGTGCGGTGAACACCTGCTGGCAGGAGCACCAGATTGGCTCTGCCAAGGAGTTTGCCCCGCGCCAACCTTGCTGCCCCTCCTCCACCTGGTGTGCAAAAGCAACCCAGCAGGAAAGAAGTCACGTGAACAGTGCCGGCTGCTACTGCATCAAAAACGTAGGAAATGGAAAAGCAAACTTTCTGCAAATCCATCAGCTGCAAAGGAGTATGCTAACTGCACTCATGCATAAGCCACAGGGACAGAAGGTTGCAGTTTTCTGAAGGGTAATGGATACCGGAATTGTGAGGCCCCAAACCAGGGCTATTCTAAGCCACTTCTCTGAGGGGAGAGAAGCACTCACCTCAGCAGAGCCAGCAAAGGCCACTTTGTCAATGCCTGGGTGGGCGGCCAAAGCTTCTCCCAGCCCCTGGTCACCTGTGATGATGTTGAGGACCCCCGGAGGGAGCCCAGCCTGGGCGCAAACCTCAGCCAGGAGCAGAGCTGTCAGCCGGGTAGTACTGGCTGGTTTCAGGACTATGGTGTTTCCTATATGGCAAGAAACCAGGGGCAGGTTGAGGGGAAGAGAGAGAGAGAAAAGGAGAAGATGTGAAGAAGAAAGCAAAGGGAATATCCAGCTTTGTAGTCTGCACTCCACCCTGGTCAACCAAGGAAAGAGAGCAAAGACTAGAATCACACATTCTGGTCCCCCGTTTTCTGTTTACAACCTCGCTTGCTAGGGCTGCAAGAAGTCATATTGTTTTCCCTTCAGCTGGAACTAGGAGATTCACATCCATATGGGAACGCAGGAAGGCGACCAGTCAAAACTGGTGAAAAGCACTCCAGGCCACAGAGGCCACTTGTGCCTCACAGGGGTGCCAATTTGAATAAAAAATTGGGGGGCCCCAGTAAGCCCTGCGTAATCGATCACCAGACACGGTGCAGGCACACCGCTTGAATGGCAATGCTCAACAACTTTGTGGGGGGCTGGCCCCCTCAAATATTTTATTGGGGAGGGGAGCCGAAGGGACCTCGGCCCCTAGGAGTTGGCTCCTATGTTCCAGGAGCACAGGTGAATCTAGGAGTTATCTCAATGGGATACACTGTGCTCTGATATTTTACAGCTCCAGTTTCCACATCTCTTATTTTTTTTAATAGTGGAAAAATAACCCAGCATGTCAATGCAATATAAACCATTTTTATGCCAAGTTGACTTGGGAGGGTGCCTGCTAAAGGTTTGCAAAAGTATGAAATGGTGTGGAAAAGGTGGGGAGGGTGAGAGATTCTCCCGCCCTCCACATCCCCACTTGTCACCAGAGCTCAAGAAAACTGACAGAACCGTGGAGCCTTCTTCCAAGTCGGCCAGCGAGCAGAGCAGAGATTTGAACCCGAGTCCCACCAGCTCTGGTCCAACCACTGTGCCATTTTTGTCACTTTTCTCAGGGTCAACAGATGCTCCCACTGCCCTCCCTCCATTTCACATACCCATGGCCAGCGCCGGACACACCTTCCAAGTCAGAGTCAGCAGCGGGAAACTCCTGGGAATGAGAGCTGCCATGACACCTATTGGAGGGAAGGTTGGGTTTTTATCGGACCTCTGGGCACAGTTAGAAACCGCAGTGTTAAAAAAACAGGGAGGGGGCAGTGAGCTGAGGTGCTGCCATGTTCAGTGGGGAAAGGTGGGGCAAGGAGGAGGGGGTGGAGGCCCCTCTCTGCTGTGGGAACCCTATCCAGCCCCTCCAACTCACCAAGAGGCTTCCAGCCCTTCATCTCCACCTCCATCAGCTGGGCCCAGCCGGCGTGATGGTAAAAATGGCGGACGACCAAAGGCAGGTCTGCATCTCGGGCTTCCCGGATCAGCTTCCCGCTGTCTAGGCTCTCAAGGAGACCAAGGAGCCGCTGGTGTTTCTGGATGGTCCTGGCCACGCTGGGGAGAGGGGTTAGAAGAGACGGCTACCAGTCAAGTGAAGGTGGGCCTCACAGAATACCCAAAGGGCCTTTGTATGTTTCACAGTAAAAGGGGGGAGCCATGACACCTTAAGAGAGGAAGCAGGTCGCCTGTTTATGTGAGAGATGAGCATCCAAAATGCTAAGTACAGTGGTACCTCGGGTTAAGAACTTAATTCATTCTGGAGGTCCGTTCTTAACCTGAAACTGTTCTTAACCGGAGGTACCACTTTAGCTAATGGGGCCGCTGCGCCACCACCACACAATTTCTGCTCTCATCCTGAAGCAAAGTTCTTAATCCATGGTACTATTTCTGGGTTAGTGGAGTCTGTAACCTGAAGCGTCTGTAACCCGAGGTACCACCGTAAAGGGCTGATACTCACAAGGGCTGCAACATTCCAAGAATGGACCTTGTGAGGTCCGATACCTTGTGCCTGAGGCAGTTGTGTAAATTGACACAGTTATACCTGCTAATAACAGTTTTTTTGTGTTGTTAAGAGCAACTGAGCAGTAGGCCTGCTCTGTTCTGCCGCTGCCTGCCTGGGAATTAAGTCAGTGTCTGTAAGAATGCTAGTCTTGTTGATAAATCTATATAACACATTAGTAACGTAGGTAATACCTACCTGCCTTGTACGTGTATATTGAATCTAACAAATGCAAAGGGCACTGTGAGCAAAAGTTATTGCTATCCAAACTTTGAAAAAGTGCCTTGCACAGTTTTTATAGGAGGGAACAAAAGAAGCCTAGGAAAGGTTTTCACGAGTCAGAAAAGGCCGGCCACTTACTTGTACAAGTGCCGGGCCCGGACATGGCCAGGGAGCTGGCTCCAAGTTTCGAACGCTTTGGTGGCAGCATCAACCGCTGCGTCCACGTCTTCTGTGCTGCCCTGAAGGGTGGTGGCCAGTGGCTCCCCTGTGGGGTGTGAAAGAAAGGAGAAGAGGTCTCTCTCACCACTCCCAGGTTTTATAGCAACTCTGCAAAGGCGCCAGCACAATGTGGAAGGAAGGATGCAGAAGCCTTTTCAGGGATGGGGAATCTGCAGCCCCTCCAGATGTTGTTGGTCTGCAATTCCCAGTACAGTGGTACCTCGGGTTAAGTACTTAATTCGTTCCGGAGGTCCGTTCTTAACCTGAAGCACCACTTTAGCTAAGGGGGCCTCCTGCTGCCGCTGTGCCGCCAAAGCATGATTTCTGTTCTCATCCTGAAGCAAAGTTCTTAACCTGAAGCACTATTTCTGGGTTAGCGGAGTCTGTGACCTGAAGCGTATGTAACCTGAAGCGTATGTAACCCGAGGTACCACTGTATCCTTGACCACTGGTCAGGCTGATTGGGGCTGATGGGAACTGGAGCCCAATAACTTCTGGAGGGGCACAGCTCATCCCTGTTTTAAGCTAAGAAGAATCTGGTAGTTGAAGACGATGAGGAAGACGAAGACGAAGAAGAAGAAGAAGAAGAAGAAGAGAGAGGGAGGGAGAGGGAGAGGGAGAGGGAGAGAGAGAGAGAGAGAGAGAGAGAGAGAGAGAGAAGAGGGTTCTAGTCCTCACTATTTTGGTCAAAGCAGTAACAACCATTCCAATTTGGAAACAAGAAAGGCAATGGAGGTGCCACTAGGCCCCTGGAAAAAGACTACACCTGGGCACTATCAATACTCAGAAGCAGCCTTTCAGCCTCAGCTTACCTTGGTTAATAGCTCTGCAATGTGTTCCCCGCCCATCCTAACCTTCCCGGCCCAATCCACACCAATGCAGCTCTCAGAACCAAGATATGCAAATATACTTAGAAAACAGCTTGGATCTAACCATTACTACCTTCAGAAGATAGGGGTATAGGAGGCGCCTTTGCCAATTCCCCCCCCCTGCAACACTTTCCACCATCCAAAAACCTGCTCCAGAGTGTTGTCAGGGTTGGGTGAGGGACCCTCTGGAACAGGGTAGGAGGTGGTGCTGGGGACTGAAGGGGGAGCTTCCCTGCCTCTTTCCACCAGGAAGATTCCCACTGCTAGATCAAAAGCCTTGTATGGATGAAGGGAAACATCTAGATCCAAGCCACTGCTTGCACAGATAGCTTTGAACTATCTTTGAACATCACAGGAACTGAGCTTTAAAATTCACACGAAGAATAACAGACAGCCCCATCAGACACCCCTGCAGCTTTTTGGAACCCTATGTTAAAAAAATAAAATAAAAGCAGCGTCAGATTCTGTCTCTTAAAAAACCAGGAATCTGTTTGACAATTTGACTATTTGACAGCATCTGAAACAGGAATGGATAGAAGGCAGTTTGGGATCCACTGGGAGACCCCTGGATGATCTGCAAGAGACCTTTTGGATCTTGTGCTGTTATTGCAATGCACTCTGCCTGCATGAGGCTGCTCTTGAAGACGACTCAGGAAAAGCCATTTGTCCGAAATTACTGGCTGGAGTTCCATCGAGATCTCATGTAACCTGTGTTTTAAAACAGCTGCCTTGGCTGCCATTTTCTGAGTCAAATTCAAAATGCTCACATTAGTGTTTAAAGCCCTAAACAACTCAGGCCCCACACAGACTGCCTCTTTCCCTACCGAGACCCTCATGGGTGTAAAAATCAATGGAGAAGCTCTTTTGGTTGTCTGAAGACAAAGAAGAAGAGGAGTTTGGATTTGATATCCCGCTTTATCACTACCCAAAGGAGTCTCAAAGCGGCTGACAATCTCCTTTCCCTTCCTCCCCCACAACAAACACTCTGTGAGGTGAGTGGGGCTGAGAGGCTTCAAAGAAGTGTGACTTGCCCAAGGTCACCCAGCAGCTGCATGTGGAGGAGCGGAGACGCGAACCCGGTTCACCAGATTACAAGTCCACCGATCTTAACCACTACACCACACTGGCTCTCTAGCTTCCCCAAGAAGCTTGGGGAGGGGGCAGGAGAGGGCATGCTCTGTGGCAACCCCTAAGCTGTGGAGATCATCTCATCTGCCTCTACCTGTGGTAGGATTCTTGGTGGTGCAGGTCTCCCTTCCGTCCGGCTTCAGCCATTCTCCGCCTATGAAATGCCCAAAACTACGGCCGTGGGATTCCAGCCAGGTCTAAAAAGTAAGGGGGTGGGGAGAGAAAACAAAAAATTAAAGGGACACCCAGGTTTGTGTACTCCATCTTCTTTTCAAACAGACCTTAAGAACTTGAATGTATCACCAAAAGTGTGCTGGGCTTTAAAAACTGCTGCCATATTTAGTTTTGCAATTGGATGCTTCTGCATGTCTTTAAGAAATGAGTTTAACTGTGTCTGTAAGGCTGCATAAGCCCTTCTTAAACAAGCAAATAGAAGATGTATTCCCCACATTCTTCCTCACATACAAAGCAATGCCCCTTCCAAGATATGGCCACAGACGCTCCAAGTGTCCCTATTTTCCAGGGACGTCCCTGATTTAGAGAAGCCATCCCGGTTTCTGATTTGATCCCAGAATGTCCCACTTTTCTTTAGGATGTCCCTATTTTCATTGGAGAAATGTTAGAGGGTATGGAGCTATCCGATCCCCAAGCCGCCTGAAGGCAATCCTGTATAGGGAAGTTTTGTTAATGTTTAATTATGTTTTTATATGTCAGAAGCTGTCCAGAGTGGCTGGGGGTCCCCAGTAACATGTGTGGGTATAAATGGTAAAATTACCATTGTGGAATGGGATGTCCCTATTTTCATTGGAGAAATGATGGAGAGCATGTGCCAGTTGCAATTCACAGGAAGTATTCATCCACCCCACCCCACAACCCAAAGTACTTCCATATGCAAATCTACACAGATCCAAGCTATTAATTAATGGATCCAATCAGCTAAAGCTTAAACGATTAATCAACCAACAGCACAATCCTGTGCAAGCTAATTTGGAACTAAACCAGATCAAAGGAGCTTATTTTTTAGGTTGAGTGAGCAAAGGACAGTAGTGATGGAACTCTTTAATCAAGCGAAGAAGAGGCCATAGCTCAGTGGTAGAGCATCTGCTTTGCATGCAGAAGGCCCCAGGTTCAATCCCAGGCACCTCCGGTCAGAAAAGAGCCCTGCCTGAAACCACTGCTGGTCAGAGTAGACAATGCTGAGCTAGATCAGCCAAGGGTCTGAATCGGTGGAAGGTGACCAACAATGATGCTAGAATCTGGCAGGAGAGGGACACCCAACCACATACTTTGGTTCAACCCCTGGTTGAGAGCCAGTGATGGGGAAAGACCACTGACCCCCCCCCCCCAGGGTGCTGCCAGACAGAGCAGACAATACTGGGCCAGGTGTAGGGACGGGAGGATGAATTTGTTCAGTCTACACTTCAAGCCTAATTTGCTAAACCTCAACTTAGGCTAGGTACACAACATACATTTAAAGCATGTACACACACAGAGCAAGAATCATGGGAGCTGTAGTGTATCTCTCAATGTGCTACAATTCCCAGCATCCTTAAACTACGGGATTATTGGGTGTGTACGCTTTAAATGTGCTGTGTGTATACAGCCATTTATTTGGATGGAAGCACAGCTATCAATGGGATTAAATCTGTGATGCGGTTTTGGTTCAGAAATCATGCAAAAAAAAAAAAAAGAGGCATATTTTCTGGAAAGGAATACACAGAGAAATGTGTATTTTTTGGAAATGCATACAAAATGCATGTTTTTAAAATGTGGATTTTGGGTGCGCTTCTTTTTATAAAAAACGATCCACAAAAACCGGGAAGACAACTGAGCACCCGGAAAACTGAACACAGAAGACAGATGGGCTGATGGATAAACAGTCTGGTATTGAGGCATCCTGCAAGGGCCCTGAGACTTGCGCCATCACTGGGTTGGCCAAAGGCTTCCAGCCGATTGCGCCCCAGACCACCCTCTCGATTTGATGAGGCAGGAGGGAGTTGCAGTGTGTGCTGGTTAGAGACCATGGGAGGAGACTTAAGTCCAGGGGAGTTAACCTGAATGCTCAGCTTCTCATTTACCTACCCAAGGGTCTACAGTCTGTTCCAGCTATAGGTGGGTGAATGCATGCATGCTCTCTCTCTCACTCGCCCTTCCTATTGTGGGCTGTTGTCTCGTCATTATGTGCTTGCTGTATTTTGACAGATCCACCTGCCTCTGCACACCAAAGACAGAGACTCAACCACATTGACAAGGTCACTTCAAAAAGAAGACATCTAGGGAAAGAAATAATCTACTGCCACAATGATTACATGGGTCTCTGCATTCTTTTTTGTTCACAGCCTCTACTTATATTTTGTTTAAACAATCATGGGTTTTAAGGCTACAGCCATTCATGGAACTGCCCATCACAATAGAGACTGGCCCATTAAGGCCAGAGGGGCACTGTCCCACCAACCTCACTCTGCCCTCTGCTAGCCCCCACCTGCCTGTCTTCTTACTGACAGCAACCAGTCCCAAGGATGGCCTCCTCTTCCTCCTTAGTCTCAGTGTTGGCCCTTGTAGAACTCAGCAGGAAGAGGAGGGCAAAAGTAGAATTGGTTGGCCTGCCATTGTCTCTGGCACCACCTACTGACGGACTCCCTGCCTTCCGCCCTACCGACACAATGGGCACCAACCACTGCCGACTTATCATAACCCTGAGATCACTGGTTAAGAGGCTTTTAGAATGCTTTCAGATTTTTTCCAAAAGCTGTTTTCAGGTTTTATTTTAAAAGGTTTTATTGCTGCTGTGCCTGCTGCTCGGGGCTCCTTCGGGAGGAATGGCAGGATATCCCTCAAATAAACAATAGCGATAAGATCGGAGAGGCCCTAAGAAAGGGCACTTTGGTGATCCTAAGGAACTGGGAAAAATTGACAGGGTGGGGACTGGGGATCTGGACTCCTGGGTTCTCCGAAAAAGGAGCAGAGGTCCGACAGGCTGCTACAGCACAGGCAACCTTTAAGAGGAGGGGCTCTTGAACGCTGGTGTCTTTCCGAGGTCCTCCTTCAGGGTCCTTGCAGAGCTCCCTGCTCCAGCTCTCCTCCTTGACTTGCCGAGGCCCATCTGCCTCCTTGCCATCTCCTGCCGCCTCTCGCTCCTTCTGGCTCTTGGCCCACATCTGCCGGATCCAGTCCATCTCAGCCGTCCACAGCCTCCGGTCCTTCTCCCGCTGGGCTTTCTCCTCCTCCCACAAGCCCTGGAACAGCTTCTCCCTCTCCCGGAAGTGTGCCCGGATGTCCCTCACGAGATCGTCAAACTTGTCGTCCCGGGGCCTCTTCCTCCTGTTGCGGAGCTGAGCCAGCTTCTCCCGGGTGCTCAGCAGGGTCCGTGGCCTGGAGAAAACTGCAGGGGGAAGGAGTTGTTTAATTTTTGCAACGTGCTTTATGTGGGGCTGCCCTGGTACCTGCTCTAGAAGCTGCAGTTAGTGCAAGGACTGCTCACAGCAGCAAGTTACCAGAAAAATGTTCCTTATCTGCAGACGATCGCTGCTGCCAATTTGCTAATGGGCCAGGTCTGAGTTTGTGGTGCTGAAAGCCCCAAGGAGCTGGGGCCCAAACTCAAGCAGACAGCTATCTCAAAGCTGGATAGCTCAGTTGGTTAGAGCACATTGCTCACAATGCCAAGGTTGTAGGTTCAATTCCCCGTAAGGGGCAGTTGCATATTGCTGCATTCCAGGAGATTGGACTAAATGGTCCTCAGATTCCCTTCCAACTCTATGATCTCTATATGCGATATCACATACCCGACCCAGCTAAATGCCACCATTGGGGGAAATAAAGCACCACCGATTCTATATGAAATAGCACCACCATCAGGTCAGCTGACAAAACTACACATAAACCAGGATAAAATCCAACCCATCGCTAAGAGGCAAACTAAGGCCTGGGGGCCAGATCCGGCCCAACCGCCTCTCCAAATCTGGCCTGCAGACAGTCCGGGAATCAGCGTCTTTTTACATGAGTAGAATGTGTCTGTTTATTTAAAATGGATCTCTGGGTTATTTGTGGGGCATAGGAATTTGGGTCCCCCCCTTCCAAAATATAGTCTGGCCCCCCAACAAGGTCTGAAGGACAGTGGACCGGCCCCCTGCTGAAAAAGTTTGCTGACCCCTGGTTAAGAGCCTCAGTGCAGTACAGGCAACTGCCGATCACGTCGACTTGCCCATTTACCTCTGGCAATTAAAAAATAATAATTGTGTAAAGTTGAGGAGGGTTGGTTCTCTTTCTCTTCCTCTATTCTCCAGGCCAACAGCTTGCCCACATGGGTTACATGGATTAAGTAACCTGCAAGGCTGCTTTTATGAAGCGTAGTTGTCAATTGTAGATTGGTTTCCTTACATTCTCCCAGAAAATATTTAAGAATTGGAAAACAGTCCAATCACAGCCCAAGCGGCATTATATTGATTTTTTAAAGAAGAGCAAGATGCAAGATGGAAAAGAGTGGGGCAAGAATGACCTCATAAAGATGCAGTTGGTTCATTCATCCTAAGAGGCTCCTGTGCCTCTTTGCTTCTTAAACAAGCTTTGTACATAAGCCCACCAAGGTTATTAGCCTGCCTAAAACAAATGTACTAGCCTTGAGGGTAGGGAGGGGAGATACAGAGAACCCTACCCTCCTCCTCCGGAAGCAGAGTGCATTTCTGTGAAGGGGCTTCCCTCATCTGGAAGCTTGTCTTGTTCCTACACTGGGCACAGAGGATGGATGAGGTTCCATCACTTCTTCACCAACCTACTCACTTGCCTGCCTTCCCGTCCTTGTTGCCCAAGGCGAATGGGTAACACCTTAAAATACAAGGCTCTATTTTGCATTCCTATGGTATTCCACTTACTCTGATCATCCAGATATAATACAGTAGCAAAAACAGACCACGGAGTAACAAACTGATACCACGAACAGGATGCAAAATTGTGGGTTTTTTAAAAAGAGTGATTTCAGGATATTGGCTGGGATATTAATAGGTTGGTATTTTTTACGTTTCCTGTTTTTTTAGCCTGGATTGGCTCCAACACACATAGATATATCAGGAAAGCTTTCAGGATTTTAAGTTCAGCATCCCTTTGGCCATCAGAGCCCAACAGCCAGCACATGTCTAGGTTCCTATTATGAGAAAAAAGACTAGGCAGAGACCAGTCTGAAGGAAAAGGTTATGGGCCAAGATTCCTGGGGGCACAGATTCCTCTTTATACAGAGTCTGACCCACTGGATGTGTCTAGCTCAATACTGTCCACACTGACTGACAGTAGCTCTCCAGGTTATCAGGCAGAAGTCCTTCCAGAATTACCTGGAGATGCCAGCGACCAAACCTGGGACCTTCTGCATGCAAAACAGATAAATGACCACTTAAGGCAACTCAGAGCCCATGGAAAGGAGGGAGTTTGAAAGCCAGACAGGAATCCTGGGCATTCTGGAAGGTGGCGACGCCTAGCAGTTGTCAGCAGGAAGGTGAAGGAAGGACTGCTTAGGAGCCTTAGGAAAGGGATGTAGTGCTTTTGGAAAGAGCCACCCCAGAATCCTGAGCCTCAAGAAAGGTAGAGGTGGCCAATAGTGTCAAGCCAGATAATCAGGAAGGTGGGTGGGTGATGAGTGGGGAAGAAGCTGCCAAGATTTCCTGGGTTCTCCAGTAGGAAGTGGGTTTAGCAGGGGTGCCACGTTGAGAAGGTGGGTGCAGGAAAAGGGAGCGTGGCCAGGTCATCAGGGTTTCCCAGGCCAGGTAGAAAGAAGCCATTTATTGGGGGAACCTTGGGAGTGGAAATGTGGGAAGGCTATGAGAGACAGGATTCCTGGCTTCAGTGTCATTAGGAACAGAGTGCAAGGCAAGCATTCTGACAACCTGGGCATCAGGGCTGCAGCACCAGAGGAGGGCAGGATAGAAAAGGGCTGAGGACCAGGACTCCTGGGTTCTCCGGAGAGGAGCCACGGGATATATATATAAATAAAATCATGTGTCACATATATTGCTCCCATCCAAAAACTCCACCTCTCGCTCCACTCACCTCTCCGGTTCAGCCCTGGTCTCCAAGGAGCCTCCAAGTGCGCCCGGCTCTCCCGGCGAAGGTGAGGCTGGTCCGCCCCGCCGGGGGTCTCCACGTGCGCGTCCTCCTGGCCGTAGAGGTAGGCTCCCCCTCCGCCCCGGAGGCCGCTCTCTTCTCTCCCGGGACTTTTCTCCTCCTTGACGATCCCGCCGGCCACGTGGTGCTGGTGGTGGAGGGCCGGGTCCTCGGAGTGGAGCAAGCCCCCGACCCCTGCCTGGGAGGAGGACGACGACGAGGCTGCTGCGGCGGCCGCTACCGCGGAGGAGGAAGGCTCGCCCTGCGGATCCCCGTCGCTGCCGTCGGTCACGGACACCTGGGTCCACGCGTACTCGTCCTCGTGGAGCTCGGGGTCGAGCTCGGGGTCGCTCTCCTCCTTGATCACCACCTGGCACCAGGGCGCCGCGCCTCCGCCCCCTCCGCCGCTCCCGCCGCTGCCCAGGATGGCGTCGAGTTCGTGGAAGAAGCGGCACCTCTGGCGGGCGATGCCGTCCTGCAGCTTGGCTTGCTTGTAGCTCTTCTTCAGGTCTTTGCCTTTGGTCCGGCACTGGTCCTCGTCGCGGAAATAGCCTTTCTCGGCCATCCGCTCCGAGATCCACTGGTAGACGTCGGCATTCCGGTGGCAGCGGTTCAGCTGCGTCTGGATCCCTTCCTCCCCCCACAGGGCGAGGAAATCCAGCGTCTCCCGGTGGCTCCAAGTGGCTGCCCGGGTGCGGGGCACTTTGGGGCGATCCGCGCTCTTGGGGCCCAGGAAGGAAGAAGGGGAAGGCGAGGACATGCCCGCGGTGGGAAAGGACCGGGGATTATAATAATTATAATAATAAAATAATAAAAGCAATCATATAATAAAATGGAATGGAATAGGGGGTCCCCCCAGCTCGGTTTAATGAGGAGCCTAACCCCGGTGCACGCTGGGATACAGCCCCCTCCCTAACCCAGAAGACCGAGCGAGGCGGAGTAAGAGGGGCGGGTACCTCCGCGGTAGCACGTAACCCGAGGTGGGACTTACCACGGGCGCGCTGGCCAATGGGTGCGCAGTATGCATATGACCCTGATTCAAATCCGGCCGCTCGGCCACGCCTGTTGGAAGAGAACCTCTCTTTGCCCCCGCGAAGCAGAGAGCGGGGCGCTGAACGTCCCGGGGAACCCAGGAGTCCGAGCGCAGCTTCGTCTACCTCGCCTCCTTCGGGCGCTCTGCTCCTTCAACGCAGCAGATCCCTGCACGGCACGGACTGGTCCCCCCCCCCAAAGGATAGCTAGTCTAGCTGCAGCCCAGCAAGAAAAGCATAGTCTGGGGCTTGCAAATCCGCAGCAGAATCCCCCCCCCCCGTTAGTTCCTGTGTTCTCTCAAGGGGCGGGGAGGATGTCCTACACGGGGTTGGGATGCAGAGGTGCATTGACATTCAGACGAGACGAGAGAAAGGAGCGAAGCGGGAGCTTTGCCAGGATTCGAGCACGGGCGAGACTTTGCTTCCCATTCTAAGGATGTTTTGTTGGCTGTAGCAAGGATCGGCCGGACTCCTGGGTTCTACAGGGGATCCCAGCTCTATTAGAGCTGACGTTGCAGCACGCCCAAGTTTTTCCGCGTCCCTTTTCCTAAATGCAGACTTAAATAACAGTAATAGTTGAAACGTGCCGCCGTGAAGAGGGAGACCTTTAGAGCTCGGATGGTCAACGACACCCACGTGAGAGGCGGCGAGTCCAGCCAGCAGAGACCGCTGGCTCAGCAGAGGAGCGAAGGTCAGGGCTGGAGAGCGGCGGGGAAGAGAGGGGCAAAGACCAGGGCAAAGGGCGGCGGGCTCTGGGGAAGGAAGGCAGACCCTCCCCTAGACCCTCTTGTTTGCAACCTGCTCCTGCTCCCGCCCTGCTTACTAAATAGCCTTTGCTTTTGAAGAAAAGAAATCCCGCTTGGAGCCACACTTTTCTCCTCTTCCAACATCTCCCTGAATTCCTAACCCCCACCGGATCCCTCTCCCGCGCTCTCCTCTTCGGGGACCCAGGCGTCCGAGGGGCGCCTCTCAGCCTGCTTCCCTTACCTGGGCTGCCCCAGTGCCCTCTGGGACAGGCCCATACTCCATGGAGCTGTAGATATCGGGCACTGAAGGGGCCCCGCGCCTGCTGCCGCCTCCCGCCGCCGCTGCTGAGCCAGCCATGGGCACTAATTGGGCTGCTTCCCCCTTGACAGTTGGACTAAGCACCAGCCAGGCTAAACATTCAGCCACCCGCCCCCTTTAAGGCGGCACTTCCGGACTCCTGGCTTCCATAGAGACTGGGAGGTGGAGAGAAGGGACGCATTGGCACCATAGAGATGGAGAGGGAAGAGGTATATTGCTGTCACAGAGCTAGAAAAAAAAAGAGAGAAAGTCTTTGTAACCTTTTAAGTATTCTTATAAACTTTCATGACTACAGACGAGGCTGCCTGGTTATTTTGTATTTTGTTTACAACAAAATGAAATGCATAACAAGGAAAACCCTCCAACATTGAGGTTGCATCTTCTTGGTTACTTTTGAAAGCTGTTTTGTTTGCTAGTTGGGATTATAAATATCTGCTACCCTTCGGAATCAACAGCGAAATCCAGGATTTTGGCGTCAATGGGATTGATTGGCCAGAGGTTATTGCCTCACTCTTCCCCAACCCCAAGAGAAGAAAAGTCAGAGCTCAGCCTTACAGAGCAACCCAAGGCTCCCTGGTAAATGTGTATAGGATTTAACCTTTATTATCTCAACACTGCAGGTTACAGGGGAGGAGCTGAGAGAGAGAGGAGTTATGACAAGCCTGCAATGTATTTTAAGATTCTTACATACATACTTAGGAACATATACCAAAGCCTGGCTATTGGTGTAGTTGAAGAATCTGGTTTGTTATATAAATGGTGTTTTATATTAAAATGCTTGCATTGCCTCCCCCCCCCATTATTTCACCCAACCTTTTAGAAGCCTATTTTGACATTAAACAGCATTTAAGGAAATAAACCTCCTCCCCAGTATTAGCATTAAAACAAAACAAATTAAACGCAACAACAAATTGCTGCTCTTCCATGACACCAAAGCGCGCCCAGCCCCGCATTAATCCAAAGGAAAACCCCGAATCTAACCGGATGTTTGAGATGCTTGTCTGACCTCGCGTCCTTAACTCTATGGAGTTCCTGCATCGTCAATACAGAGCTCAGAGATAGGAAGCCTATGAGAAAGAGGCAAAGAGAACTCGACTTCCGGTCCCGCTTCTCCGCAAAGCGAACCTTCTGGCACCCGCGCGTGGCGTCGCTTCCTTCGCCGCGGAGCCGACGAGAGACAGATATATAAACTATACACCAAGGTAAACATGAACCTGGAAGCTGTGATTTTTAAAAAATCGTTATTTATAGATCGTGTGCATGGGACGCGGGAAGGGGAGTGGCATTAAAGTTCAGGGAGTAGAGAGAGGCAAGTATTTCTCCCCCCCCCGCACTTTCAGTCCTTTGCTGTAACCATTGGGCACTATTTCCTCCCGTCCTTTTCTCGGTAGTCAGTACAGCTAAGGTCGGAAGTCGCTGCCATAGCAACAACGGAAGTTTGACCCACTGACTGGAAAGGAAGTTCGATTTGGCAGAGGCAGGTGCGGGATCTTGATTCCTGGAAGGGGAGATCTTAAAAGGGTCCCCCCTTTTTCATTTTTGGAGGCAGCAAAGCGTGAAGCTGAGATACCACCAGCTTGGATTCAAACCCAGCTTCAGCCAAGTAGCCTTGGTAGCCCTACTTCACAGGGTTGTTTTCTTGAGGATGAAGTGGAGAGTTGAGAAAGCGTCGTCTCCTTGCTCTGGTCTCCTTGGAGGGAGGGTGTAGCAGCGAGTCTCTGGGGGGGGGGAGCAGTGAGTTGGGACCCTTCAGGCTTGATTTTTGGTTTAGGGTGTGTGTTAAAGTTAAATCTTAAAAGTTAAGTCTTTCAGCAGAGAAAATTTTATTGAATTAGATGCCTGCAATATGGAAATTATCAACAGGACAACGGAAATGGTTTTTCCGTGCCCTAATGGTGGCCAAGAGATTGATATTGAGGAGTTGGGGAATAAAATATATGATACCCTTCAATCAATGGACTGATGATATGATATCACTGGCAGTTTATGAACGGAGCTGCTTACAGGCGCAGACTCTGTATGGATAAACATGATAACATTTGGAATGAGTTTATACAAAATGTAGTAAGCTATTAGCATTTACATAAGCACTAGGACAATAACACTATACCAATTTATACTAGAATGTATATCATATATTGCTTCTGGGGGGTATAGTTTTGTTTTTATATGTATCTTTGCTGTTGTTGTTTTTCTCCCTCTCACTTTTCCTTCTTTTTTCCTTGTATCACTTTATTTCTTTTAACTGAAATCACCTTTATAAAATATAAATATTAACCTCTGCAGGGTCCAGCTAGCACCACCATGGCATCTGTAGCCGACACATCCCTGTTATCAGCTGAGCTGCAGGAGGAGGAGGAAGAGGAGGAGTTCCGACGTCTTCTACTCCAGGTCTGCATGAAGGTCTGTGGTGGGAGTGGGGAGGAAAAATTGGGGAGCGGGGACCATGTGTAGCTGATGGACTCTCTTCTAGGCCCCATCTGCACTATGCATTTAAAGCTGTTTCATACCACATTAAACAGCCATGGCGTGTCCCCCCCCCCTCCCGAATCCTCGGAAGTATAGTCTGTTAAGGTTGCTGAGAGTTGTTAGGAGACCTCTATTCCCCTCACAGAGCTACAATTCTTAGATGATTTAATAACCAGCTCTTATTCCCAGGGAACTCAGAATTGTAGCTTTGTGAGGGGAAGGGGGGTGTCGCCTAACAACTCTCAGCATCCCTTAACAAACTACAGTTCCCAGGATTGTTTTGAGGAAGCCGTGATTGCTTAAAGTGGTATAATACTGCTTCAAATTTATAATGGAGTTCAGTGAAGCTGACCTGAGAAACACAAAGTGGAAAGACCTTTTGGGTTGAATGTTGATGAATGTGACATGGAGGGTTGAGATCAGGGAAGGATATGGGGCTCTTGGAATGTCTAATTCCAGACATTAAGAGGCTACAGCCTTTCATCTTGGAAAGAAACGGGATCGGTTTAAGTAATAATAATAATTAATAATAATAATAATAATACTTTATTATTTATACCCCACCCATCTGGCTGGGTTTCCCCAGCTACTCTGGGCGGCTCCCAACAGAATATTAAAAGCACAATAAAACATCAAACGTAAAAAAATTCTCTAAAGTCTGAGTTGTGTAGCTGTGTCAAAAATTTATCTCTTAGGCAACCCAGAAAATCGAGAGCTTTGTGCCCTCTCCGGCAGAATCCAAGCCTATCCGTCCACTCCCAGGTAAAGAACAAAAGGGACTGTGAAGGTTTCTAAATGAACTTTTTTTTTCTAAACTGGGTATATGCTTGGGCAGTCAAATGGCAAATACATTTCATTGCAAACAAGGGCAGAGTGATGCAAGCTGGGGCAAAAAATAATAATAATCTAAATTTCACATATAAGCTCATGGGGTGACTAACCAGGATGAGATGTTTGGGTCATAGTGGGTAGCTCAATGGAGAAGCTGATCCATTGTGCAGCACCTGTAAAAAAGGCAAATGCCGCACTGGGGATCATTAGGAAAGGAATTGAAATTAAAACTGTCAATATCACAATGCCGTTATACAAATCTGTGGTGTGACCACACTTGGACCATTATGTACATATGTGCTATTTATCCAGCCATCTCATCTGAAAAAGGATATTGTAGACTTGGGAAAAGTTCAGAAAAGGCCATCAAAATTATCAAACGGGTAGACCAACTCCCCTTTAAGGAAAGGGTGCAACATTTGGGGCTTTCTAGTTTAGAGAGAAAGGGTGAGAAAGCAGGGAGATGGTAGAGGTGTATAAAATTATATATAGAGTAGAGAGAGAAGCTTTTCTCCCTGTCTCATATAACCAGAAAAGCAGAGATCTCAGGATTACAGGGGAGTGGGGTGGATGTTAGAGGTGCAATGGGGAGACAAGGTGAAAGTGGTCCATGGCCGGCAAAAGCAGATTCCCTAGTTGTTTAGAGAAACCTGCAAATCTATGACTTGCTTCTCTCATCCTCCCCAGGATTCTGCCTTAAAACCCGCACAAGTTCCGGTGAGAAGGTCTTTGTGAACGTCTGCCGGTCTCCCCACATCCCCCCACCTCCTGACCTGACCAACGAAGAGCTTGCCTGCCTCATTGAGTCGGAGAACGCCTCCACCTTCAGGATCCCCATGAGCCTGGGAGAGCCCCACGCGGAAGTGGATAAGAGTGAGCATCTGCCTCATTGATGCTGAGAGGACAGGCTAGCCGTGAAATGAGTTGCTAAATCTTATGGAAAACCAAGGCTGTAGCACCTGCTTCTACAGAGCCAGCCAGGTCTTGGTGGACTTTTTGGTCCCTCTGCCTAAGAGAGCTGTCTGAGTAGCACAAGGAGTAAGGAACTTGGTCACCTAAATCCCTTGCTCAATCCCTCTCATCATTTGAAGGACACTCCTACTACTACAGTGGACGCTCGGGTTGTGGACGTGATCCATGTGGGAGGCACGTTTGCAACCTGCAGCATTCGCAACCCACAGCGCCGTGTCTGCGCACGGGCAGGTCGCGATTCGGCACTTCTGCGCATGCGCAAAGTGCGATTTAGTGCCTCTGCGCATGCACGAGCGCCAAAACCTGGAAGTAACCTGTTCTGGTACTTCCAGGTTTGGCGTGGTGTGCAACCTGAAAACGCACAACCTGAAGCGTCTGTAACCCGAGGTATGACTGTACTATTATTTATTTATAATTTATATACTGCCCTATACCCACAGATCTCAGGACACTTTGCAGGATAAAAACACAGACTACATAATCAAAATAAAAACAAACATCTGAGTAAACTCCTTCCCCCCCAAACCCCCGTCGCACATTTTAAAAGGGCATCGGATGACAATCGACCAACGGCCTGGTTAAAGAGGAACATTTTTGCCTAGGAATCACTTGGCATCCAAAACACACTTGCTCACTTTTTATTTTTACACAGATCATCCATTTTTTGCGTAGCTCACAGAAACAGAAACCTGCAGACGAATGCAGCTTTGTGGAGGGGGAAAGTTCAAATGTTTTTAAGAAAGCATTGATTTGTGCCCATCCTGGCTAAAGAGAGAGAAACACACCTGATCTCTTTGTTTTTCCTCGTGGGGATGTCTGTGCATAAGAGCGTCTCCCAAGTGAGGTGGTGCAGTGTGGACTCAGCCCTTGAAGGGCAGCTGTGAAACCAAGGCTCCTTCTGCCTTGTAGGTTTTAGGAATAGCCGCCTCTTCTGTCGAAGTGGCCTGACCCTTCTTTCTTCTTTCCCAGGTGGCAATGCTTGCACCGTGTATGATGTCTCCATCAGCACCACCTTTTACAACAAGATGGAGGTGAGTTGCCTTTTTGAAAGGGAGCCTTTGCGTCCCAAATGGCTTCTCCTGTACCGCTCAGGGGGCAGAATTCCTTCTGTGTCCATGGCAGGCAGGAACTTCTCTTTCCCAAAACCACCTAGATGCTGTTTGCTGCACCAGAGTGGGGGGGGGGATGATGTTGGGAGACAGGGGCATAAGGTTACCAAATGTCCCCATTTCCTGGGGGTTTACAAATCAGTCCCCATACAAAATCCATTGAAGTTCCCCGGATTCATGGAAAAAAATCTTGTACCCTTACTCCAACATCTGTGCAAGGTAGGCAGGTGAGCATCTTTAGTGTATCTTTGGCTGCTTATGCCATGAATGGATGCATCCCTTCCTCTGCACCATCTCCCCAAATTGGTATGTGTCTGAATATCAGTTTCCAGGAATCACAAGTGGTGAGCGCTGTTATACTTGGCCCTTGCTTGAGGGCTTCCCATAGCTGTTGTGAGCTGGGCTAGGTGGGCTTGTGGCCCAATTCAGCTGGACGTCTTATTTTCATAATCACGAAGGGCTTGGGACTTCCTACACATGCATGCAGTTGGGTGGCAACTACTTCATTGTGGAGTAATCCATGTGCTGAGAGAAGGGAACCTAACCTTCTCCCCATCTCTCTGTTTTCTCTCGCTGCCTCAAGAACAACGACTTCCTCAAAGAGTTCTTCATCACAATCGCCATGGAAGGATTGTCAGAGAAATACAAGATGGATGTCAACAACCAAGGTATGGGTGTTGCTGCTGGGAGGCAACAGGCTTCTCTCTTGGGGCCGATCCTGAGGTAACATTTCCCCTCCTTGTGGGGGGACATACCCTTGAAAGAAAAGCAACCTTGGTTCAGGAGACTTCTAACATTCGTTCTGGGTGCTTCCATCCCTTTGGGGCTGGGCCAGAGCCTTTTGCCCCTGCAGCCAAGCTAACAAGGCTGCTTGCGCCCCTTTCCAGAATGGCGGATTCTGAAGAACAGGAAGTTTATGGGCTCCATAGCCGAGCAGACCATCCGCACCAAATCCAAGCCTTTCATCCAAGAGATGGATAGCAGGTACGTTGGCAGAATACCACAACTTAGGGGAATGCTGTGCAGAAGGTCCTCTACCGGGAGTCCTTGCACCCGGACCTCTGAGAGTGGTGGGACTACCAAGAGGGGTCCCCCTCTGCTCATCTTAACACCCAAGAGGGTGCTGCTAAATTGGGATGATACATGTCATTCATCTGGTGAAGTGGGCTCTAGTGCCCTGCAAGATTAGTTAAATTTCCAGGGGCCTCGGGACACTTCATTTTTCTGCAACAGACTAGAATTGGGGTAAGCTTATCTCCTCCTCCTCTAAGCATGAGACTCACCGGCTGCCATTGGACCATCTGGATGAATTAGGAGAGTCTTCCCCCATCTGGTGCCCTCTAGATGCTGTTAGACTACAGTTCCCATCATCCTTAACTATCGGCCATGTTGGCTGGGGCTGATGGGAGCTGGAGTCCAAGTTGAGGGTAGTGAAGTTAGGAGAGATCTTTCCAGTGGGCGGCTGCTATATGGAAATGTTAGCGTGGGAGGGGCTTGTAACACATGAGGGGCGGCAGAGGGAGAATTATGTCATTTCAATTGTTAGCATTCTATGGTATAGAAGTGCATCTTGTCAGCTGAAGCAGAAACCAATCTCTGGGACCTGTTAAAAGTGTTTGGGACTCTGGACAGAGCAGAGAGAGCTGTTGGCCCAGACTTGAATGGGGACTTGGTACAACTGTAGTAGTCAGATCAATACTTCCTTCTTCATTTTTACAAGGCGTTTGTGTCTCTCTCTGCAGCCAAGTCAAGGAGGAAGGCAGGAACCTTTTGCAGCCATCTGCGTCACAGAGGTATGTGGTTGGGATGGGAGGGACTGTACAATGAGGATGGGGGTCAGGGTAATGGAGGAATGGAATGGCCCGTGATCTCACATATGGTCTGCTATGATAGGTTGGATTGGTGCAATGCATTGCTCATGGGGCAGTCCTCTGAAGACTGGCCAGAAACTGCCACTAGTACAAGCCCAAGAAACCCCTCTGGACTGCTCAGTTGTATCAGGCATTTAAGAGCAACCAGGAGTGATGTCTTGAGTACGCTACCTGGGTGTCAAATTGGGTCTGCAAACACACACAGAGAGGCATTCTGAATAGCTGCCCTTAAGTGTTGGAGTTTACTTCCCTTGGAGACTTGGCAAAGCCCTAGCCTTTGCATCTCCCAGAAGTACAATAAAGCAAGTTTATTTAATCTGGCCGATAGTGGCCAGAATAGGACTCTGTCGTCAGCCGCCCATAGTGCAGGTTGTATGTCTAATGAATTAAATAAAGTTCAGTTAGATCGGGCAGGATATTGTGTGTCAGAAGTCCACAGTTGCATTTCTGACTTGGCCCCTTAATCTGTTAACCTGTTGCCTGTCCCTGTTTTTATGAGTTGGCAATATCTGATTCCAACTGAGTGTTTTTATCATGACACTCCCCCCCCCCCCGCCCTTCTCCCTTGCTGATTCTGTTGTGCTTCATTCTGTAGCTCGGCCACAGTTCCTGAATTCACCATAGTTGCTGAGCCATCTATCAGCCACCCTGACCGTCTGGTCGCGAAAATCAGCCTCCCTAAAATGGTAATTTGGCATGTGGTTTGTAGGGGGGTGTCTTGGGTGCTCTGGTCCCCAAGCTGGGGAAATAGCAATGAAATTGTATTTTTTTCAGTGTTTCTTTGTTCTCCCACCCTAATCAGACCTCCGTAAGACCTCTCGAGCTGGACCTGGGAGAGGACCGCATTGTGTTACAGGGACACCCCCAGCTCTACCATTTGGACATCTTCCTCCCCTACATCATTGTTCCCGAGGAGAGCAGGGCCCAGTTCCACAGAGGAACAAAGGTGAGTAACTAGGATGAGAGAGAGAGGGAGACTTGCAGAAATCTTCTCCCTCCTTCCGAACCACACCTGAGGTCTTTAGCTCTTAAGAAGCTTCCCCTTCCTTTTTGTGCCTTTGAAGGAAAGGTCTAAGTTGTTAGTGCCTTTGACAATGTGATGAGGTGCTACAGGCCGGTTTCAGATGACCGGCATCACCTTTGTCAGCAGTAGACTGATAACTTAAGAAAGTGGTCGCTCTAGTTCAAAGGAAGCCTTGTTTTGGCTACATCCCAGGCCGCTTAGCCCGTTCTCTCTTAGTACATGACCCAGTAGCCTCTGAGGCTGCTTTCCAAGGACACTGGTGGTGTTAGAAGAGCACAAGAGCCCAGGCCAAGTGCATTGCAGCCTTTGCTATGGAAAAATTCCAAAAGTGGAGCTGTTTGTTCTTTTGACCATCGTGAGAACCACTTTGAATGAAGGAGGAACAACTCTTTGGAAAGGTAGAAGTGATACAGGTGTAGGTGTTTGTGATGGACACTAGGACACCATAGTCCTTGCCAGGCAATCATCATCATCATCATCATCATCTTTCCTGATGTTGGGAAAGATGGAGGGCACAAGGAAAAGGGGACGACAGAGGACGAGATGGTTGGACAGTGTTCTCAAAACTACCAACATGAGTCTGACCAAACTGCGGGAGGCAGTGGAAGACAGGAGTGCCTGGCATGCTCTAGTCCATGGGATCACGAAGAGTCGGACACGACTAACCGACTAAACAACAACAATGATAATAATACTACACACACACACACACACACACACACACACACACACACACACACAGGGAATGTGTGTCTGGAGATTACCCAAGGTAGGCAAATTTGCATGCCCCAAACATTTCCTTTAGGGCTTCCCCAGTTGAAGGGGACATATGACGACATACAGGGTTGCAACGCTGGCCTTTCCAGCACCCCTACAAGATTCAGGGGCCCCCTGTGGCCTTGAGCATGTGATCTGGCTTCCTTTCTTCAGCCACTTGCAGCTATGGTCTCCCAGCCTCCCAGCCAGTGGCTTCTCCTAGATTTTCCTGGTCCTTATCAGGACGCTGTGCATTCTGCACTATTTTCAAATAATAATTAAAAAATTCTTCACCTTCGGTCATTCCAGATTCTGTGATCTGTGTAAGTCATGCCAAGCTGCGTGCCCTTAAACCACAAATGGCCGATGAGCCGGCAGCTTCCTCCTTGCTTGGCATCGTGTGGTCTGACTCAATTTAGCTTCTGCACCATTTACCGTAAAAACCCCTGTGCAGCTTCACTGCAGCAGCAAGGGGGCGCTCTAGCCTCTGAAACGACCCATTTTCCTCTCTCCTCCCTTTCCAGGTCCTGACTTTACTGATGCCCATCCAGCGCCCCTTACTGTTGCCGTGAGCTCGGAGGAGGAAGAACCACCCTGGAGGTGGAGGCCCTTCTTTGAGATACCAGCCAGTGGAGGAAACAGCAGGGTGAAGAAGGGAGGTGCTGGGCGAGGGGCTGGACTTCCTGTCGAAGGAAGGGGGCTAGGTTTTGGTCAGGGGTGGCAACCTCCACAATTCAGACTCTGTACCTAAATACGCACACACACAGCGGAAGAGAGAGAGAGAGCGTGTGTTGTACATGCTGGATGGGACCCAGGACTTGCCTCCATCTCTCCTCCCACGATTTGTGTTCTCAAACTTCCCTTCCACCCGCAACAGCTGCTGTTCTTTTTGGCTTTTCTATTACCTCCTCTTTTTTGGTCTGTACATGCGACCTGCTTGTCTCTGTTGACGCCTGCAGTCAGTTCAGCTCTGCTCTCTCTGTGTGTTTTGAATCGGGACGGGCTCTGGGCCCGCAGACCTCCCCCCTTGACCCCGTTAGCAAAAAATGGAGGACCTGCTCTGAGTCAAAACATGCTGGGGTAAGAAAGGACAAATGAATCCTGGGGCAGAGGGACGGGTTACATGTACACTTCGGGCTGCAGGTGGGGGACACTTTTTAAAGCTTTAAAAAACAAAACACAAAAAACCACCTACCACATCAGGAAAGTGGGTAGGTCAATATTTTTCTTCCTGTTGTGTTACGTTTGCACATGAGAATGCCGAAGGACCACTCAGAAACAGAATCCTCCCCTGCCATCTGATATGATACAGTCCAGCCTGCCCTCTGCCACTGCATTCTTAAGGCCTCCTTGCCAGTCCTTGCCTGACTGCAGCTGGCGATAGTTTGTTTTTTCCTCATGGCTGCTATAAGATGCAGACTTCTCTGGGTCTTTTTAATGAGGAGCCCAGGGTGCAAGTGGTTTCATCTTTACTCCCCCCTTGTTCTGAGCTGCGTGGGTTTTTGAAAGCATCCTTGGAGAGAGCAAGGCAGCCTTCTCTGGAGAGAAGGTGTGTTCAGTGATGCTCTATTGGAGGCCCAGCTTCTAACCAAGGCAATGTACTCTAAAGTTCATAGCCTCCCAGTTAACCCAGCCGCCCTCGTAGTTCTATGCATGGTTCCGCCTTTTTCATGGATCCTGCAGTAGCACCCTTTATCTAATTCTGCTGCCACTAGCGCATCCCCTGTATTGCATAATGCTCAGAAGAAACGAGATGTCCCCTCTCCTCCTGAGAAGGGTGACCCACAAATTTATTTTCCAGAGTTGGTACGTTATGTCCAAAATTCTTTGTGGCATCTCTTCATCGTCACAACAACTCCCAATGCAGTTGTGAAAAACTCATTCTCAGGCGTCTTCTGTTCAAACCATGTTCAAGTTTCCTGGGGGGAAATGCCAAGATTTCTAGCTTTGAGTTGAAAAGAGAAGTCTGAAATAAGCCATATAGCTGAAGTGTGTCAGCATAGTCTCTTCTGAGAACTTTGAGCTAAATCTTCTCTTTGGTAAAAAGTTGAAGGATTCCTTATGATGCTGTTTTTAATTTTTGCCCATCTCTGCAACCTCCCAACATTTTGGTGTGTGTTTTTTTAAGCTTAAATCTCCATAGGTTTTTGAAGCAAGTAAGTGTGAGCCAACATAACACAGGTTTTTGGTACAGGTGTTGGCAATGCTTCCTTTGCATGCTACCTGTCTGCCTTTTCAGTGGAAGGTGGGACGGTGTTGAGGCGGGGAGAGGCCCCTGCGTCCCCATACTTATGGAGACAAGGGAGGGTGGTGCATCTTCTGTAGGGGGAGAGGAGCAGGGGCTGAGCTATTTGTATCCTGGATTGGTTTGGTTTGGCATCCATTAAAACATTTCACATTTCTGGTTATTTTACGTGTGGACTTGTGTGTATGTGTGTGCATGTAATATTAATGTACAGTGGACGCTTGGGTTGCAAACGTTATCCGTGCAGGATGCACGTTCACAACCCACAGTGCCACGTCTGCACATGCATGGGTTGCGATTCAGCGCTTCTGCGCATGCACAAGCACCAGAACCCGGAAGTAACCCGTTTTGGTACTTCCGGGTTCGGTGCGGTGCGCAACCCAAAGCATCTGTAACCCGAGGTATGACTGTACTGTACTTCAGAAGTGCAAACAAACAGAAAACATGAATAGAAAACATAAAAGAGAGAGCAGATCATGTAGAAAAATAAAAGAAGCACGACACATCATGAAAGCCAAATTCTGTGATTTGGTGGGGGAAGAGTTTAAAATGTTCCAGGTCTTCTTTACCTCCAGAAACGCCTAATATGTGAGTTACTTTCTCAGCAATGTCCAGAGTCCCCATATCTTAGCACCACAATGTGTAGGCTAACTCCTGCCGTGCTTTCCACTTCTGGGCCAAGGAAGTTTTCACTGCTGCCAGCATACACCAAAGAAGCTCATTAGATCAAAGAGTTGTTGCTTGATTGTTGCACAAGTTCAGAAGGGAAAGTTGCAGAGTGGCTCTAATGGGCATTTAAAATGTTTGGATACTTCTTGTGTGACCTTAATAATTAAGAGAAAAAGTTAATGCAAAATTTCTTAGCCCAGATGCAGGCAGACGTCATGATTTGTGGGAATAAAATGTGGTGTCCATCTGCACACATCCTCAGCCCAGGGGATTTGTTTTCAGTACCAGAATTGAGGCCCTTCCAGACTGGTGTGATATTTTTTTTTTGCTGCTGTATTCAACATGTCATTAATGAAACGATGGTGCATTTGTGGTGGATCGGTTGATTGCATTTATATCCCCCACCTTCTCCCAAGGCCTCAAGGTGGTGTACGTGGTTCTGCCCCTCATTTAATCTCCACAACAACCCTGTGAGGTAGGTTAGGCTGAGAAGCAATGACTGGCTCAAGACCACCCAGTGGGCTTTGTGGCTGAGTGGGGATTTGAACCCCCAACCTACTGTGTCCTAGTCCAGCACTCTTAACCATCACACCACACCAGCTCTTTGATCTTTCAACCAGATAAGTGGGGGATGGAACCTGCAACCTACTGCATGCAAGGCAGGAGCTCTACGACTGAGCTATTGGATTGCCCTACTAACCTTCCCTTCCATTAAGTTTTAAATATGCAAGTTTCTGGTGCGCACACACACACATCACATGAAGCTGCAAATTCTTCTTCCTCTGTTCCTGTCTCAGCTTGCTCTCCTCTCCCCCCTGCTTGTACAGCCTGTTCCAGAAGCACATGCCCATCACTGCCACCCCCGCCAGCTCCCCCCTCGCTCCTTCTGTCTCTTCCTTTTTTTCCTTCATACAACCTGTTTTCCCTCACATCCACTTTGCTGGAGGAGAGAGATGAAGGGGACTGTAGGATATATGTTTACTACAAAATGCTTTCCCCCCCTTCTTCAGGGTATCTGGCTACAGGGCAGGGCATCTGATGTGGCAGAGTGCCTAGAACAGAGCTAGGGAGCCTGTGTCATTGGACTACAATTCCCATCACCCCTGTCCATTGGCCATTATGTTGACTGGGGCTCATGGGAGCCAAAGTCAAATGTCCCTATCCCTGCTGCAAGACTAATGGATGCAGCTGGACTACAATTCCCATGATCCATGACAATGAGATATAGTGGCCAGGGCTAATAGGAGTGGGAATCAAACAACAACCAAGCAGGTCACAGGTTCCCCACCTGTGCTGTACGACACCCAGGTGGACTACAACTTCCATGATCCACGGCAATTGGTGATGCTGCCTGGGGCTGGTGGCAGCTGGAATCCAGTGTTGGGAGCAAGCAATGAATCACATCGAGTGAAATCGACTATTTTATAAAAACAGGCTCTGCACTGGAGTGCCAGGCCTAGTGAGCACAGCAACTCTTCTTTGGTAACTCTTGCCCGCTATGAAGCAGTTGTGGAGTCGGATTGCCCCCTCCTCTCCAGGGCTTTCCCCAAGAAATCTGAGACTTTGCCTGCATGTCTGTCTCTGCTCCTCCCACTTCATGCCTCTCTGGGTTTTGGGAGACATGGGGGCGGGGGAAGCAGAAGCGGGTGGGTTGCAGTGGGTGGGGGACATCTGTGACTCCTCTTGGCCTCACTCCACCCCTGCTTCCGCTTCTGCCTCTGATTCTGGTTTCCTCTCTCCCACAGACTCTCCCAGCTCACTAAGCCCTGTTACCCCTCTAGCTTCCACCACCTCCTCTTCCCCTTCTTCTTTCTTTGGCTGCTCATTGTCATCCCTCCACCAATCCCCAGGCTCTGAGTCTTCTTTCCACCATTCCAACCAGTCCATGACATCCAACAACGCCTAGTGGGCCACCCTTGCTTTAGTGGGCACTGTGGCCAAGCCTGCTTTGCGGAGCGTCTTTGTGTCCCTGTGAACTCCATGGGAATTTTCACACTGAGCTGCATTGCTGGGCCTGCATGGCAGACGTGTGCTCTGCAGAAAATAGATACAGCTTTTAACGTACCGTGTAGACAGGGCTTTTGATTCATGTTAGGTGCCAACTTATATTCCCCAAGGGCTCTTTTGTCTTCCTTTAATGTTGGATTTAGGGACGCGGGTGGCGCTGTGGGTTAAACCACAGAGCTAGGACTTGCAGATCAGAAGGTCTGCGGTTTGAATCCCCATGACGGGGTGAGCTCCCATTGCTCGGTCCCAGCTCCTGCCAACCTAGCAGTTCGAAAGCACGTCAAAGTGCAAGTAGATAAATAGGTACTGCTCCGGCGGGAAGGTAAACGGCGTTTCCGTGCGCTGCTCTGGTCTGCCAAAAGCGGCTTAGTCATGCTGGCCACATGACCTGGAAGCTGTACACCGGCTCCCTCGGCCAATAAAGCGACATAAGTGCTGCAACCCCAGAGTCGGTCATGACTGGACCTAATGGTCAGCGGTCCCTTTACGTTTAATTTTGGATTTGTTTATTTGTTAGTTTAATAAATTTCTATCCCAACTCCAAGGAGCTCGAGGTAATGTATTTTTCGCTCTATAAGACGCACCAGACCACAAGACGCACCTAGTTTTTGGAGGAGGAAAACAAGAAAAAAAATATTCTGAATCTCAGAAGCCAGAACAGCAAGAGGGATCGCTGTGCAGTGAAAGCAGCAATCCCTCTTGCTGTTCTGGCTTCTGGGATAGCTGCGCAGCCTGCATTCGCTCCATAAGATGCACACACATTTCCCCTTACTTTTTAGGAGGGAAAAAGTGAGTCTTACAGAGCAAAAAATACGGTACATAGTTTTTCTCTCCATTCTATCCTAACCCCGTGGCGGGGATTCGAACCACTGACCTTCTGATCGGCAAGCCCAAGAGGCTCAGTGGTTTAGACCACAGCGCCACCCGCATCCCAGTCCTTACAACAACCTTGCAAGGTAGGTTAGGCCGACAGTGAGTGACCCGAGGTCACCACCATAAAGCCATCCATCGCAGGAAGAATTCTTGCCCTGTCAGAATTAACCTGGCAAGGGCACCTGTGTGTGTGTGTGTTGTGTGTGTGTCTGTGTGTCTTCCCTTCACTGTTTTATTCTCTTCTCCACCCTGCTGCCACACAGCAGCCGTTGCCAAATAAGGAAAAGGGGGGAGAGGGAAAGGGGTGATGATCTAGCACCGGAGAAATATCTGAGAACCTGCCCCCCTCCATACTGTCCTCTGCTGACACTGCTTCCACTGTGAATATATTTGCATCTTATTAGCACTGAAACACACACACACACACACACACACACACACACAAAGAACAGCTCTCACTGTGGGGGATTTTCTCTCCCCCCGCTGCGATATCTGTTAATTGCCGCTTGGCAGAGAGCGTGTCGTGGGATCATTGCAAAGAGCAAAAAACGGGCTTGGGTCAAGGGGCTGCCGCTTTCTACTTAAGGGAAATAGGATTGATCTGCTCAGGCCGCTTGCCTCTTTCTCTCTCCCCCCCCCTTCCGAGAAGCGATTTCGTGGGAAAGAGCAAAGGAAAAGAGGCACCATCTGTTGCATTTGTGCTCATAAGTTGGGGGAGACAGCGGGGGGGGGGGGGGGGGGGGCCCCCCCCCCCCCCCCCCCGTACTCCTCCCCATTTTGTGCTTTAGTGGAGACAGGAGACTAACGCCACATTCACACCTTGCCTAGCATGAGTTGCTGGAAGAAGAACAAATCACCCTTGCCCCCTGGAGGGCTTGCAGCCCCTCCTCCTGATACGCTACCCATCTATTTCCCCTGCTCCTCTCTCTCCCCTGCCCCCAACCTGCGTGTAATTAAGCCACGGGGGTGCTGGTCCCTCTCCCCTGCCTTACAGGGTTGGCAGCTGCAGGTTCCTGGGCCCAATCCAGCCCGCTGGGGCGTATTCTTTGCCCTCCTCCCTCCCTCCCTTTGGCCAACTATGGCCCTATTAACGCTATACATTTAAAGCGCTATGATGCCACTTTAAACAGCTATGGCTTCCCTCAAAGGATTCTGGGAGGTGTAGTTTGTTGTGAGTTCTGAGAATTGTTAGGAGACCACCCCTCCCCATTCCCCTCTCATAGTCCCCCTCCCCTGTAAAGAGGGGTTGATAGTTAAAGCACTGTGGCAATTGTAGGTCTGGGAGGTGACTAGGGGCCTCTTAGCAACTCTCAGCACCCACAACAAACTACAATTCCGAGGATTCTTAGCTATGATATTGCTTTAAATTTATAAATTTATGATCATATGGGGACTTCCAGCAAGGAAAAATGGCGGGCGTCATGGTAGCGAGCAGCTCCTGAAGCCAGCCAGAGCCAACTGCGCTACCAGGCTGGCTCTGGGCTGCTGAGGCTGCCACTGCCACATTTCCTGGGGACAGATTTGCAAATCTGGGGACATTCCGGGGACAGAATTTGTCCAGGGACAGATTTGCAAATCCGGGAACTGTCCCTGGGAACCGAGGACATCTGGTAACCCTAACATAAAGTAGATTAGGCTGAAGAGTGAGTGACTGGCCCAAGATCACCCAGTGAGCCTCATAGCTGAGTGGGGATTTGAACCCTGGCTTCCCAGAGCTTTAGTCTGACACTCTAACCACTATATGACACTGCCTCTTCTCATAAGGGCTTTTTCCAAGCATGTTAAAGAGGAAAGAACCGTACTGGAGGCTGCATGCTTTATCCCTCTGGCTGCTTATCAGTTGCAAAGGCATTGCCTCCCTATCCTTCCCTAAGCTGGGGGAAGCAAATATATATTGTGCAAATATTCACTTCTAAAAGCTCTTTGACTTCCTGGTTTCACTTGGCCTACTACTTATATCCCCACCTTGAATTAGTAACATGGGTGATCCCACCCAATCAGGCATGATGTAGCAGCAGGGACACAAACTTCACTGACTTTCCAAATATCACTGGGACGCAACTCCAATCCTTCTTGTCCCACTGGCCATGCTGGCTGGAGTGGAGGCGAGTTGGAGTCAAGCAACATCCAGCTGAAGAGAACAGGCTGGTGTCATATGTTGGATGGGATGACACAATTGACCACTGTTCAGTATAATGTGGATCCACATCATTAACCAACTTTGGGCAAATGAAGGCAATTGAGAGAGATAGTGAGGGCAAGTGAAGGTATTTTAAACAATCGAGCACTTTCACAAATTCTCCAAGGCCTTTTGCAGGAGCGGGGTGGGGAGATAGGGTGGGGGTGGGACTAAAACCCTGAGATATCCATTTCAGCGTCTAGCAGGTTGTTACACTGCCAGGAAAGTATCTTGGGGAGTTAGTCCTTGTGGAAGGAATTCTAGCATTGCAAAAAACAGGCTGCTTAAATATTCTCCGCTCATCGACACCCCTGTCTTCCTCCCGCCCCCAAAAGACAGCAGGGTACTGTCAATTTGCTCAAGTACATCTCTGCCTGTACTTCATGCAGCCAGTGGTTCATCTCTGGCATTTCCTCTCCCATAGAGTTCACGCTGCTTGCATCACCTTCCACCATCCTCCATCCTCCTGTCCTGCTTGGGGAGCAGCAGGGAAGCTGCGTTAAGGACCGTGCTGGGCTCAGGGCACAGATTGGTGGATAATTCTGTCTCCCAAAGGCCCTGAGGATCTCCCAAATGTTGCTGCATGGTTGAAACAGCAGACTTCTTGTACCCTGGACACTTTCTTTAATTTCAAAGAGACAGAGGTTTGAGGCTGCAGTCCTCTATACCCATTTCCCTGGGACCAAGCCCTGTTGAAGCTGGTGGGGTTTACCCCAAAGTCAACATGCATAGGATTGTGCTGTTAGTGCAGGGGTTGTAGGATCTTTAGCCCTCCAGATGTGGGTGAACTACAGCTCCCATCAGCCTCGGTGAGCATGGCCAAGGGCCAGGGATGGTGGGAATTATCTCACAGCAGCAGAGGTGGATTTAGGGCAGGGCAACCTGTTCTATCGCACTGGGTGCCAAGCCCAGGGGGTGCCACAGGGTGGCTCAACTCTGACCTCGTGAATTGAGCAGAATGGAAGGTGGGATGCTGGGAGGGGGATTTTGGCCCCTGAAATTCGAAAGACCAAAGTCCGCGCCTGACAGCAGTGTATGGAGGACGAAAGACTAACTTAGGCATCATTTATTCTTCTTCCGGAGAATCCAGGAGTCCCTAGATTCCCACCCAGACATCTTCAAGGGGAGGGACCATAAGAACTTAGTGGTAGTTTAGCTTCACATGCAAGGGACGTGGGTGGCGCTGTGGGTTAAACCACACAGCCTAGGACTGAGCTCCCATTGCTCGGTCCCTGCTCCTGCCAACCTAGCAGTTCGAAAGCACGTCAAAGTGCAAGTAGATAAATAGTTACCGCTCCGGCGGGAAGGTAAACAGCGTTTCCGTGTGCTGCTCTGGTTCGCCAGAAGCGGCTTAGTCCTGCTGGCCACATGACCCGGGAAGCTGTACGCCGGCTCCCTCGGCCAATAAAGCAAGATGAGCACCGCAACCCCAGAGTCATCCACGACTGGACCTAACGGGCAGGGGTCCCTTTACCTTTATATATGTATGTGGTACTGCATGGTGTGAGTGGGTGTTTTTACAAAGATACTTCTTGTGTTTCCTGAATCTGAAATTCATTACCTGAATTCTGGTTAAAGTCTACTTGGTCTGCTAAGACATGGAGGACAACTAATAGCACTCCTCCAGGTGATAGTAATCAAGCTGGGATATAAGTGCTCAGACTGAGCCTCTTGGGCTTGCCAATCAGAAGGTCGGCGGTTCAAATCCCCTCAATGGGGTGAGCTCCCGTTGCTCGGTCCCTGCTTCTGCCAACCTAGCAGTTTGAAAGCATGCCCAAGTGCAAGTAGATAAATAGGTACTGCTCCGGCAGGAAGGTAAACGGCGTTTCCGTGTGCTGCTCTGGTTCGCCAGAAGCGGCTTAGTCCTGCTGGCCACATGACCCGGAAGCTGTACACCGGCTCCCTCGGCCAATAAAGCAAGATGAGCACCGCAACCCCAGAGTCGGCCACGACTGGACCTAATGGTCAGGGGTCCCTTTACCTTTACCTAGCTTCACATGCAGGAAATCCGAGGTCCGGTCCCATGTCTTTCCAGTAAAAAGGGTCAAGGATCAGGTGATGGGAAAGACAACGGCCGATCTAGAAGAGTGTGTCTGGTTCTGTCACATCGCATGTGGAGCTTCTGCAGGGCTGCAACTATGATGCCCAACAGAAGGTAAGAGGCGGGGATAGAAGCCGAATTTTGGCATTGCAAAGGGTGCCACTGAAATTTGAGACGCCAAGGTCCACCACTGAGAAAGGCCTTGGCCCTGAGACTCTGGATGAGCTAGAAAACACTGGGCAAGTTGGATGAACTGCCTTTGAGTTTTAACTGTTTTTAATTATCTCATGTGTAAATTGTGTTGGACACTAGTTTTGAAGATTAATGAATCAATTGTAATAATAGTGATACGAATAAATAATAATAATAGTATCCTGGTGTGGTGTAAGATAGCTTCCTTCACACCCAGAAAGCAGGAGTGGGGAACCTCAGGCCTGGAAGACTGGATGTGGCTCTCCAGACCTTTCTATATGGCCCTCAGAACATTCCATTCCCTAGGCCACACCTTGTTATAGCCCAGCTGCACAACCCAATTCTGTTTTCCTGGTTGGAATGTGTCCTTGAACTTGTAATAATGCCTCTTGGGTTGCCTGGAGGAGCGTGTGTCAAAACTAGCCTAACATACAAAGATAAAAATTTACATACTTTGCTCCGCCAATGTTTGGCTCCACCCACCCATGTCATGTGACCTCAAAAGTTGCTCGGAAGGGAATGTGACCCTCTGGCCGAAAAAGGCTTCCCACTCCTATCAGGCTCTTTGATCTTAAATGTGGTTATGGACCTTCACTGCAGAGACTGAAAGGAACAGCCTGGCCAGACCACAAACCTGGCTGAGTTTGCGTTGCGGTTTTATTCTCCCCCAGCACACAGCAAGCCTTGCGGTATTGCAAATGGGGAGAGGTGATGGGGGAGCAGCAGACAGCCAGAGTGGATGGGAAGAGCCATAGCTCAGTGGTAGAGCATCTGCTTTGTGTCCAGAAGGTCCTAGGTTCAAACCCCAGCATCTCCAGGTAAGTCTGAGAGACACCCTGGGAATTCACTGCTGGCCAGACAGTACTGAGCTCGATGGACCAGACGCCTGAGTCAGTATAAAGCAGTTCCCTGTGTTGCCATGACTTGCTGTAAGGAAGCTTCCTGTCTTCAACTCATCTCCCCTTTGCCCTCAGCGCTACTGGCTCCTTCCCGTACATCAGCCCTTTCTTCATCCCGACACACAGCGCCATCTGGGTCCCGCTGGGTCCCCCCTCCCTCCCTCCTTCCCTTCCAGAGTCACACTCCTCATCCAGAGCAGCCAACTCCCCGGCCGTCTGTGACTCAGCTGACAGCTGGCCTATCCCCAGAGCCTAGCGGAGGCTGAGAGATGAGCCAGCCTCAGACAATCCTGACATCTTCTTGCCTCTGCCTGTTTGCGGGGCCCAGTGCCAGATTTACATATAAGCTACACAAGCTATAGCTTAGGGCCCCACTCTCTTGGGGCCCCCCCAAAAAATTAAAGGGAAAAAACACACACTGGGTGTACATTTCCAAAATATAGGATAAAAATAAAATAAAACCTACATGCAACAACAGTGTTTTGTGTTGTGTAGGCTCCTATGATGTAAGTCATGGGCCCCGCCTGCTCCCCTGCTCCCTAAAATATCACTGGTTTGCTCATTTCTATATATAGGGTGCCTACATTCTGCATGGACTGGTTGCATGACAACATGTGCAAATGGTTTTAGATACCTATTAGGTCCATAAATTGCCATATAGCATATATTCAACACAAAAAAACAGTGACAATTTGTTGTTGACAGCTGGATATATAAAGGGCCCCATTACCTTCAGTGGCTTAGGGCCCCATCAAACCTAAATCCGGCCCTGGCGGGGCCCTCCAAGTCCGAAACAGAAGCCCCCGTCTCTCATGAGGGAGGGATGAAGGATGATTGGCTGGGCTTCCTTGAAGCCCTGGTTTGCAAAAGTGTAAGCTGCAATCCTTAGGTGAAAGGGAGAACCCAGTGCCACAGAAGGACTTGCGCAGACACGATTTAAAGTAGATTTAAAGCACATGGCTCCCCCCAAAAAGAATCCTGGGAACTGTAGTTTTTAAGGATGCTAGTTCTTTGGGGGAATGTGCTTTGAATGTATGGCATGTACACATGCAGAGGATCAGAGTGCTAGCCTCAGGACTACACTTGTCAACTGATTAAAGAGTTATTTTTAAATCGTTGGTGTGTCCAGCTGTTTCTGACAGTGTATACCTTTGTATATTCTGCCATGTTTCCAACGATTTCATCAAAACAGCGTTCTCTCTCTCTTTGTGTGTGTGTGTGTGTGTGTGTGTGTGTGTGTGTAGGGGGCTTGGCACCTGCAGGAGATACCTGAGAACTTGCATATTCAGCAAAGGAAAGCTCCCCACTCATTGGCTGAGTCCTCACTAGGGATGGACAAAGCTGTCCGTTTCGATTCTCTCTGCTTCTCATTATTCCCAATCTCAAAGTCAGTTCTCCACATTTCTGCAATTTGCAGATTTTACTTAAATTAATACTCATGAAAAGTCACCAGTATTTTAGTGCAAATTTCTCCTAATAAACACTTTTTTTGTATTCAGTTTTGAATAATGTGCACATATTTGCAAGCAACTTCCCCTGATGTGGTGCATTTTAATGTTACTTTCATTCGCATATGCATTTATATGCACACTTTGCAAGAGCATATGGATTTCTGTACACATCACTTGACTGGAGAACTATGGCAGTGTGAATTCTGAAGGATGGTTGTATTGCTCCTTACAAGGATGTGGGTACAAGCCTCAGGAAGCCCAGGCACTTCCAGGGGAAGGAAGCCCCTCTTCTAGCCACAGGAGTGGAGCCAAGTTTTCCCCTTCCTGCCCCTGCAGCCAGGAGGGCCTGGCTTTACAGTATAGTGCAAACATAACTTTTATATGCACCAGGAAACCAATAAAATTGTGCGACTCGCTTTATTGCAATATTCACTCAGGTGGTCTGGAACCAAACCCACCATATCTCTGAGGTATACCTGTACTGTTTTATATATTTTTTGTAAAATGCTTTGAAGTTGTTGTTGTTGTTGTTACAACCAAGCGGTGTATAAATTTTATGAAAGAAAATGGACTAAACTGTCAATATAGCTTTATGCAGAGTCAAACCATTGCTCCATCTAGCTCAGTTCTGCTTACACTGACTGGCAGAGGCTCTCCAGGGTTTCAAAAGGGGAATGTTCCCAGCCTTACCTGGAGACACTAAGGATTGAACCCGGGACCTTCTGCATGCAAAGCAGATGCTCTACGCCTGTGCTAGGATCCTTCTCTCAAGGCTGCTCCTGCTCCTTCTTGCTCTTGTCACTGAAGCCCTACTTAAACCTTGGAAGCAACAGAAGAGGAGCCAGGGTCCCTGGGCAGTAGGTCAGCAGCTGTGGGCCACCTGCTGGGGTGAGGAGCCTCAGCAGGTGCCCAGGGATGCCAAGGCTGGATGCCATCCCTGCAGGTGTATCTGGTTAGCAGCAGTTGGTCTGGCAACCAGGTTTTCAGAGAGAGAAATTCCTGAGCCGACAAACCAGAGGGAAACAAGAGCCTTTGCAGGTTGAATTCTTGACATTTTGCTGCGTCAAGTCCTCCTTTCCTCCCCCTGCTGCTTCCTGTGCTTGGCCTAAGTCCACCCTCCACCGCCTCCCGCCATCAGAATTATGAACAAACCTCATTAGGAAGTCCTTGAGAGCACACACTTTTTAGCTGCTTTGTGCATGGCAAGGTGGGATGGGCAGGACATTCAGGGTGAGGGGGGGTGTTTGAGGACTCTTGCTTCCCAGCAACCCCCATCCCTGCTATTTAATCCCCCCTCCCAGCTCATGAAGAACTCAGAAAAGACCTCTCCCCCTGTAGTGTCTTTTTCCTACCTGGACTGACGTGTCACAATGTCAGCGCCTTTGCTCTAAAACTCTTGTTCCTGCTTGCTTTGCTGGTGTGATGGGACAATTGCAAAGGGGAGGTGTTTTGGTTTTAGAAAACCTGCGGAACCCAGGGATGCAGGCAAAGGAAAATCCCCCTTGTAAGGTTGGCTTTCGTGATGTGTTTAAGGGAGAAGGTCTAGAAATAAGCACTAAAATGTGTGGGTTCTCCTAGGATATTTATCCACACAATAAATTTCTAATTTGATACCCAGTTAACCAGGGAGCAGACTTTCTGAACTCCTATCTTGTGCTACTATTATATTTACTATGCTATAGGCTCTATATAAACTCCAAAACCTGAATTCTATACTGTGGCTGGGGGGTGGGTGGGTTTTGTGTGCATAGGTGCACTATTACACTAATGTAATAATATGCAGGATGTATAATTTGTGTAAAAGTGTGTGTGTAATTCAAAAAGGCAATTCTTAGGTTTTTTCATAATGGTATATGAAGTTCTTTTTTATAATTCCCTTGAAAATATGCACATACATATTTAAAAAGTCATTTTTCACTGAACTCTTTTATTTTATTAAGAAGAATGCCCCCCCAATCATCATTGAACTAGTCAACTTAGTTCTAACCACCTGCCATGAAGCTGGCTGAGGGGGCCTTATACCACTTGTTATCTCTCAGCCTATGTGGGGTGACATAGCTGTAGCTCTCCAGGGATCGGATTACAACTCCCATCAGCCCTAGCCAGCATGGCCACTCATCAGGGGTGAAGGGGATTGGAAGGACCACAGGTTCGCCATAGGTTCTCTTGGTGGGCTACTTTGGGAATTAAACTCCATTGTACCCCATGCTGAGCTCCTTGGTGGAAGAGAAGGCTATACATGTGATCCATCACTCATTCAACCAATCAATAAAATATGCATCTGCCTAACCCAAAAAACAAACAAACAAAAAAGCCCTCATCAGCTTCTGCTGATGTCAGTGAGGACAAAAGGAAGCCACACAAGCACACTTCTCTCTATGGCACAGAAGAAAAGTATTACTCAAGTGAAACACATCAGTCCCATATTTGATGCCCAGAATGTGGAGGACAGGACTCCTGAACCTTTAATACAGGATTTTGCTGCAGAGAAAATGTTCAGCAGATGCCGTTTGTCATGAAAACGCCACCTGCTAATATCCTCTCAATTAAAGTCCAGGAGCCCTTTTCTGTTTTGCAGTTGGCCATTGTGTTTTCGACACAGTGGCCACACAGTGTATAATGTATTGCAAACACACAAACCAGGGAGTGTTGGGCTGTTCTCTCTCTCTCTCTCTCTCTCTCTCTCTCTCTCTCTCAGAAGCAATCCCATAAGTGCATGCCAACTGGAAGCCCGTCACAAGGGGTTGGCTATGCCATTTTCCCTGGAAAGATCCTGTGAATGGGTCCCTTAAAGGTAAAGGTAAGGGGACCCCTGACCATTAGGTCCGGTCGTGGCCGACTCTGGGGTTGCGGCACTCATCTCGTTTTATTGGCCGAGGGAGCCAGTGTACAGCTTCCGGGTCATGTGGCCATCATGACTAAGCTGCTTCTGGCAAATCAGAGCAGCGCACGGAAACGCCGTTTACCTTCCCGCCGGAGTGGTACCTATTTATCTACTTGCACTTTGACGTGCTTTTGAACTGCTAGGTGGGCAGGAGCAGGGACCGAGCAAAGGGAGCTCACCCCATTGCAGGGATTCGAACTGCAGACCTTCTGATCAGCAAGCCCAAGAGGCTCAGTGGTTTAACCCACAGTACTACCCGCGTTCGTGCCCTTACTATTCATGAAATCATCATGTGCCTACAACAAAACACTGAGAATACCCCTGCTGAATCAGAATAAAGACCCATCTAGTCTAGCATCCTGCTCTTACAGTAGCCAACCTGATACCTGTAAGAAACCCACAAGCAGGACACCTGAGCACAAGAGTCCTCTCCCATCCAGCCGTTTCTAGCAAAAATAGGGCTACCATACGTTTTACTTTTCCTGGATATTACTGGAATTTCAAAGGCACAATTGATGTCCAGGAATTTCCAAAAGGCGCTTTGTCCTGGATCTTAGAGAAGTCAACCAAAAAATCATGGTGTCTCGGTTTTTGTTTTAAAAAAAGCTCAGCAACTTTGTGTTTTGTCTTAGCTCAACAACTTTCGGGGTGTCCTAGTTTTTTACTTTTTGAACTATGGCAACCCTAAGCAAACGATACTCAGAAGCATCAGAGCTAGCAGCCATTGATATCCTTAATCTCCACGAATTTGTCTGATCCTCCTTCAAAGCCCCCCAACTTGGTGGCCGTCACTGCCTCTTTGCGGGAGCGAATTCCATCGTCTCCAGAGTCCAACACAATTCCTTAGAAACCCCGAGTACCAGCTTAACATGTTGGGAAAGGCCCCGCGCGGAGATAGAGGAACGGTCGCCTTGCAGAAAAGCAGAAAAGATATGGATCAGCAGCACCTCTCCGCCCCCCCCCCTTGTTACGCAACACACCCTGGAGTGCCCGAGTAATCGGGTGCTGCTGGGCTGTATCGTGGGAACGAGCGGAATCCGTTCCCAGGTCTGCAGGTGTTCTACTGAGCAGTTTCTCAGGAGACCTCTCTATCTCTCCCCCCGCCCCCAACTGATCTCCCAGCCCCGGGCGCGTCTGAGGTCTCGGGAGGGGAAGCAGCCTCCCTTTGCCTCCGCCAGCAAAGAGGCACCTCCGCGCCGCTGTCTGTTTGACCTGCTGGGTCTGCAGTTGCTCCGCTCCCTAAGCCCTTCCCAGCTTCCTCCTGCCTCTGCTTAGTTAAGTACTTTTGAAAGATTAATGACGGAGCTGTTTGCCTGCCTTCCTCTTGGGACGCGCCCGGGACTTGCAGGGAACTCGCTCGCACACACGCTCTCCCGTTGCTCGCTCTGCTTTCTTCGGAGAGAGACGCAAAGCCCTCGTTGTATTTATTGTGTCATTATATTTTTTTTTCCTGCAGACGTCCGTCCGTCCTCATTAGAGTGTATTTCTCTTTCCAGCCCTAAAAATAAGAACGGGTCGATACATTTGTCCTCCTCCTCCTCTCTCTTTTCCTAGTTTCCGTTCTTTCTTTTATTCTTTTTCTTTCGTGCATTCTTTCTCTCCCTTTCCTCCTCTCGACCTCTGCTTTCCTCCCAATAAAGCTCTCTGTCCGCGCACTCTTTATCTGTCCGCCTATCCATCCCCCACACCTCTCTAATCTCTTATCTAGATCCCCCCCCCCTCACACACACACACTCGCTCGCTCACACTCACACACGCGTAGATTGAGTCCCTTAATCCCGCGCCGGAGTCCTGCGCTCTCCGCGCGCGTCGCTGTCCGCGGTGCTGAAATCCCCTCTCCGGGCGCCGCCCAGTTCTCTGGGACGCTCAAAGTTCTCCGCCGGCCCGGAGCAGCGCCGCGCCTCCCCTCGCAGACCCTCTCGGGGCCGGGAGCGAGAGGCGGACCCGAGCCAGGCTGGTGGAAACCTTGCCTGCGGAGAGGGAGGAGTTGTCTAGGTGTGCGTGTGAAAGAGAGAGAGAGATCGGATGCCTCTGCAGCGTCCCACGCAGGGCACGGGCATTAGTGCATGTGGGCAAACGCTGCCCCAATGACGCTTCAAGCCCGTGTCGGTGGCGGAACGGGCACGGGGCCAGGCAAGCAGAGCCGGTGATGGTTGCATCCCCACGCACCGTTCCTCAAGTTGAGATCGTGGTGCCATAAGAGAGAGGGGGGGTAAAAGAAAAGGATTTGCGCTGCAGGAAGAGGGAGGAAGAGGAAGAGGGGGAAAGAAGAAAGAGAGAGAGAAGGAAGGAGAAGAGAGGACAGAGAACGAGAGAAGGAAAGAAGAAAGGGGAAACGGACAAATAGAGAGATCCTATTATCTATCCATCGACCGCACCAGCAGTGACCTCGCGCCCTCCCCAAAGAAGCCTCCGCGATGTTTTGGTGGAGTCTTTAATTTATTTTTAACCTCCGTGTCGCCAAAGGTGATACTGGGACATAGCCCGGGGGGACCCTGCCTCTTTCTCTTAGCAGAAGAAGCCAGAAGCCATGGAGATTCGGACAGAAGAATTAAGGAAGTTCGCTGGGAGGACCTTAGGGCAGTTAAACAGGTAAGGTTTGGAGTGTGTGTGTGTGTCTGTGAACAAGATTTTCAACGTTGGAAGGAAGTTTAATGCAATGTTGGGAAGACGAAAGCTCCAGTTTAGCTTTAACCACAAACAATATTCTGTGTATGTCTACTTCAGGAGCTTATTAATAAATGTCATTGGTGTGTGTGTGTGTGTGTGTGTGTGTGTGGAGTGCCAATGGTTCAGATCTGAAGTGGGAATGCTCACTCCTTGTACACTCATAGCCCCATATGCAGACCCAGATGCTGTGGGCTCACATCCCTGTGTGCACGTACGCTCACAAGTGTGCCCTTGCATTCGCACTAACACAGCCTATTGCAACAACCCCTTGTGCTCCCTCGTCCCAGCAATATGATCTAGTGCAAATTCTCTTGTTCACGGTCAGGATAGGAAGTGCGGCATAATGGCTAGAGTGCTGCGATTAGCCCGTGGAGAGGCTTAGGCTCCAAACCCCCACTCGGCCAGGAGGCTCGCTGGGTAATCTCAGGCCAATGGCCACCTCTCAGGTCAATCCTACTTTGCAGGACTGTTGTGAGGATAACATGGGGGGGGTGAAGAGAATATGTCACATACAGTCTTGTGCTCAGGTACTGAGCGTCACACCCTATTGTCACAGGCCCACTTTCCAGCTGCAGACACACCATACATTTAAAGTGCAGCTCTCTCTCCCCCAAATTCTGGGAACTGTAGCATGTTAAGGGTCCTAGGAATTGTAGCTCCACAAGGAGTAAACTTCAGGATTCTTTGGGTGGGGCAAGTGTGTTTTAAGTGTGCTTTGAATGTATGCTGTGTGTGTAGCCTTATTATCTTTTCTGACACAAGCTCTCTGCCTCAACATACCTCTTCCTTTTCCTCACAACTTTTGTCCTGCACGTACATCAGCTCCACCGCAGCCCTATTCACCCCTCCCTCTCCACCAATCCACCTTCCATCCAGTTTATTTTTAAAACTCTCTTCCCTTGCTTTTAGCCAGATGGAGTCTCTCTCTCTCTCTCTCTCTCTCTCTCTCTCTCTCTCTCTCTCTCTGCTGCAAACCTGGACATTTGGGTGTCTTTTGCATCATCCTGTTCTGCTTGTTTGCTTGAACCACATGTGCAAAACAAATTTTTGTTTTTATTGCTTTGGCCTTACCAATTGCATAAAAAAAACTCCCCTCTCTGCTCCCTCTCTGGCACTTTTGGCTTTACCATGTCACCACTTAACACTTAACTCTTACTAACCATTGCATGTTGGGTCATCAGGAAAGCAGGGAGTGGTGTGGGGGGCGGTGGCGGTGGAGAAAGAGGTGAATGCAATAAAAACAAGAGGAGGGAAACAATTTTCTATTTTTAACCTTCATCCATTCATCTGCCCACCCCCCCTCCCGTGCGGTAATCTCCCCCGCCAACCCCACAACGCACACAACTCCCCAATGTATCTAGGTTTATTTATTTATTTTGCTGGGCTGAATGCTTCGTGTTCTTTTTCCCCTTGATTAAATTTGATCTCTCCTCCACCAGCACAGGGGAAATAATAGAGAGGAGAGGAGAGCAGCCCCTGAATGGGCTTAAAACAGTCAGATAGGAGGTGGGCGGGAGAGAGCAGTGGCGATTATGAATGTATCAAACCCATATTATCTCCTTAAGCCTACCGGGGGTTGAGTTCAGAGAGGTTGCCAGTTTCTCTAGAGTGGGGAAATGGAGCTGGTGTAGAGGAGAGCAAGCGAGGAATCCTTCAGGAGTTGAGCAAGATGAGCTGTGGGTCCTCAAGGCTCAGGGCAACCAGACCCACCATAGCTCAACACAACCCTAATTTAGGAATCAGTAGGGTCTAGATACTTGGCACAGGCCCAACTGAAGAAGCAAACTTTTCAACAAGGAAGGGGCAATGGGGCTTGCCATTTCACCAACCCTCCTCCTCCTCCTCCTCCCAGGTTTCTGTCAAACCAAAGCTCTCCAGGGCTCAGAGAGGTCACGCAAGGTCCTGATTGATGCAGCTAGAGGATGGTTGCTTTCTTTAAAAAAAAAAAAAAAGTTAAGCCAAGCAGGGAAAATAATAATAAATTAAAATTCCCAGCCCACCTTGGAGAGGGGAGCGAAGGTTGGCGGCCATAGCAAAATTGCTTTACATAACTGGCATGAGTTCCAGTTCGAAATATGCACCGTCATAGCAGAACTTCATAAAATATTCACCAGAGTTATAAGTGGCTACGTGGAGATCTCTCTTGCCTCTCTCTCCCTATATATAAATATATTTACTCACATATATTCTGTGGCTCTTGACGTGTTTGGCTGAGATGGATAACTGTGCAGATGCAATGGAACACCCTTCCCCCAAATGTGGATGCCTGGGGACATCAGAAGCATTTATAAAGCATGTTTCTAATAGGGAAATTCTATAACTAGGCTTGCCATATTTTTTAGGAAAACCCCAAAGTCGTTCAATTGACTTGCCTAGATCCAAAGGTTTCTAGACCTTATGGCAGCAGAGTTGAATTTGGAATCAGCCTTAATTATGCAAAATTAAGAGTTTATTTTTCACAATCCATTTGGATGGCAGAATCTGGCTTTTCATCCTGCACAATTCGGATTGCATTTGGATGTTTTTAAGGGCTGGGTCGGTCCCTCACATCAGGGATATGAAACTCTTTTCCACTTCAGGGCCACATTCCCTTCTGGGCAACCTTCCAAGGGCCAGATGGTGGGCGGGGCCAGAGACAGGTGTGGGTGGAGCAACACATGCAAATATTGCCTTTGCACAGTAGGCCAGTTTCTACACGCACTCACATGACCCTCACTTGCCCTCCGTCTAGACAAGCAAGAGGCATGATCAGAGTTCAGGGGCACATTCCAGCTAGGCAAAAACTCTTGGGGTGTGATGCTTGGCCAGCGAGACAGTGAGGACTCGAGAGAATCCGGAGAGCCAGATAGAGGGCCACATTTGGCCCCTGGCTATAAGGTTCTCCACCTACATTGTATATAATCCCTTTATAAAATGTCTGTTACAAAGGCAGTGTCTAGGATGGGGGTCACAAGGTCTCACTGCAATGGTACTTCCAGGCTGGGGGTCTTTAGCCCTTTCCTTGTTCTCCTCCTGACAGCTAAAACCACTTTCCATGCCTCATCAAGTACTGCCATCTTCCGCCATGCCAATTTCCCCTCACTTTTTCGCAGGGCAAAGAGTGGGAATTCTGCATTTAAATCCCTGGTGTAGAAGTGCCCTTAGTCAGAAACAGCTACTCACAGAATTAGGCTGGATGTTTTGTGGTCCTCTAAGCAGACTGATTTACATAGAATTGAGCCCGGTGCAGAATTAAGCCAAACATTATCGTAACTTTCAACTCAAATTTGGACTGATGGAAGGGGAGGAGGGCAATTAGCCCTCCATCAATTTAAGGGTGGGGTTAGGTGGGTTTTTATTTCATTTGTTGAAGAAAATTATATAGTACTTGATTGTAAAAAAGAAACAACCCTCTAGATGATTTACAGCAATAGAAAATAAAACATTGAAAGCTGTTGTTAAAACAAGTATTAAAATATTTCAAAAGGTGATGAAAATCAACAGTAGCTTAAAAAAGAAGAAGAAAACAGTTCAGCATTCTACAGACTTGCCCAAACAAAATTGTTTTTAAGCAGCTGCTGAAAAGAGCACAGTGAAGTCACAAGCCCAATGTCAATAGTGAGTTCCAAAGTGTAAGCCCAATGTCAATAGTGAGTTCCAAAGTGTAGTGGTGCCACACAAAATGTTCAGTTTCTTACAGGCATGAAGAAAGTATTAAGTAGCACTTATAGCAGTGCCAGTTCTGCAGATCAATGTGGTTTAGTGGGCCCGGTATGGGGTGAGGTGATCCTGTAAGTAAACTGGTCCCAAAGTTGGGTGGAAATTCATCACTGTGGCCTTGTGGTTCCTCTTCCAAAATTTCTACATTACTTGCGGGCGTAGGGTCAGCTTAAGGGAAGCTCCTTTTTTGAGGGGCAGAATGGCACCTTTCACTGGTGACCATCATTAGTTCCTGGAAGCTCCCATCAGTGTCATTACAGAACATCATTCTGGGGACTTTGGGTGGGTGTTTAGGAAGTGACATCTGCCAATGGCCAACAGCTGCTTGGAGAACCTCTGGCTTTGGCTGTGACTTCCGCCTCATCCCGCCAAATTGTCCCAAGCCTCCTTCACTTTGCAGCCTGCAACTTGGGAGGCAGGTCTTTTGAGGACCAAGCCTATGAATGCTCACTTGAGTCAGAAGTAAGTCCAAAAGGATGAGGTTCAGGTAGGACATTCCAAGATGAGCCTCCATACTATAAGGGTGGTGGCAGCTGACTGGAAAGGATGGCTTAGGAACACATGACATTGTCAACCCTGGAAGTCTTTGAGAAACGGCCAGGCTAATATTTCAGCTGGATTACTTTAGATGGGTTTGATTCATAAATCAGGAGGAGTTGGATCAGAGGTGGCCAAGGGGTGGCCAATGAGCCACATGTATCCCCAAAGCAACTTTATTTCACACACACACACTGCCCCTGGTAGCTCTACTAAATTTTAATCTAGGTGTGACGTCGGGTGATCTGCATTTCATCAGGGAGATGCAATGAGGCTGTCTGTGTATTTCATGCAAGTTTTATTGCATTGCTCTCTTGTGGCCTCTTAAAGGGAACTTTCAGGAAGCACATTCATTCTTCAGCACTGTTCCTTTCATTAATGGTGACCTCATAATAACCAGGAATATGTGTTCTCTATATGCTGGTGCCTCAAGGACCTTCTCCCCTGCCCCCTGGAACCTGGGATTGGGATTTGGGGGCCGTCTCCTGAGGCCCACACCCCAGCAGGGTCTCCCCAGCTCCTCTCCACGGCCCTGATCCTTTTGCCTGCTGTAGCTGTCTACTCACTTGCAAGCAGGGGCACGTGCAAGGCGAAAGTGTAGCAGCCTGCCTTTGCTTGCCTTCCCTGCTCCTTGTGGACAATGACGCCAATTGGGCTTACGGGAGAATAAATCAAACAGGCAGAGCTGATGGTGGCAAGGAGGTGGGATCATTTAGGAAAGCGGGGAGCCCAAGCCCACCACACAGCTCTGAAGCAGACAGTGTGATCCTGCCTGCTTTAGGGGAAATAGATGGATTCTCCTCTAAAATGTGCATGTTTGGGTACTGATGTGCATCTTTGAGCCAAGAATCAGATGAATTCAAGAGGGAGGGGATAAACGCATTCTGACTGGGGTGGTAGAGTTTGCATTTAAAGGTGGACTTAATGGTTCTGCGCTTTCCAAAACAATACCAAAACAGAAATGCAGCCTGCCTTCAATATTTGCTCTTAAAAAATAAAATAAAAATACTATGCAGTTCTCCAGCCAAGAATTATGTTTTTCAGAAATGCATATACTAGGGGAAAGTGTATATATAAAATGCACATATTAGTGAAGATAACTTTCACAACACTTTGCAAAAATGTGCTTATGGGGGGGGGGGGGAGAGAACCTTACAACAATGTGCATATTAGGAAAAATTAAGCCAAAAATGATCATTAATTTTTATAAGGACTGATTAAACACACACACACAAACTGTTCCAGAAATGTGCAGAACTGGACTTAGGACTGGGGAGAAAAAGAGAGAAACTGAAATGCACCGGTTTGCCCATCCCTAATTCTTATCAAAGTCACTAGTCTGGGAAGTGCAGCTCAGGTGTGTTCTCTTTAAAAAATGCAGACTCAAAGAAATCCCTGCTGGGCAGATGGGCTTTTGGTGTGAGTGACCCAGTCAGGCACAATTCCTGTGTTCAGGTTCAAGACACCCTCATCCTGCACCAGCTAGGTCATCCTGACTAACAGCAAATCATTTCCCAAAGCTAACAAGGCAGCAAGACAAATTTTGCGTGTGAAATGGGTGCCCCTAGACAAGCTGCCCTGTCTTTGAAAGCCAAGGCTGGGGGGTGAGGTGGAGAAAGGGACGGATTCAAAAGCCTGAAGGTTGTTACAACATTTTTCGAGTGTATTTTCTGCTAACCTGATCCTCAGTGCACACAGTGGCAGAGGGGGAAAGGGGGACTTTTTCATTTACTGGGGGCGTATTTATGTCACCAGTCTGGAATGACAAGGCAATACAGAGTTTGATGTTTAATTCTAATTTCTTTCATACAAAAGGATGAGCTCCCCACACTCTTCCCATGAACTTTGTCGGTATAAACTCAAACTCCTGAGTCTCCATCACCTATAGCATGACCTAAGCCTTTCCATTTCCTTACCCATTTGTTCATGAGGCAAGAGCGTTGGCCTGCGGCGGAGAGGTCCAAGTTCAGATCCTCGCTCAGCGCTGATTCTTAACGGGTTTCTCTCAACTAGTCTTTCTCTCAGCCCATCCTGTCGCCCAGGGCTGTGACGAGGATAAAATGCTTAGTGGGGTCTTTGTATGCTACTCAGATCTCCTTGGAGGAAAGGTCGGAAATAAATGAAATTAAAAATAATAAATCTGTTCTGCTGCGGCTCCCTTTACTCTCTCTTCACATATCTTCCCTAATCATAGTTTGATTCCAAAGCAGAGTCAGAAGCCATTGCTGGTTTTGGAGGCAAAAATGGTGAGTGGTAACCATGGTTTGCCAGATTTGGATGTCCCAGTAAACTGTGGTTCCCATGGCCCAATAAGTGCAGGAAGAAACTGAAGCCTGTCTCCTACCCCCCCCCCCACTCAAGTCTTCAGCACTTTCCAGATATCTATCCCATTGTTTATTTATGCACCATCATTGCTACACATCAAGGCCTGATTAAGACATGCATATATATATATATAATAGGACGTGGGTGGCGCTGTGGGTTAAACCACAGAGCCTAGGGCTTGCCGATTGGAAGGTCGGCGGTTCGAACCCCCACGACAGGGTGAGCTCCCGTTGCTCGGTCCCTGCTCCTGCCAACCTAGCAGTTCGAAAGCACGTCAAAGTGCAAGTAGATAAATAGGTACCGCTCCGGTGGGAAGGTAAATGGTGTTTCTGTGCATTGCTCTGGTTCGCCGGAAGCGGCTTAGTCATGCTGGCCACATGACCCGGAAGCTGTCTGTGGACAAACGCCAGCTCCCTTGGCCTATAGAGTGAGATAAGCGTGCAACCCCAGAGTCGTTCGCAACTGGACCTAACGGTCAGGGGTCCCTTTACATTTATATATATAATAAGATGGCTGCTGTCATCACAGATGACTTGCATGTGTGAATAGGCAATCACAGATCTAGCTGCAGCAAAAGAAGTAACACATCACCACACACACATAGGAATTAGTTCACACATTTATCTGCCAGTCATAAAATGCAGATAAATCAAGTGATGTCCTTGCTTTTAAGAACCTGGTCCTAATACATCACTATCTGTCAGTTTGTTATCCATACGCATACATACATCACCCACCCTGTCTCTTTTTAACTCCCATTACAACTAACCACCCATCCATCTGTGGCTATCCTCTTTCTGCCCACTGTCTCCTTTTCCTTCCCATTCTCTCCTTCTAACTTTGGCTGCTACCACCTACTTCTGAAATTCACAGCAGACTATGTTACATACACAGACACATATATCTATAAAGTGCCCTAACTGGAGAAAATAAGCAATGCAGAGGCTCAGTTCAAATGTGAAAAATCTTGGTCCAATAAACCATGGCTTACTGGGCTAAGATTGAGCAATGTACCCATATCCTCCCTCCTCCTTTCATGCAGCCAGTTTCAGTGCTTATATCCTGTTTTGTTAAACCACAATTTCCCAAGACACCTGAATGAGGAAAGGGTGGTTTTGATGGCTCCCAACAAAACGGGATATGAAATCAGGATCTAATTCTGCTGTTGATTTCAGCAGCACTGCAGTGTGTGACTAACTCTCTCTCTCCACTGAAGCCAAGGTGTTAAAACCTTTCATTTCCTCTTCCCCCTTTCCTGGCATTCATTCGTGTCTTACATGCCTTTCATCCTGGTGTTGTGGGTCATTTAGGCCAGACTTTCCCCAAAGGTCCTTCTTCCACTCTTAGCGCTCCCCAGACCAACACCTTTCCCAATCTAGGGTAAAAGACAATGGTGATATCAATCCTACATCAATCAGTACCAGCGGCCAAAGAACTCTGGGAACTGCAGTTTTTGTGTGGATCCTGATATTTCCCCAGTCATCTGTCCATCTAGTTCACCCACCTGCCCATACTACCTCCCAATCTCGCCTTCCACCTATCCAGCCCAGAGTTATGGCTCTGTCACAGTCAAAAATGGAGTTTCCAAGTTGACTTCAGCCAAATATATCTCGGCACCTTCAACACCTGTAACAGAGGGAGAATCGAAGCTGTATCACTCATTTGCCGGCTCCCTTTTTCTCTGGAGCCGGCCGACGGCTGTAACATTTTGTGTGCGTTTGCAGAGAATAAGACAGCTGGCCCCAGAGCTAATCCTCCGCCTAGCATCCGGCATAAAATCTTTTCATAGATGCTGTTTGGCTTTCCCGCCCCCAATACTCTAACCCTTATATAATGTGACTGTCTCTGGGTGTGTGTGTGTGTGTGAGAGAGAGAGAGGGGGGGGGTTGTGCATTCAGTGGATAGAAGAAGTTCAGTTGCCAGTGCTGTACCTGAAAAACAAAACAGAATTAAAACACACACACAGTGGGGAAATGTGTGGAAATTCACCCTGTCAGGTTCTCAGCTATGACTGAGACATTTTAGCATGTGGGAAAAGGCTGCACATTCTCAGATGTATAAGCCCACACAATTAGCCTTTGGCAGATGGACCTGTTACATGATTTAAGTTAAGTGGGGCCTAAATCAGCAGTTCTTGTTCTCAGGGCATCTTATTGTGATAATCACTTATCTAAGAAGGGAAAAAAGAAGGAAAGAATGCCGTTTCCTTGTTTAATAATAAGTGAGCCAAAGGCTTCCCTATTGGCAAACATGTGCTGCAATTATAAATGTGCTTACAAGGGAGTAAGTACCCTGCCTAGGACTTCCTTCTGAGTAGACATACAAACTATTGCACCGCCGAGCCTGTTTTGTGACCGTATTACTTGTCATGCAGCTGCCAAAGGAGCCTGGGAATTTGGGGAAACCGCAGCTTAGGGGCTGTGAGTGGCCCTCCACTCCTTTACATGTGGCCCTTCAGATGCTGTGGGCCCACTCTTGCTACCTTTGAAGGCAGTCCTGTTCAGGGAAGTTTTTAATATGTGACATTTTAATGTATTTTTAATCTTTGTTGGAAGCCACCCAGAGTGGCTGGGGAGACCCAGCCAGATGGGCATGGTACAAATAAATAAATTATTATTATTAATAATAATAAAGCCTGGATGCACCCCCCCCCCCCCAGGACACACATCATGTATATGTAAGAAAGAGAGAAAGGGGGGTGGGAATGCTTCACCAAAAAAGAGGTGAGAAAAGAGGACAGATGTTTGCATAGAATTTGCACATGTTTATTTACCGTATTTTTCCCTCTATTACACGCAGATTTTTTCTCCTAAAAAGGAAGGGGAAATGTCTGTGCGTGTTATAGAGCGAATGTGTGGTCCCTGGAGCCAAAAAATCAGGCAAAAATCAAACCGCGCTTCAGGGAAACCTGAAAAGAGGAAGCGGCTGCTTTCCTGCATTCTGCCTCAGGGTCTTACTGCCCACCCTGCTCTGTTTCGTTGCTGTGTTTGCTCAAACGGAACAAAGAGCAGGGAAAGCCCCTCCCCTCCAGGCAAGCAGAGGGGAAAGTGTCGT
>JAXCMG010000035.1:4785935-4870654 GCA_034642415.1 Podarcis siculus
TAAAGGTATCTGAAGAAGTGTGCATGCACACGAAAGCTCATACCAAGAACTAACTTACCTGGGAGAAAAGGTTAGCTTGGCAGCTAAGGCTTCCTGTGGGATCGTGGGAGTTTGAGTGCGATTTGCAGGAAGGTGGTAGGAAGGATGAGAGCAGGGAAGCATGGTGGAGAGATGGACCTCAAGGGAGCTAAGAGAGTTAAGAAACCATTGCATGGGGTCGTAGATCTGTCCTGTCTACGCAGAAGGTCCCGGTTTCAGAGATGCCACCAGGACAAGTCAGGGAGCAGAGCTCAGGAAATGCCTTCCCCTGAAGATCTCAAGAGCAGGTGCAGTTGCTGACCAGCACAGATGGCTGCTTCACATGGTCCTATGATTGGAAACCCAGAGAAGAGTTGCCACCTAGCTAAGGAACACAGGGAGCTGCCCCACACACCAGGGCAGACTATCTGTCATCTGCTCCAGGTGTGGTAAAAAATCACTCAGCCTGAGGACCTTCCAGAGGCCACATGCCAGGGGTGGGCAGCACCCGAGGCAGAAGTGGGCAGGGCAACGAATGTGGATTGGCAAAGGAGGCTTGTCTCAACACATGTGCACCGGCACCCCTTTCTGTCCTCCATCCAAGCATGCGAGAAGCATGCATGTTCTGGGTTCAAAAACTAATTCCAACCAGGCAAAAGCCCCTGAGGTTGGTAAAGGGGCATTGGCTGGGGAGATGAGATCACCTGAGGGGGAATGCAAGGACCAGACTGAAAATTCTCCTAGGCCACAGTTGACCACTGGGCTGGAGGTTCCCCATCCCTGCCCTGTTCGTACTAGCAGTGGCTTTCCAGGAGCTCCACTAAGGGTCTTTTGACACCCCCCTTGCCCCTTTAGCTGGCGATATCAAGGCTTAAACCTGGGACTTTCTGCATGCCAAGTTTATTTATTTCATTTATGTACTGCCCTTCAACATAAGATCTCAGGGTGGCTCGCAGAATAAAATCTTATTCCATCAAGTATTCCATCGCAGAATAAAATCTTATTCCATCAAGTATGAATGAAGCCCACTGATTCTTGACCCGATTTGCCTGGTTAGTTAAACCAGACCAAAGGTTTTCAGTTTCTTGAGCAGTGTTCCTAAAGCTGCGCTTCTGCAGCAAGATGATTTTAAATGTCCAAAAGTCAAATTCAGATCAAGCTAACAACTGGCCAACTAAAGAAGCGAAAAGTCTGGGTGGGAATTCAAGGTAGTGCTAAGGAGATTGCAGCCATTTTTGCTTGCCTGGCAGTAAGATCTCCCTTCTCCTCTCCCACCCCACACTGTTTTTTGGGGGAGTCTCCTGTCCCCCTCATAGTGCATTTGGCGGAGGCATGGGGGGGGGGGAGAAAGGGGAGAAAGGCCTGTTGCTCTAGCAGAGCTTCCCCTAGCAGAACAAGGTAAAAAAATTGCATTAAAAAATGCCTCGTAACCTGCTGTAAACTCAGGCTGAACTTGCGAATGTACACCTCTTTCAAGAGAGTTGCCAAGTTACAGAATATATCCAGAGTCCTACCTGCTCAGACCAAAGGTGCATTTCCTCCAGCACCCAACTTTACACAGCAGCCAACAAGATGCTCCTGGGAAGCTCATAAGTGGGGCAGGAGGTGAAAAATCTCCCCTGTTGTGTGTCAGGTGTGTGCTGATTTCCAGGTGTGGAGGCTCCATGGCTAACAGCCACTCACAGAATCATAGAGTTGGAAGGGACCATGAGGGTCACCTCTAGGCCAACCCCCTGCAGATGCAGGAATCTTTTGCCCAACGTGGGGCTCAAACCCACAACCCCGAGATTAAGAGTCACATGCAGACAGAGCCGAGCCACTGTCGTCACAACCGAGACATCCCACCTATAGATCTCCCCATTCTACACTGAGGCAGGATAATAGCAAGCAGGACTCCAGGGGTCCCAAGTGAAAGGGTCATCGGGAGGGAATAGAGGCAGGTCTGCTAGCTAGACATAAGGCTGCTGGCCACTGTGACTCTGTTCCGCCTCCACTGTCAAAGCCAGTATTTTTCTGAACGCCAGTCGCTGGGTGTCACCAGCGAGGAGAGTTGCTGTTGCCCTCAGGTCCTGCTTGCAGGCCTTCCCTAGACATCTGGTTGGCCAACTGCAAGAACTTGACAGGAATGAACCTTTGCTCCAATCCATCAGGGTTCTTCTTGTGGCCATAGGGCCCATGCTGCATCCCTCTTGCTGAAGCTAAGCAGGGCTGCATCTGGTCCAGTAGCTGTGTGTGTGGCATGGCAGGAACTGCTGCTTACCTGGCCAGGGATGGGGCAGGGGAGCAGCAAGGTGGGGCCATGCAGTCGCATTGATGTGTTGGGGGAGGCTCTGCGCTCCTTTGTGTCACCTGCCACTTGTGGGAATGTTCAGGCATGCAGGAGAGGATATGTTGTCTGATTATAGCCTTTCCAACTTGTGTTCACAAGTTCACAATTTACCAGAATAACATTCCCCTTTTTAAACTCAGCAGATACGTTTGCTCAGGCTCGCTAAAGCCTCCATAATAACTGTTCTGGTGTTTTCCCCTTATTCCCTCATAAAAGATAAGACACGACACAGTCTTCTATAAAAGTATAAAAAGAGTTTACTCACATTCTGTTCACAATTGGATCCCAGAAGGCAGACTTAGCTTAGAAAAGTAACATACACTTGGAAACTATCCCATAAGAAGACAGTCCCTTCGTCCTCTCTTAGCTAGAGAGCATCTTTGGCTAAGCAAATGTTGCTTCTTCGATGCATGTAGACAAAGAGAGAGAGATTGTTGCCCTGCCCTGTGCTTTTGTCATTACCTGCACAGGTGAGGCCACGCCCACCTCTAGTCACATGCAGAAGAAGTCTGTCCCAGCCCAGAATGAAACAGGAAGTTTACCTGCTGGCTGGACAAACATCCCTCCCCATGTGTAAACATGTTCACTCTAGGAATGTTGTACTTGACTGCTCTTGTGTTTCACATCCCACACCACCAGCCTCACAACAACCCTGTGAGTGCCTTGCCTAAGCTCACCCTGTGGTCCCCATGGCTGAGCGTAGCTTCAAACCTGGGCCTCCCTGGTCCTAGCCCAGCACTCTCCACCACTCCAGCACACTGGGATAGCTAAGAAACATGTGGCTGGCAGAAATTCACGAGGCGTGGCTTCCTCCCCAGCATGGAGACGCCATGTTGGGCAAAGCTTAAACTTCTACATGGCAGCCCTCTCTCTCTAAAAAATATAATATGGAAAAAATGGACAGCTCTGTCATAGCAGCCTAAGGAAGCTGTTGTATTCAGAGTGAGATCTCAAGTCCATCTAGCCCAGTATTTTCTACACTGGCTGACAGCATCTCTCCAGGGTTTCAGGAATCTTTTCCAGCCCTACCTGGAGATGGCGGGGATTGAACTAGGGACCTTCTGCATGCAAGGCAGTTGCTCTGTCACTGAGCTATCTTCAGAACCCATATATATGCCCACCACCACCCCTTCTTTTTGCTGTCTTTCTCCGCCCTCATTGCCAGGTGTCAAATCTAAGGTTTGACTGCTTCTTGGAAGGGGATCCTTGCGGCTTTCAGACCCCCCACCCTTTGAACTTCCCCGCTGTGCAGTGACCTTCCTGGTAGGGAATTAAACACAGGAGTTAATCCCCCCCCCCCAACACAGGTTCAGGTTGCTGCTGCTGCAGGCTACAAATCCCTGTCCCCTTATCTCCCAGAGGAGTGGAAAAGGCAAGTCACGAACAGTCTGAGCTTCAGATTTCCAATGGAAAACTAACGGTAGTTGGTCATTTTCTAACTCTATGATCAGAGGCACCACCAGGGTGGGGACTTTGTGGCAGATGCCCCGGACTCCATGCAGCAGAATGATAATAGAAACATAGGATAATAGAATTGTAGAGTTGGAAGTGACCACGAGGGTTGCCTAGTCCCACCCCCTGCAACGCAGGAATCAGTGTGGGGCTCAAACCCATAACCCTAAGATTAAGAGTCTCATGCTCCACTGACTATCCCTGCTAGCTAGCTATAGTGGCCCTGAGCTTTGCAGGGCCAACTTACACAATGCCATCTAAAGAGGAGGAGGGGTCCCCTTTAAGATGATTAAGTCCAGAGTCTAAAGGCCCTTTCTCGATGTCCTAGGTGCCTTATACCCAGTCAGATTATTGGTCCATCTAGATCAGTATCATCTGCACTGATTGGCAGTGTCTCTTTCAGGGTTTCATAGGCAGCATTTCGCCTGAAATCCCGGTGCACCATTGCCAGTTCATGCTGGAGAGTTCTGAAGCGTCACTCCCAGTTTCCCAGCCCTGTCGGCAGAGACCCCAGAGATTGAACCTGAGGTCTTCTGCATGCAAAACAGATGCTCTGCTCACTGGGCTACGGCCTCCTTCCCCCAAAAGCATAAGCACCATGCTCTTGCGGTCAGGCACACATTGCTCAGCACTGATGTTGCTATTCAGGGTCGTGGCTGAGTCTCCATCTCCTTTTGCTGGCACATCACCTGCTCTTTGACTTTCTCCCCCCCCCCGCCCCCCCCAACAATATAGATCATAGATGTTGCCCAAATTTCCGAGTCCTCTGTGTGCGCGCATGCATGCGTGCGTGTGTAAAACGCCTGCCAGCGACAGCTTGTGAGCAGGATGCTTCTAGGAAGGGGGGAACTGCATGTGCCCGGATGCCCGTGTGTGTTTGCGCATGTGTTATTCTCGGCTTCCTTGCTGCATATTTCATGAGCAAGGTGACGGAGGAGGAGGGGGAGGCTGGGAGAAGAGGCTTTGGCTGCTGTACAGAAGTGCTGAGCTTTAAAGCTACCTCCATATGTTCCCCGCTGCCTTCTTATCCAATGCCAACAATCTCTCTCTCTCTCTCTCTCTCTCTCACACGCATGCAGCGACGTGCTCAGAATCGCACCAGGTTTTGTCTTCTGGTCCCTGCTCTGCAAGGAGCAGGACACAAAGCGTTCTGTAGGGGGTGCTGTGTTGCAAAGGGAAAAGGCTCAGGGCAGGGCAGGGAGGTGTAGGAAGAAAGACGTGCCTCCCTTGTTCTGCAACCTCCTCGTCTCCACATTCTATTTTGGAACTTCCCTGCACACAAAAAAAAACTGACAAGGTGCCATTTTTGACACCTGTTCCGTTAACACTGCGAAAGGAGGAGAGGGAGGACAAAAATACCAGCGAGATAAGACAGCCACGCAGGGAGGCCGTGCACGTCCCTGTTGCTCCTGTCGATGCGAATCCACAGGGGTGAGCTGAATGGCTGTGCACACACCAAGCATCTAAGGCCCAATTAAAGTGCATTGCTTCCCCAACATAATCCTGGGAGCTGTAGTTTAAGGTTGTCGGGTGTCGTAGTTCCATTTGCAGTAATCTACAGTTCCCAGGGTTCTTGGGCAAATCCATGAGGATAGGAATTACACACCTGGGTTTCTCTCCAGATGTTGCTGGACTCCAACTCCCACTGGCCCCAACCAGCATGGGCAACCGTCAAGGGCAATGGGAGATCTGGCCCTAGGCCAGACAATGACTGATGGAACATTTGGTCCATCTAGCTCCTTATTGGCTCTGACTGGAAGCAGCTCTCCAAGGCTTCAGACAGAGAGTCTCTCCCAGCCTAATCTGGAGGTGCCAGGGACTGAACCCAGGACTTTTTAAATGCAAAGCAGATGCTCTACCAGTGAGCTACAGTCCCCTAAAGCAGCCTTTCTCAACCTGTGGGTCCCCAGATGTTGTTGGACTACAACTCCCATCATCCCTGAGCTCTGGCCTTGCTAGCTAGGGGTGATGGGAGTTGTAGTTCAACAACATCTGGGGACCCACAGGTTGAGAACTGATGCGGCCTAAAGCAAAAGGCACTGGTCTGGTGGCTTCCCCAAGACACTGGGATTTATAGTACAGTGGTACCTTGGGTTACAGATGCTTCAGGTTACAGACTCCGCTAATCCAGAAATAGTACCTCAGGTTAAGAACTTTGCTTCAGGAGGAGAACAAAAATTGCGCAGCGGCAGCAGGAGGCCCCATTAGCTAAAGTGGTACCTCAGGTTAAGAACAGTTTCAGGTTAAGAATGGACCTCCGGAACGAATTAAGTTCTTAACCCGAAGTACCACTGTACATCCCTCCTGCCTGGATAGCAAAACTAAAGAAAACAGTTTTGCTGCTTAGTTAGAGAAAGAAGTTTGGTTTGTCGCAGGTGGCTGGCAAGCAGGAGCTGTGGGCATACTGGGAGCCCGCTTGCTTTGCACTATTCAACTTGTGCATGTGTGATTACATAATAACAAACTCAGGTGGGCAAGTGCCTATCAATTTATAAGCACTTACACAGGGACGCGGGTGGCGCTGTGGGTTAAAGCCTCAGCGCCTAGGGCTTGCCGATCGAAAGGTCGGTGGTTCGAATCCCCGCGGCGGGGTGCGCTCCCATTGCTCGGTCCCAGCGCCTGCCAACCTAGCAGTTCGAAAGCACCCTCGGGTGCAAGTAGATAAATAGGGACCGCTTACTAGCGGGAAGGTAAACGGCGTTTCCGTGTGCGGCTCTGGCTCGCCAGAGCAGCGATGTCACGCTGGCCACGTGACCCGGAAGTGTCTCCGGACAGCGCTGGCCCCCGGCCTATAGAGTGAGATGGGCGCACCAACCCCAGAGTCTGTCAAGACTGGCCCGTACGGGCAGGGGTACCTTTACCTTTAGATCAGATCAGATCAGATCAGATCAGAAGAATCTTTATTTGCATCTGCTACTAGCCATAGCAATGAAATAAAATGTACTGAAGATAGAACTCAACTATGCAAAATACATTTTGGAGGTTTACATCAATAATCAAATAATAGATCTTATTCTAATTGCCTCCGCTAAAAATGTTGCAGTTTTTGCTGTCACCTAATTATCTTGATCTGCTAGAAGAAAGAACACAGTTGCAATGGTTGAGTGACCCGGCATCCAGCACGGACAATAGTAGAGGGGTAATAACCTCACTCCTCAAATCTTTATAAAGAGTGCAAGCCAGAAGCACATGAGCCACTGGCTCAATATTGCCATCTCCACATGGACAAAACCGTTTTCCCAGTGGAATTTTTCAAAATTGACCCTCAAGTACAGCCAAAGGCAGTACAGTATATTCATTCTTGTGAAAGTGTGTCTGTATTTTGGAATTGTTAACTTTTGCAAGTAGGGTGCCAATGTGTCAAAATGACTAGGTGGAAAATAATCATACCATGGACAAAATTTCCTTATGGTGGCCAAATTATTCTGTTGCTCGATATCATATAGGCGCTGTCTAGTTACCGGTAAATTATTGGCTTTACGAAAGCCCAGTGTTAATAACTGTTGTGGTGATAAACCAGAAAAGTAAAGCTTTTGGTGGACAATTTTAGTCCAAGGACTCTCATGACAATCTTGCGGTACTAAAGGTAGTTAGACCAGTGGGGTTTAAATTTAACTGAAGCCAATAATTAAATATCCTACACCAAATCTGTAATTCAACAGAGGGGAGATTAGCCTCCAAGCGCAATGAAGTATTTGGAACACAGGAGGGAACAGGAAAAAATGCCTTAGGAACTTAGATTGAACAGCTTCTGTAGATCCAAGGTGAGTGCCTGTCCAAATCTGAGCCCCATATAATAACTGTGCTAGGGGTTTAGCTTTAGACACTTCAAGTGCTGATGGTATGTGATTGCCACCTTTTATAGGGAAAAAGCATATCAGAATTTTGGAAGCACTTACATCACACGCCACCCCAAACTAAGGTGGCAGTTTCTATATACTTGGCATATTTTCCAGATATGCAGAACTATCTAAGTTTGCAAGCGAAAAAGAGATTTTCTTTTCTTTTTAAAGAGGAATCCCCCTTCCCACAGATTGACAAGTACCTGTGAGCTATCCGAACTTATGGAATATTGATGGCTGTTGACCATACAGAAATAAGAAAGGGGGGGGGGGAGAGTAACTCACGCCATTGTCTGAGTTCCTAGACAGCACAGTCCTAGACGTGTCCACACCATTTCATTGAATTTCTCCATTGAGAGGAGAAATTCCCCAGTACTGTAGTACTTTTCTCAGTGGTGGGGCTTGCTCTTAGCTGGGACATCTTTCTTGTTGTTTTCCTTCCCACTGTGAATGACAACAGCGCGATGTTAAGTGGAGCAAAGTTAAACTGGAATTTGCTGCCACAAGAGGTAGTGACGGTGACCGGCCTGAATGCGGCTTTAAAAGGGATTCAGACAAATTTAGACAGCTATGAATGGCTGTCAGACATCATAGCTGTGGGCTACCTCCTGTTTTCAATGTCTCTGAATACCAACTGCCTGGGGACACAGGTGGGGAGAATTCCTGTATCACTCAGGGCCTACTTTGGGGTTTCCTATAGGCATCTGGTTCACCCCTGTGAGAACAGGATGCTGGACTGTGATGGGACTTTGGCAGGCCTCTCCTTATGCCCAGACTGGCCACCACTTTGCACCCCCCCACACACAATGCCCCGTCCACACTATAAATTTCATTCCAGCACGTTTTTGACTAACTTCTTCTTTACCTCAGGAATGTTTTTAACTGTTGGTATCTCCTTGGTGTTGTTCTTCTTCTCTGTTTCACAGCTTTATCTCCTTTTGTTTTGACTGCTCTTAGTCTTGTCCCCTGAGCTGCCTTGTTGCAGCAAAGCAGGATAAAAAATGGTGAAATAAGGATGGCGGGGGCAGCATTCATTGAAATAATACGTTTTGAGGACTGGTTTAAAGGAGGAGGCCCACTCTGTGACATCACCAAAGCCCACCCCTAGATCTCAAGTTTGGGCCCTCAAATCTTGAATTATGCCGGTATGTGATTGGATGTTACCCCAAAACAGCAGGAAGCACCCTGAGAATTCCAGGCTTAGCGCTGCTTTCAACTATCAGGGAGCCCATTCCAGGCTGAGCCACCTGCCAGCCTCTCAGTGCTGGTCTTTCTTTGACAGCTTCCAAATCACACACAGCTAAAGCCTTTGCCAGAACTGGAAACCTTTTATGGTCCTTCCAGCTCTGGGGGACCCAATGGCCAGCCTGGGTGGGCAAGTTCTCTCCAGGCATCAGTCATGGTGAGACAGCCACCTCAGGCATCAGATGCACCCTAGAAACTAGGTATGCAGTCCAGATATTAACTCCTCCCAATGGACCTGGTGGCTCTTTGCCCAGGGCAGCAGCACACAGATCAGGAGATTCCTAATTCTAGTTCCTGCAATTTCTGTCCTGCAATTTCCTAAGGAACCCACAAAGAGGCTTATGACACCCTTAAAACAGGTTTATTGGACCAAGGACCAAAGTCAACCTGATCAGATATAGATCAGTTGGCAGGTGTAATATATAATATATACTATGTGTGTTTATAGGTGGCTCATTGTGTGGCAATGGGATGCAGGGCCTTCTCTGGCTTTCTGTCGTGTCGCCTTGGTTGTGGAGTCTCCTCCATGTTGACAGTTCCAACAGCAAGTGAAGCTTTTTCCTTTAGGCTTTTGGCAATGGATGGATTAAAGAGCTGGTCTGTCTGCTGCAGGAATGTACGTTTTGCCGCAAATTGCTTATTGATGCTTATTGGTGTTATGATGATTTTTAAAGAAAATCTACATGGATAATGTTATACTTTATTGGAATATGTTTGTATACTGCCCTGGGAACCATTGGGTTGAATGATGGTGTTAAAATGTAATACAACAGAATTGTTATGCACACTCTAATGGTGTGGTTTCAGGGGATCCAGTGAGTACTTTTAGGTTGGTTTCCTTTGAATAAGAGTGTTTTGTAACTACCGTATTTTTCCGTATATAATTTCCCCCCTTAAAAATAATGTCAAAAATTAGGGGGCATCTTATACATGGATAGATCTCCCCCCATTTTCTTAAATCTGAGTCCCCCAAAATAGTCTTATACATGGGGGCGCCTTATAGACGGAAAAATACGGCATATGCATTTAATTGCAAATATACAGGTTGAGCTTAGGTGAAGGTTTCGCAGCTTAAACCTGCTCCAACAAATACTATTCTCTCACCAGGTTTCGGTGTGTGTGTGCTTCTTACTCCAAAGAAACTCCAGAGTTTTCACCTTTTCTTAGACTGACTTTGCTGCCACTTTAATCTGTTTGCATCTTCCCAGACACTGAATTCACTTTATTTGTTAGGGGAGGGAGGCACTCCCAGAGTACAGACTCATGCAGAGATGCAGTAGGCAGCCTCCTTCAAGAATAGGTTGCATTGCTGCATTTCTTCATTGTTGCAGGCAGGCTGGGCTATGGGTAGCACCTTGAGGGGAGTCAGGAACCAGAAGCTGTAGGACAAATCAGAAGCAGTAGTGTATAACCAAGGGTGTTCAAAAAGGCCAAGCAGCACCCCAGACAAGGAGCATCTTTAGTATCCCCTCAATTTGCTTTGATTTTTGAAAGCCTTTAAGTTTTTTGAATTGCATTTGTATCCTGTTTCCCAGCTTGGACGCATGATTTATCCCTGTTATATAAAAATGATAGGTTTACACAGTTGCTCACAATGGTTTTACATAGACACTGTTGAATGAGCACTGGTGATATCAATTTCCCCATGAATAAAGGGGGAAGGGGAATGCATGTTAAAGCAGCCCTTTGGGAAACCAAAGGAGGAAAGACCCCAATAATATGGGTGGGTAGGCAGGGCAGGAGATAGCTCAGTTGGTTAGAGCATGATGCTGATAGCACCAAGGCTGCAGGTTCAGTCCCCGTATGGGGCAGCTGAATATCCCTGCATTGCAAGACTGGATATTCCTCAGGGTTTCTTCCAACTCTACAATTATATGATTCAGAATGCACAAAACCAAACATTTTATTGGTCCATTAATGCAACACTTGTCAGCTTTACAGGTAGGTGAAGATGAACTGTTTGTTTCAGCTATCGGGCAGACATTTGAGCTGAATGCCTGTGACAGGTGCCCCTCCCCAAAGCCCATTGCCCCCCCCCCCATGCCCAGTTCCTAAGGCAGATGCCTGCCTCTAAATCTAGACCTGCTTACTGGGTAAATTGGTGCTTTTGGGAGGTATTCAGTATCACACAGTCTAGGAACACTGCCTTCCAAGCCAGTATCCAGGATAAATGTCCAACCTGTCCAATGTGAGGGACAGGCCCTGATTTTGCAGGTGGGTAAAACAACAACAACACCCGCATTGACTATTTAGGAGATGGTGTCTTCAGTTAACTGGGGGAAATCTGTCCATATGTTTGGCACATACAACGATCCATCAGGTGGACACATAACAGAAAGGTTAGGCCCGATTGTATGCAATGCTAGGTTTGCATGAGCCCATTGTTTATAATAGGCATAGGGGTCCCTTATTTTGCACAGGATAAAGCTGTTTGGGTGAAATCCTAAGAACACAACTGAGAGTAAGGTCAGGTTCTCTGGGATCAAGAGATTGAATAAGCAAGCCCAGGATCCAGCAGTTCATGCCTGATTTTGGGTCACCATTGTGCATGATCATTATAGCACTCATGTCTTTGGGGCTCTCTTTGTGCTTTCAATGGGTTGGTGCCGAGATCTGGTGGTGTGAACGTGAAGCCAGGCAAGAAACCGGAGGCTGATAAGCTTATGGCACCACCCAAGGTCACTGCAAACCTGCTGGCGGTGGGCAGCTTAGCCAGGGATATTTAAAACCTTGCCTCCTAAGCTGCCAACACGGCCGTCTTGAGCTGACGTCAGTGAAAAGGATCATATCCAAAGTCGGGCAAGATCCAGCGCAGGACTTTGTGTGTGTGTGTGTTGCTGTATTACAGAGAGAAGGGTGTGTAGCCCAACCAGTAGAGGGTTCTCTTCCTCTTTGGAAGGACTTGGGTGTATCTTCTTCCATTTTTCAAGCAGGGAAGCTATTTGATTGGGTGTGACCAATTCAACTCTTTCAAAAGAAAGGAAGAAAATGCATATTGTTGGTGTTGCTCTTGAAGTTCTTCCATAAGGCCTGTTTATTGAGCCTGATTTGCTTGCACAAAGCATGCGCGGAGGGGTTGACTATGTCTGATCTTTACTGAGCATGCCTTCTGCCTAGTTCCCAGGGAGGTTATACAGCAGTGAACATTCACTCTGATTTGCTGGCACCGTGCTGATAAAGTCTGCTTGCTAATGATTTGTTCATCCTACACTTTTCAGTGCATTTCCCCATCAGCTTCCTAACCGGAAGGATCTTCTGCGTTGTGGTGCTTTCATCCGCTTCAGTCGTGCAAAAGCTAAATTTCCAGTCTGCCCTCGAATCCTCCCCTGGCAGTCTGGAGGTGGCTTTGCTGCGTTTTCATTTATTTTTATTTTCGTTGTTGCTGCTGCTTTTATATTTTGCTAATTTCTTTTTCCCCGTAATGGCAGTATCATCCTTGCATTTATGTGTGCTTTGGTAGCTGAAAGCTGCTTTGAGCAACTCCTTTGAGGAGGGGAAGAGTGGAGTACTATTCCAGCAAAGCAAGGAAGCCATTTTTCCGTGCGTGCGCTTTTTTAAGAAACAAAGGTGTCGACAACAACAACAAAACGACAACAACCAACCCTTGGAGTTCCCTGGACCCACAACTCCTTCTCCCCTTCCATACCATAGTCACATTCCCTCCCCAGGCAGCAGCAAGAGGACGAAGGCAGAGAATCTCCCTCCAAAATGCCCAGATAATCACTTTGATTTGGGCATGGAAACTGATTGGTAGCCAATTGGTGTCATGGGCTCAGTTATAGCTGGGTGGCAAACCCAGGAGCTCAGGGCTGGGTATGCTTTTCTCCCCTCCCCCCTTATATCGGAAACAGCCCTGTGAGGTAAAGGTAATAATAATAATAATAATAATAATAACAATAATAATAATAATTTTTATTTATATCCTGCCCTCCCCAGCCAAAGCCGGGCTCAGGGCAGCTAACAACAATAAAAGATAAAAGTAAAGGGACCCCTGACCATTAGGTCCAGTCGCGGACGACTCATCTTGCTTTATTGGCTGAGGGAGCCGGTGTACAGCTTCCCCGTCATGTGGCCAGCATGACAAAGCCGCTTCTGGCGAACCAGAGCAGCGCACAGTAACACCATTTTACCTTCCTGCCGGAGTGGTATCTATTTACCTACTTGCACTTTAACGTGCTTTTGAACTGCTAGGTTGGCAGGAGCAGGGACCGAGCAACGGGAGCTCACCCCGTCACAGGGATTTGAACCGCCGACCTTCTGATCGGCAATGCCTAGACTCTGTGGTTTAACCCACAGCGCCACCGCATAGTCTAGGCTAAATTAATATATGTACATAAGCAGCAGTTATTGAAATGAAATCATGTAGCACAGGAGTGCCCTATAAAATCAGATCAAGGGGCGTGTGACGGAGGGGTGCTGGGTCCCCCAAAGTATTTCTCAGAGAGTAGGGAGGGATTGCATTGCCAGCTGGCCAGAAAACAATATTCTCTTTTTTAAGAGAGAGGGTTGAAGCCAGCATGTCGCCGCCCAAAGCTTGTCACCTAAACACCGCCCCCCCCACCGACGAGGACTGCTGTTGTAATTCAAGCAATATATATGGTTTAATGTCAGACGAATTGCACCCAAATGCTTAGGGGTGTTTCCAGCGCTGTGTGTTTGTGCGCGCATGTGATTTCAGGAGTCTTTTTTTGGTATGTGATAATAGCACATCTTCCTGAGCACTTTGGGTGTTGATGCATGATGTGCTTTAGTCACCATTTGAAGAAATGGCAGTCTTTCAGAATTTTATTTTTTTCTGAGGCAGACTGATTTGTCTGTTAAAGAGACAGCGAAAAGGGCTTTTTATATTTAAAAAATAGTGACCCTAAGGAGGCAGTCTGAAATGCTGCCCTCAGGAAGGGCTCCGATGTGTAGAAATGTAGCAGGCAAAGATTTTCCTGACAAGTTGGTGGGAAACTAGTCACCGGCCAAATTGTTTCTGTACGCTGAAATCCTATTAAAGGCGTAATCCAGGTGGGATCAATTGCTTGCGGGATCATATTAGGGGGCGGGCTAAGAGGAAATGATCCTATCCTAGCAACAGCAGCCACCAGAGTCGGAACTCTGGCATAGCCTATCAGATTTCTATATTGTTTTTTCATCCAATGAGCTCAGTATTGTTACAACAGTCCTGTGAGGGAGGCCAGGCTTAATATCTGGCCCAAGGTCACTCGGCAAGCTCTGTGCCAAGGATTTTCGCTCAAATGCTCTCACCGCTACATGACAAATGGCAGTCACTTGTAGTTCCTGGCTGGATGAGGTTGAACAGTTTTAAACAAGTTTTCATGGAAAAGTGGGGTGTTCAGTGCTCCAGTGATGTGGGGAGAAAGGTAGGGGGAAATCCAGAACCCTCTTCCCTCTAACCACCGCCACTACTCTGGGCTCTTAAAGAATTCAGCACACAGGCCCATGACACAAATTTGGGGGCAAAATAAGATGGTGTGTGCCTGGAGTCACACTAGTACAACTAGGGCTTGTGTGCACACCATACATTTAAAGCAACTGGCATCTGCCAAATAACCCTGGGAACTGTAGTTTGCTGCTCACAGAACTGCAATTCTGAGCACCCTTTAACAAACTACAATTCCCAGGATTCCTTAGGGGAAGTCATGTGCTTTCAAATATAAGGTGTGTATGCAGCCACTTTGCAGCATGCCAGCAGAGGGTTTAAAAAATAAAAAAATAAAATTGGGTGGGGGAGGGAGCAGAGATCTGGGGCCTGACACAAAGGACCTGGAGCTCAGGACCCCTGGGCCACAACCTCACAATGCCACCTATTTGCAATTTTAGCCAAATTACGATCCAGAGTCCCCTGTAACTAGGGGATTTTGGAAGAGTGTCACCCAATTGTTTCAAGAATCCCTCCTTGCTAAGATATGGACTCTGCATGTACACCATACATTTAAAGCACATTCTGCCACCGCCGCCACAAAGAACGCTGGGAGCTGTATTTTGTTTAATGCGCTGCTGGGAATTGTAGCTCTATGAGGGGCAAATGACGTCTTCCAGGATTATCCGGAGGTGGGTGGGATGTGCTTTAAACGTACAGGATGGGTGCGCAATGTCAGGCGCATATTTGTGCTCACTAACACTGGTTGGCTTACGGATCTGACAGAGTCTGCTTGCGCAGGAGAGGGCAGGGAGGAACGAGGGACTGAGGGGAAGGGACGATACGAGGGGGCTCAGAAAGAAGGCCTTTCTGTCGCCTCCGTTGCTAAGGGAAAGGAGTTGTTCTCGGGCCCGGTGCCGAGATTGAGCTCAGAGCCCATCTGCACCAGCTCTGATGGGAACAGCTTCTGCGTGGGCACCCGCCGCCTCCCCACCAGGCTGACGAGACAGTGTGTAAGAGCGGGAAGGGGGCGGTGATGGACGAGGACTTGGGGGTGCTCCAAGCCCCTCTGAAATCTTTGGCAGGGAGGGGCCTTCCCCGCGTCTGAGCCCACCCTCTCTGCTCTCAGGTCAGTCTGGCCCGACTGCCTGCATCTACACAGAGTCACCTGACGCAGTTCCTTACAAGGATGCAATGGTGGGCTTAGCTAATGCTATAGCTATCCCATTTCTGCTGCTCCCGTCAAGTCCATATGCAGCTCCCTGTCATCCAAAACAATTCTCCTGCTTTCCTAGGATAAGGACTGCCACACTTTTCTCTGTTTTCTACTCTCTGCCTTACAGCTTTGGCGTGTTGAGCTCCAAGAAGCCAGGGGTTGGAGGACCAGCCAGAGGACTGCATTCCCTTCAGGGCAGCCTTCTGAGGGCCACATGTCTGCGGTGGGCGGGGTCAGAGGCAAATGTGGGTGGAGCCATGGATGTAAATGTTACCTTTGCACAGGAGGCCAGTTTGTACACATGCTCACACATCTGTATCCTCCATGTAGGCATCACCAGAGCTCAGAGACACATTCCAGCCAATCAGAAACATTTGTGGGAGTGAAGGAAGGCCAGAGAAGGGTGTGGTCTGGGGAGATTTCTGAGGGCCAAGTAGAGGGGCTTGGAGGGCCACGCTTTTCCCCAGACCTGAGATTCCCCACTTCTGTAAAACACAAGGGGGGTAGGAGCCTTTTGTATTTAAAAAATGGAATGGCAACACTGCTTTATTGCTACATGCTTTGAGGCAAGTCAACCCACAGATTCTGCACAGGGCCTTGCAGAGCCAGGCAGAGGCCTGGGCCAGGTAGATAATGTGCCCCCCCCTTTTTACCCTGGGGGTAACTGAAGTCTTATAAATAAGTAAGTATATAAATAATTTTCACAAAAGTTATGTATGAGAAATAATTTTATTTCAAGGCTTGAACTGAACCTGCATATTTCGCCCCAGCGCATCCCCTGTGTCAGGGAACTGCCATCGAAAGGACGGGAGGTGGAAGGGCTCACGCAGGTGGAGAGAGACTTAACAGCTGACGAGGGAACCAGCAGGGGGAGAGGGGGAGCTCCGAGGGAAAGTGAGTCGGAGGGATGGCTCAGGGACACTTCCAGCGAAAACAGTGGGGAACTTTCAAGACCTCCTATAGGGACACCCACTCCTCGCCGGAAACTGTCACGCAGGGAGTCCAGAAGACGTGTTTCCGTTAAGGAGCTGTTATGCTGGAAAAGATTCCGGAAGAGCCCACTTTTGGATTCTGCTAGCGACTGACAGAGTCATGCTTGAGGGGCTCCGTCGGAGGCAGGGGTTTGGGGACTCAGCCAAACTCTGAGGGACTAGGATTTTACGCACAAGCTGCTCATCATCCCATCACACCCTGCAATTGTGAATATGCTGACCGAGGCCCCCTTTGGAGTCGGAGGCCCAGGCCAAGTGGCCCATATGGCCACCCCCCCTGTCTGGGCCTGATTCTGCACTGGACCCAAACTAACCTCATTAGTCTGCAAGGCTTCCTAAGTCGCCATCTCAAAACTTGTAATCTATTGCCAGTGGGCCTTTTCCCATGGCAGGAGGCCTTCCACACCCTCTTTCCCTCTTCCTCCACCCAGTTTTCTTCATTTAACACTGAAAGTTGAAGAGTTCTGTGAAACTCTAAAGTGAGTGAGATATGATTGGCAAGTGAGATATTTCAGAGGCAGCCCCGCAGAAGGCATGTTAGCGTCACTGGCAGAGGAATGGGAGTGCGGAGGGAGCGGACTGCCCCCAGCACCACTATTCCAGTAGGGTGCCATTGCAGCGGCCCCCCTGGACATGCACTGCACACACACCCCACGTGCCAGGCGCCACACCCCCAGAACGCATGCCACAACCCCTGGGGTGCCAGCCACGCCACACCTGCTCTCCGCCCCCGGTAGCGGAGTATGCAGCTTCGCCACTGGTTAGCGTGAAGGATGGGGGAGAATTCAGATTCAGATCACATTTAAAGGTGAACCTTCTTCACTCACACTTTCTGAAGCAATACACAGAATGGAACAATATGGTCCTGTGAAATTTGCGCTTCTCTGAATTTTGCAAGGCAGTACTCCAGCCAAGCAAATGTGTGCAAAAATGCATATGTGTAAAATGTGTGCATAAAAGTAAAAAAATATAGTGATCAAAGTGTGCAAAAATGCATTATCTTAAGGGAAATCTCTTTGCAACAGGGTGTGTTTGAGGCAAAGCTGCATTAAAATGTGTGCTTTAAGAGACATTCACACTAAAATGCAGGTGAATTTTCATAAGGACTTAAAAAATATATATCACAAAACTGATGTGGAAATGTGAAGAACTGGACAACCACTATGGCGTAGTATTTAGAGTGTCGGATTAGGACCTGGCAGACCAGGGTTCAAATCCTCAGTAGGCCATGAGGCTAACTGGGTGACTTTGGGTCAGTTACTGCCTCTCTTCACCTCACCTACCTCACAAGGTTGTTGTGTGAATTAATTGAGGAGGGGGGAAAGAACCGTGTACAGTGGTACCTTGGGTTAAGAACTTAATTCATTCTTAAAGCTTCCCAATTCACCCATTCTTTTCTTCCCCTCCCTGGCAGAAAAAATACAACAATAACCACTTAACTGACAACATGCTGCCCTTTCATGACCGCCTGAGGCAGCTGCCTTCCTTTCCCCAATGGTAGAGACGTCCCTGATATCAATATAGGAGTGGAAAGAAGGCAATGAGGCAGAATCTGCTCACCTCATGGGAACAGATTTGAACCATTGCTTTTTTTGGGGTCGTCAGCTTTCGGTCCTACCCATCCCTTCAAGCCTTCCTCTTATCTCTGACTTCTAGGATCCTTGATAAGAAACAGGCAGGTGGGGAGACCATCGAACTGACTGAAGAGGGCCGGCCTGTTGAGGTGTCTGAGAAGCACCCGCCCATCGTCGACTGCACCTGCTTTGGCCTCCCTCGCCGCTACATCATCGCCATCCTCTGCGGCCTGGGCTTCTGCATCAGCTTCGGCATCCGCTGCAACCTGGGCGTGGCCATCGTCAGCATGGTCAACAACAACACCGTCTACGAAGGGGACAAACTCGTTGTGAAGGTGAGACTGTCCTCCCTCTGGAGGGCCAAGGGATGCAGGTGGCACTGTGGTCTGAACCTCTTGGGCTTGCCGATCGGAAGGTCAGCGGTTCACATCCCCACGACGGGATGAGCTCCCGTTTCTCTGTCCCAACTTCTGCTAACCTAGCAGTCTGAAAGCACACCAGTGCAATTAGATAAATAGGTACCACTGCGGCAGGAAGATAAATGGTGTTTCCGTGTGCTCTGGTTTCCGTCACGATGTCCCGTTGCACCAGAAGTGGTTTAGTCATGCTGGCCACATGACCTGGAAAACTGTCTGTGGACAAAAGCCGGCTCCCTCGGCCTGAAAGCGAAATGAGAGCCGCAACCCCATAGTCGCCTTTGACTGGACTTAACCGTCCAGGGGTCCTTTACCTTTACCTTTAATCCATTGGAGGCCACAGGGCTGTGCTGGGTGGAGCCAGAACCGATTATGGGCAGAGCTAGAGACAAAAGTGTTCTGGAATAACTAAACCAGAATGAAGTTTTTCAGTTTTTCACCATGCCTAATCAGATCAGCATCCCCAATCCTGCGCAGGTCTACTCAGAGATAAGCACCTCTGGATTTTTTTTACTATTGCTTCACACATTCCAGAGCCCTGACTGTTCCCCAGGGTCACTTTTCTATAACAGATGTGGGGACCTCTTGGCCCTCCAGATGTTGCTGAACTACAACTCCCATCAGCCCCAGCAAGCATGGTTGATGGCTAGGGATGCTGGGAGTTGTAGTTCAGCAGCATCTAAAGGGCCACTGGTTCCCCACACCTGGACTAGGATGACCTTCCAACTCTATGATTCTATGGTTGGATACACAACATACACTTAAAGCACAAGCTTCCTCCCAAAGAATTATGGGAAATGTAGTTCACTCCTGACAGAGCTACAATGCAGAGTACCATTAACGTAAACTACAGTTCCCAGGATTCTTGGCTGGAGGGGGAGCCATGAGCGTTGAATGGATGGTGCTGCTGTGACCGAAGTCCTGCTGCTGGCTGTAATCAGGAACTGAATCTTTCCTCTATTCTTCTCACCACTTTAGAAAGCGGAGTTCAACTGGGATCCTGAGACAGTAGGCATGATTCATGGATCCTTCTTCTGGGGTTACATTGTCACCCAGATCCCAGGAGGGTTCATAGCACAGAAATTTGCTGCTAACAGGTAAGATGCAGGTAGGGTATTTTTTTTTTAGTGTGTATGCATAAATCAAAGAGGGGGAACATGCAGATTTTGGCTCACCCCTGGTGATCTCGTTCTCTAGAACAGGAATAGAAAGATACCTTGGTCCATTTGGGTTAGCTCACTATCTGGTGAAAGATAAAGATCATGAAAATTGACTGTACCTTTGTATAAACCAGATTATCACTACAGCAAAAATTTGGTATTTTGTGTCTTTTTTTTAAGTTTGTGGTTCTTTCCAAGTAAACTTTAGTTGATAATTTAAGAAGTTTAGCGTGCAAGAAATTTGCAAGCATGAGGAACATCACTGATCCCACAATAAACACACATGCGTACATAGACCCTCGCTAGAGAAAGCGGAGGTTCCTTATGGTGTTTCCTAGGCCTGTCCTCTCACTGTGCAGGTCTCTAGTCTCTACAGCACTTGTGTATATATTATCCTGCGGGAAGAGGCAGGGAGCTGTTCAGAGCAATTGGCTGACCATCAGAATGTGGATGTGGGACATGGGTTCAAATCCTCCTTCAGCCATGAAAGTCGCTGGTGATTATGGCCATTGACTCCCTTATCACTTCACAGGCTCATGTGGAACAAAAAACCCTCTGTAAATATCAAAAGAATAATGGTGAGAGGGAAAGCAAACGGGCCGAGCTTTCTTTCTCTTTCTTAACACTTGCCTTTCGGCCCACAGGGTTTTTGGCTTTGCCATTGTGGCGACATCAACCCTGAACATGCTCATTCCATCAGCCGCAAGGGTCCACTTTGGCTGCGTGATCTTTGTGCGGATCCTGCAAGGCCTTGTGGAGGTAAGGCCGCACCCCTAATCTCCGCGCTTTCGCACCGCCCCGTAATATCAACCTCTCCACCCAGTGGCGTAGCGTGGGGGGTGCAGGGGGGCCGGCTGCACCGGGTGCAACATCTGGGGGTTAGGGTTAGGGGGCGCAAATCCACGGGTTAGGGGGCGCAAATTACTTGCCTTGCCCCGGGTGCTGACAACCCACGCTACGCCACTGTCTCCACCTTCCTCTCCGAAGCCTCAGCTCCCTTCCCTCAGAGCACCGTCGCTGTCCTGGGGGCACTTAGCCCCCTTGTAAAGAACGGAGTCAAGGTGGGACAGAGTTATGGGTCAGAAGCAGAGCTTGTTCCCTGGGCATGCCTCCTCTCTCTCTCTCTCTCCAGTGTAAAGGTAGCTCTGATCTCTATGTAACTCTCTGTGCCCTCCACCTCCAGGGGGTCACCTACCCAGCATGCCACGGTATCTGGAGCAAATGGGCACCCCCCCCTGGAACGCAGCCGCCTGGCGACAACAGCCTTCTGCGGTAAGGTAACATGTTCACCCACCATCGAAGTTAAATGGGTGGGGAGGGCCTCCCATGCAACAAATCCATGGTTGCTGCCTTGAACCTGATGTCCTTTGGCTTCTGGCTGGTTGAAACTTAAGCGGAAGCCTAGAAGACCTGTCCCAAAGTCTAGATCAAAATGCATCACATCCTGGTTTGGTTTTACATGTTGGAACAGCGCTTGGTGAGTGACTCACTTTAGCAAAACTCACTGGACGTGCCCTGTTAACTAGCTTTCACACGAGGACTGCTTCGCTTCTGAGGAATTGAAACAGTGGTTCCATACAGAGTTTAACATAAGGCCACGTTGTCTAGCAATTCCTAACTCCACAGCCTTCTGTAGTGTTTATTCAGAAGGAATAAATTCCCAGTTAGCAAAGGTCCCTCGCTGTTAAGTTGCGGGCGAACATCTCAGATGACACAGCGATTCTTCAAACAGCTCTTGTTTATTCAGAGGCCAGAACAGAACTGAACTGAAGAGCTCAGTCAGCCTGCTTATATAGAGCTCCAGAACAACGTAACTGTTGCAACTTTCTAAAACTATCCAATCACTGAACGTCACTTTCAATCCTTCATTTGCATAACTATCTACAGTATCCCCCTGCTGGCCCAGGGTGAGAACTTCAGTACATAACACCCACGACTTTCACAGTTTTCCCCCTTGCAAATTCTGTCCCTCTTACTGTTCTTGCTGAGCAGGAAACAGCACTGCTGGTGGGTAACTGACGACTTGCCCCCCAAATTGCCCCATTATTTGACAGTTCCTGTTCTGCAAGGAGAGGGTGTTGAACACTTCTTTCCTCTCGTCCTCCCCCCACCATTTTTTCTTCCTTTTTCATATCTATAACAAAGGACGGCACCTAGTCATGGAACGGCGAGTGTGGGAGCAACCTCAGAGGGGTAGAGAGGGCTGCTGGGAGTCAGGCAATAAAGGCTGGTGCAGTCAGGAAATGGGGGCACTGCTCCACCAAGCTCAGCTTGCCCTCAGCCAGACCCCACGCCTGGCTGCCTTCTTACTTACAGCCAGCTGGTCACCCTGACTTCTGCCCTGCCAGTCCCAATGGGCACCAGTCCCCACTGGAGTTAGGAATCTCAGCTTGTATCCCTGGCTAACCTTTCCCCTCTGCCTTTACAGGCTCTTACGCAGGGGCTGTGGTGGCCATGCCTCTCGCGGGGATCCTAGTGCAGTATTCCGGGTGGAGCTCGGTATTTTACGTCTACGGTAAGCCAGCTAAGAAGCCATGCCAAGAAGAGCGGAAGAAATTTAAAGACTATTTAGCTAGATATTGTAACATACGATAAGTAGAAGTTACTTGAAAGGACCAAATGGGCCTAGGACTAGAGTGAATTGTAAAATATTATGGATTTGGATAATTATGAAAAGAGAAGAAGATTGTAAACGAAAGGTGTAATTAGATTAGAAAGAGGATATTGGAAAGCTGTTAAAAAGTGATTCAATGAAATTCAGTAAGGAGGGATTCGAGGAAGTCAGTTAACAATGAAAACTAAATTAGGCCTTAAAGTATTAGGTATTTATACAGTGGTACCTCAGGTTAAGTACTTAATTTGTTCCAGAGGTCCATTCTTAACCTGAAACTGTTCTTAACCTGAAGCACCACTTTAGCTAATGGGGCCTCCTGCTGCCGCTGCGCCGCCGGAGCCCGATTTCTGTTCTTATCCTGAAGCAAAGTTCTTAACCTGAAGCACTATTTCTGGGTTAGCGGAGTGTGTAACCTGAAGCGTTTTTAACCTGAAGCGTATGTAACCCGAGGTACCACTGTATGTTTGTTTTTGTTGGTTTTTGTTTCAGTATTGTAATGTTTTTTTCCTTTATTTGTGTGTCTTATTTGTTATAAACTTGGAAAATTAATAAAAAAAATTGGGGGGGGGGGAGAGAGGCCAACTCTTTGGCTGCCATGCCTTCTCAGTTGCCTAAACCTCGTTGGATCAGATTGTAGGTCCCTTCCCTCCAACCGCTTCTGCAATTCTGTTCCTTGGCAGGCAGCTTTGGTATCTTCTGGTATATGTTCTGGCTGTTGGTTTCCTACGAGAGTCCTGCCCAGCACCCAACCATCACCGAGGAAGAGAGGAAATACATAGAAGAAAGCATTGGAGAAAGCGCCAGTCTTATGAATCCCCTTCTGGTCAGTGCCTTGCATTGCTCTCTTGCCATTCATATGGCGCCATCAAGGTGCACGGAGCCTTAACAGAGTGTGGCGTAGCGGCTAGAGTGGCGGACTACGACACCGGGAAACCAGGGTTCGAATCCCCCCTTGGCTGCGAAGCCTGGTTACTGCCTCTGGGGCTAACCTACCTCACAGGGTTCTTGTGAGGATAATATGGGGAGGGGGAGGGAGAACCACGTGCGCTACCTTGAGCTCATAGGATGAAGCGTTGAAAAATGAAAATAAGAAAGAAAGGCAGGAGGTCAAAAAGACAGGTCCCAAGCTACGGAGTTCCCTGGGAAGAGGGGCTGACTGCTAAACCACTCTGAGAATGGTAGCTGTGTGAGGGAAATAGGGCTCTCCTAGAAATCCTCGGCACCCTTAACAAACTGCAGTTCCCAGGATTCGTTGGGGGAAGCCTAATTGTTCCAAGTGGTAGAATACTGCTTCAAATGCTGAGTGCATATGGGGCCTAGTGTCCTGGGAGGCAGCTCCAAGCATAGTGGGCTGCAGGGCAGGTTCATATGAGGAGGGGAAAGAGACATTTGGACAGGTGAGGTTGGTGAAGGTGGAGGAGCAAAGGCCAAGGGCAAGGATGTGAGGGATCAGAGAGAGAAACTGTGCACACACCATACATTTAAAGCACGACTCCCCCCCCAAAGAATCCTGGGAACTGTAGTTTAAGGGTGCTGAGAGTTATAGCTCTGTGAGCAGGAAACTACAGCTCCCAGGATTTAAATGCTTTAAATGTATGGTGGTGAGGCAGCAGGCGCTGAAGATCTCTCTGCAGTAGGGAAGCTCTTAGCAGCTTCATGGGGCACCATTTTTGAGGAGGCAAGTGGCCTCTGAAGTCCTGTGACAGCACTGCGGTGGGGATATGTGAGGATGTGAGGCAACTCCGTTAATGTTTTCATCTCTCTCTCCTCCCCACCTCTTGGCAGAAATTCAAAGCGCCCTGGCGCAAGTTCTTCACTTCCATGCCTGTCTACGCCATTATTGTGGCCAACTTTTGCCGGAGCTGGACCTTCTATTTGCTCTTAATTAGCCAGCCGGCCTATTTTGAAGAAGTCTTTGGCTTTGAAATCAGCAAGGTGAGAAAAATTGCCCTTGGTTTGAGGTGTGTGTGTGCACTCGCTCTTGCACGTGTCAGGGCAAGAAATTGGAGACTTGTCCATAAGTTCTTTTCGCTGTTTTTAATACCGAATTTGAAATTGTTCTAACTCGGTCTTGGGACCTACCGGTGAAGAGTGGCGGGTATTGCTGTCGTCGTTAATTAATTAGCAGAGGGTGTTTCATTCTGTGCTGATAAGAGAAAGAAAAGATGGCCCTAGCCACGTGCCAATTGTTCTTCCATCGTATGCTGGGGCAAGGCTGAGCAGGAATGCACTCTGAGAGAAAACAGGTTCAAAAATCCAAAACAAAGACACACAGAGAGAAGGAACCCAAGATGTTCCTTTTTTTAAATTCTATGACTCTATGTGCAGTATAGACTTTTTTTAAAAAAAGAAGAAAAATATAAAACTTCAGAAATTAGCAGGATCAAATTTCAGGATTCCAAAACATACATCTACACAGCCGCAGCGCATGGGCAGGGTGTGTGTGTGTGGTTGGAGTGGCAATGGCACCCTCCCACTGGCATTGGTACTTGTAAGGAGAGGATTGGGGTAACGTGAGGCTTCAGCAAGACCAGGGGCGCTTTGAATCGACATCAGCGGCCCTGCGGGCGCACTTGAGTGGCCACTACCAGCCCAGAGCTCCTCTGACCTCATCACACCTCGCCTTGTCTCCTCCCTCTCTTGGCAAGCTCAGTTCCGTCACTCTGCACCCTCACCTGCCACCACTGCTCCTGCCACAACTTCTACTAGGAAGCAGATGGTGATGACAAAGAGGACTACTGGAATTGGGTTTGAAGTCCTTTGACAGAATTATATAATGTTTTCAACATGGGTGTCTGTGGAAGGGCAGTTCCCCCACCACCAGGAACCATAATTCTAAGATTCCCGGCTTTCATTTTTGTTTTTAAAGAGAGCACAGGTTATATCCAATGGGTGGCTGGCAACTAAATTTCACTCAGACTAGATCCATTGGAATTAACGGGCCTGACTTAGCCATGTTCATTCATTCAGTGGGTCTGCTTTGAGTAAAACATATTTAAACACCACCCGATGTTAATCAGGCTAATTTCTCACCAAAAAAGCGAGAAAAAAGGTACAGTAGTACCGCGGGTTAAGAACTTAATTCGTTCTGGAGGTCCGTACTTAACCTGAAAATGTTCTTAACTTGGGGTACCACTTTAGCTAATGCGGCCTCCCACTGCCGCCACGCCACCACCGTGCGATTTCAGTTCTCATCCTGAAGCAAAGTTCTTAACCCAAGGTACTATTTCTGGGTTAGCAGAGTCTGTAACCCGAAGCATCTGTAACCCAAGGTACCACTGTACCTGCACATTTTGTCTTGTACATCAGTTTTACACAACTTAAGAGTTGTCTTCAACTGAGCCCTACGGTATTAGTCAACCCACTGTAATTCATGGTCATGGCAGTCTTACTTTCAGTGGGTCTACTCTGAGTAAGACCTCAGTTGGATAAAACTCTTAAGTTTGCAGAACCTGCTACATGAGACAAAACGTATAGGCACTATTCTCATTTTTTGTGTGAGAAATAAGCCTTATCCCGCCCTTCCAGTGTTCTACTTGGACACACACACAAACACTGCCCTTTTTGAAAAATATCCTGCAGGTGCCCTTGGTCATAAACGTAATGTTCAAAAGAAAAAAGACCCCACACGACAGCTGGATTTTCTTAACTGTTTTTAAACATCCTTTTCGTCCCTTCCTGCACAGGTGGGCATGCTTTCCGCTTTGCCTCACCTGGTCATGACGATCATCGTGCCCATTGGGGGCCAAATCGCCGACTACCTGCGGACGCGGAGGATCATGTCTACCACAAACGTCCGCAAGATGATGAACTGTGGGGGTGAGAGAGAAAGGCTTTGTTGGAGAAAAGGCTCGGGGAGGAGGGTTAAGGCTTGGTTGAGAGATACTCAGACTCCAGTAACGGGCAGGTGGCTGGCTTGGCAGCGGGAAAGGTTTCTAGAGAAAAGTGCCCAGGCCAGGAGTAGGGGACCTGCTGCCCTCCAGAACCTGCTGCTCCCATCTGCCCCCAACTAGCATGGCAAATATCCAGGGATGATGGAAGTTGGAGCCCAGCAGCATCTAGGCAGTACTGAGAGTACCACAATATTTGAAGCAAATGCATTAGAGACAGAATCCAGGAACTTGCACAGGTTTCTCAGAATCTCTGTTTTCATTGAGATGTCTTTCTTTCTTTCACAGGGACGGGCACACCTCAGTTTTTTAGCACTCGTGGATGCAAAATCCCTTAGAGGTTTTCGTGTCCTGCTTTGAATGCTTTTCTGGGGTTTCTAATAGGCCTGGGCGACGGCGCCTTCACCCAGCAGTATATCGTGGGTGAAACTTCCGTCGCTCCTGAGTCCTTCGGCCACCAGCGCCTGGTGCGCCGAGGAAGGAAAAAGCTACATTGGGAGCGGAGGCAGTTTCACCCCAGCACCTTGCGGGGCTGAGGACAATGCTGCTTGTTCCTCCCTCTGCTTTTCAACGTTGCAATGTGTCACTCTATCACAATGTTTAGCTGGTGATACATTGCAGTGTCGAAAAGCTGACTATCTCCCAGCCCTAGTTTCCAGTAGGAGGGCATGAGAAATCACCACATATTCCTGTCCTGTATCCCTGTCCTGTGGATTGCAATGGACCCTGCACTCTTGCTTTTAGCAAGCTCTCCTCTTGCCAGGTCACTTTTCACAAAGTTGCTACCTCCCCTGACCCTCATTTATTCATGAATCAGTCTTATACCAAGTCCATATAACCCAGGACCTCACTGCTGACAAAGACCTTAATGCTGGCCTTCCCCAATTTGGCACATTCCGGGCGTGGTTGGACTACAAATCCCATCAGCCCATGGTCAAGGATGATGGGAAGTGTAGTCCAGCCCAGGTTGGAGAATCCTGCCTTATGCAAAGAAAGGTCTTTTCCATCACCGCCTTTGATCTTTTCCGCTCAAGGCTGGCTTTTTATTCGTTAGCTCATTTGTTACATTTTCATCCTGCACCAGCAGCGCATCTCAGCTCTCAGGACAGCTTAAGACGAAAATAAAATAAAGTTACACAATCAACCATAAGATCAAACAGAGTAAAACATCAGCTATAACACAATAGATTTTTTAGAAAGCCACCACACAGTGGATAAATAAAACACAAGCTTCCAGAGTGGCTTAAAAGGATTTTTAACGCCTGGGAGAATGAATTGGTGTTGAAATGACACATGCATACAATGTGTTGCAGATGTTGGGGGATTGAACTTAAGAACATCACACAATCCCTTCTGGACCAGGCGAAAGGCCCTTCTAGTCCAGCACTCTGTTCTCGCAGCGGCCAGCCAGATACCTGGGGGCAGCCGGCAAGTGGGATCTGGGTGCAACAGCAAATTTTTCCACCTGCGATTGCCAAAAACTGAGGCCTTCTTTATGCAAAGCATATGCTCTACGGCTCATTTGCAGCCCCGCTAAGTTATGACACCCTTCCCCTTCCATTAGCAAAGAAAAATTAGCAGCACGCACAGCCACATGTAAGTTTTATGTACACCCTGCTCTAGTTTCTTATGCAGCGCGATCACAGTCAGAAGTTGAAAATAGACACAGCTGTGCGGGAGCTGTGTGTCCGCACTCACTTTCCCTGTTCTTCCTTCTTCGTCAGGTTTTGGCATGGAAGCCACACTCCTCTTAGTGGTTGGCTATTCCCACAGCAAAGGCGTAGCAATTTCTTTCCTCGTTCTGGCCGTGGGTTTCAGCGGTTTTGCTATTTCAGGTAAGCTCTTAGCACTGGCGGAAGAAGAGGAGTGCGGGGGGAGCGCACCGCCCCCGGCAGTGCGATCCTGGTGGGGTGCCATGGCGGCTGCCCCCCACCCGCACTGGGCGCCATGCCCCCAGAACGCGCACCACGCCCCTGCAGGCGATGCACCACGTCCCCAAGATGTGTGCCAGCCCCGCCCCCACCTGCTCTCCGCCCCCCCGATGCCTGAGCATGAAGCTCTGCCACTGCTCTTAGGCAGCTGGGTTGACCTTCTGAGGAAGGTGAGATCCTCCTGTTGTTGCTGAAGTACAACTTCCTATGTCCTCAGCCACTGGTCATGCTTGCTGGGACTGATGGGAACTGTAGTTCAGCCACGAAAGATTCCCCCCACCTGTGTTAGGGCATTGTGGCATTCCAAATTAAAGGTCCTCTGCTTCCCCCCAACAAGTAGGGATCAGAGAGAAATTAAGTTTGTGCTCCTACCTAAGTTGTACTTTCTGAAACAACATACAAACCCAAACAGCCACACTCTGAAATGCGAAAGTCTCTGAAGTTTGCAATGCACTTCTCAAAGTCTAGTCCGTACCCCTCTCCTCTGACCCCTAACTCCCCTTGCCCTGTGCCCTCTGAGTGCTTTTGTCTGGCCGGCATGAGCATTGAGCTGTGATGTCCTTTATATTTCTGACTGGCCTCAACCAGAAGTTGGGCATTTTCTGCCACTGCTCCCAAGCTGTGGAAGGAACACTCCTCCAGCAGAGATTTGGCAGGCATCCCTACTTTTGATTTTTTGGAAAACTTTTTTTTTTAAATGCCGACAGGGCTATGTGGGTGTTTACATTTTTGGATGAGTAGCCAGGTGTTTCAATCATTTTGATGATCGTTTTGTACTGCATTTAATGGGTTTTGAAAAATCTTTTTTAACCAGAGCATAGGATTGCTCCTTAAGAGGCAATAAGGTGATGCCTCTTTCAGGAGATCATGATTCGGAAAAACGCAAAAGGAGGGCGGAAAATCAAGGCAAGGGGCCCACATGCTTATTCCTTTGAACTTTGTTTCTGTTTATGACTGCAGAAGTAAGAGATCTTTCAAGTATCTCATAGAAGCAACATACGGACTAACTGCAATCTAACACCAAACAACTGTGATCTTGTGTGAACTTACAGGGGCAGTGAATATCCGTTAGTAGTTCTAGTGGTAAACTGTAACATTTTAGCACATTTGGATGCACACAACCTGATATGTTTACGGAGAGAGTAGATGACATTAGTTATTTAATCAGCATTCATTCTGATTTGTTTGTGGGGAGGTTAGACGATAGTCCTCAAAACAAGTGTCATCCCACTTTTTCCAGTGCGTATATTCTATCATTTCCTTTATTGCAAAAAGTCTGATCATTTTAGGGAAGCAGGTTTGTTCAGGACTTCCCAATCATTGCGCTACCTGGATTGGCCAGTATGTAATTGTATACCACTTAAAAATAGTGATAATCTGGAAGCAGCCTCACAGTTAGAGGCAATCTGTGGCGTACGTTAGCTCCAAAGTTAGAGGAGAAACTGATGTAAATTCCTTTCTATAACTCTCCTCCTCACTTCCAGGATTTAACGTCAATCACTTGGACATTGCCCCCCGATATGCCAGCATCCTCATGGGGATCTCCAATGGCGTGGGAACTCTGTCAGGGATGGTGTGTCCTCTCATCGTTGGAGCTATGACCAAACACAAGGTAGGAATCAAAGCTCCTGAAAGCACTTGTCCTGAGAACATCCTGTCCCCATAATTTCTAGCCTTCTGATTTGGTTCTCCAAGTGCCGTTTATGTAGCCAAAATGGCAACAGCCACACACAGAGGAGGTCTGAGCATGCTGCGTAACAATATGCTCTCTTCCTGGTGGTTGAGAGCAGTTGGGTGGGGAGGCTGAAAAACGGATGGGGGGCAATGGAATGGAGCAGCTAGAAAAGGAGACAGAGGAAGAAATACATTGTTGTTGTTGTTTCATTTTACTCATGCGGGGGTTAAGTTTCTGGGAGTGAAATCACGTATAGTGGGAACACCATCTAGAAAGCCTGCAAACGCTCTTTAAACCTCTGGAAACTCTTGAAAAACCCTTTAAAAAACTGCTTACCAGACTTCCTCCCAGTGCTTTTTTGGGGGGGGGGATGCAGGGGTACGCATACCCCTAAACATTTTGTGAATCTAAGTTTGGCCTCATTGAGGGGCAGTATTTCAATATGTGTAGGAAAATGAGAGTACTGTAAACATTTTTTTAGGGGGGGGAGCACTGCTTCCTCCAAGCCTCCTTTCTCAAACTCCAATTCTCCACAGGTTTCAAAGGTCGGTGCAAGGGCTCCTGGGATTGCTAGCTGCTCTTTTTGTCATTTCTGTGCTCTTCTCGGGCCGTTGTCTTCCATTTTTTTTTCACCACTTCCAGGTTCGAATCGAATTATTTATTTCGCAGCGCCACACATGTACATGGTGGCATGCACATTGGTCTCACACAAGTGGGGAGTTTCATGTACAGTCATACCTCGGGTTACAGACACTTCAGGTTGCGTTTTTTTCAGGTTGCGGACCGCTGAAACCCAGAAGTACTGTATTGGGTTACTTCCGGGTTTCGGCGGTCGCGCATGCGCAGAAGTGTTAAATCGCAACCCGCGCGTGCGCAGATCTGCCACTGCGGGTTGCGGACGCTGCAGGTTACGAACGTGCATCCCGCACGGATCACGTTCACAACCCGAGTGTCCACTGTATTACTAACACTTCGCCAGCACGTCCCAGGGCAGGGTGCAATGTTAACATTTAGAATTACAAACGCTTAAAATACAGTGGTGCCTCGCAAGACGAAATTAATTCGTTCCGCAAGTTTTTTCTTCTTGCGAGTTTTTCGTCTTGCGAAGCACGGTTTCCCATAGGAATGCATTGAAAATCAATCAATGCGTTCCTATGGAGACCGTCCGGGGACAGAGGGGAAGCGCCGCGCACCTTCCCCTCTGTCCCCGGACCTGTTTTAAAGCAAGGGAAGGGGCAGCGGGGAGAATCGCTTCTCCCCGTTGCCGCCCCTTGGTTCAAGGTTCCCCTCTGTCCCCTCTTTTGAAGCAAGGGGTGGCAACGGGGAGAAGATCGCTTCTCCCCGTTGCCGCCCCTTGGTTCAAAAGGGGTCCGGGGAGAGAGGGGAAGGCGCGCTGCGCTTCCCTGCTATCCCCGGAGCTTGCGGGGCAAGCTTCGTTTTGCGAAGCAAGCCCATAGGGAAATTCGTTTTGCGAAGCGCCTCCAAAACGGAAAACCCTTTCGTCTAGCGGGTTTTTCGTCTTGCGAGGCGTTCGTCTTGCGGGGTACCACTGTATTACATGAATACCATGGATATACCGTTGACATGTTAGGTATGTTAACATTGCTTCTGAACATGAATGTTTCACTTAGCTATCGTGGCTCTTTCTCCTTCTCAGAAGCTTTGTTAGCAGTACTGTGTTACATTTTTAGACTGTTATTTCCATATGCAGTCATTCTTGCCTGGATGTGTCCTTCCTCAGGTTTCTCATTTATTGCGGTCAATGTCCTCTTTGACCTATAGAGCAGCACCATTACCAGTGCAAACCCCTCGGTCCTTCCTGTATATTTTATATCTGGGGATAATTGTATCCCATTGATTATCCCTGCCCTACCAGATTTCTGATATTCCCACAGTATCTGTGTTCTTTTCTAATAGCAGACACTCTAAACTCACACTTTGGTAGTTGTTTTTTAATAAAAAAAAAGTGTATTGAGAACATTTTTACCCTGCCTTTCTGCCACACGCAATTTGAGGCACTTAAGAAAATCAATGGAATATATAAACAGGGGTTGGGGGGGGAGGGAGAAAGATGAAGCGGGGGGAAGCACCAGCAGATAACACCAATTAAACTGTAAGAGAGAATAAGCAAAGAGAACAAAGGCAAAGAGTGCAAAACTCAGAATTTGGGCATCTTCTGGGCCCAGGACCAAAGGGGGGGGGACCACTTTAGCCAGCAAGGTGGGCAAAAAAAGGATTGCCTGATCAAGCAACAATGGAGAAGAGAAGGTCCTATCACTGTGGATCATGGAAATGATCCATAATGAATTGGGGGAAAAATATACCGGTATTTAAAAGAACTCCCCCCCAAAAAAACAACAACAACAACAACCCCAGAATCCTTTCGGTTGGGGCATAATTCAGACTGAAATTCCCAGGTGTCAAAAAAGGTTATTTATGTATGCCACTACTGCAACCCATGTTTTGTTAGCCCAAAAATGGAAAACGAGCGAGGTCCCAACCAAAGAGGAATGGCAACTTAAGTTGACTGAATATGTACAGCTTGCAGACTTAACCTATAGAATAAGAGAACAAGGAGAACATACGTTTAGAGAAGATTGGAAAACGTTTATTGAATATATGGGAAACAACTGTGTACAGCTGAAAACGCTGGCAACATTGATAAATTCAGCAGTGTAAATAAGTTTTGATGGGTGTAATAATGGAATACTGAATGGTATAGTCTTTGTAAAATACACAGGCATTTATGATATGTAAAATGAACCATGGAAAGAGAAGAAGGGATATCTTAAGGATGTAAAAATGTAAATTGTAAAACAGAAAATTTAATTATGAGAGAAGGTCCTATCACATGTCTCTGTTAAATGGGCCTAGTCCATTAGGGCAAATGAGGCACTATGGTTAATGGTGCAAAACCGGGATGCATGTTTTCTGAACTGCACTCCTGTGGGAGTCACATGATCAACATGAGAGCGCAGCACCTAAAAACATGCCTTTTGGGCCACTGCAATCTTGTGAGTTTTGGTGCGCTGTACTCTCATGTCCCACAAAACAAGATGTCCCGGACAGGTGACAGATACCTGCCATGGACCCTCTGGGTGGCCTACATGGACTCCCTGGGGTCTGAGGACCAGAACCACTGGAATAAATGAATGATGTACTTTCTTCACTTATCCACACTGACCTCTTCCCTCTTTCATTCTTCACAGACACGGGAGGAGTGGCAATACGTCTTCCTCATCGCCTCTCTAGTGCATTATGGGGGTGTCATCTTCTATGGGATTTTCGCCTCCGGAGAGAAGCAGCCCTGGGCCGAGCCGGAAGAGATCAACGAGGAGAAGTGCGGCTTCATCAATGAGGACGAACTGGCCGACGAGGAGGACGAAGCGGCCCGCATGGCCGCGGGAGGGGGCGGGGGAGGAGGAGGCGGGGGCTACGGCGCTACCAAGAGCACCAGTTTTGCCAATGGAGGCTGGACGGCTGACTGGGACAAGAAGGAAGAATACGTCCAGGAGCCTGGCAAAGATTCGTATATGTATGGCACGCCAGGAGAGCGGGACTTATCGTAAAGATGCCCCACCCCTCCTTCCGCGTGGGGTGCTGGGGCCTTGGTTCAGTCCTCTGGAGTGAGGGGGGAAAGGTCTGTGTTTAGGTTGCTTCTCCCCCTCCCCTTTCACTTTACCGTCCTTTCCCACCCGCCCCTCAGTTCTGGTACAACCGTCCAGATCCACTGAAAACTGCCTCCCTCTTCAGCCTCATACGCCTTGGTAAAAAAAAACCCAAGGGCACCCACACACCCCAAACCACCCTCCTTCCTTTTCCACAGGCTCCCGTGTGTTGTCATGACAGCCGCCATGCCTCACACAGACGCCACCTACTCCGACCCCTCCAGTTGTGGTACCTCCCCCTATCCTCAGGATATGGGGGCAAAGGGTGGGTGGAGTTAAGTTACACCAACACGCCCCTTGAGCCCTACTAAAGACCTTTGGACACAGCGCAATAGCACTGATTTATGACCTATGGCCTCTGGGTTACCCAGGTGGAGGGAGCCGTAGGTCTGTGGCAGAAAATGTGCTTCGCATACATCAAGTTCTAGGTTTGATTCCCAGTCTCTTCTAATCAAAGGATGTCAAGGAGTGGCTCTGGGAAAGATGGCTGGCTGAGCCGTGGAAGGCCTCTGCCAGCCAGAGTAGACAGTACTGGCCTAGATGGGCCGATGGTCTGGCTCCATGTGAAGCAGGCGCCTCTATTCAGCATCCCCCACCCCCGGGATGGAGCTGTGTTTGGTCGCCTCACCCCCACTCTGCCACTCACTGCTTCAGCACCTTAGACCAGCCTGTCGCCAACCTGGTGCCAACCAGGTGTTTTGGACTACATCTCCCATCAGCCAGCCTGGCCATTGTGGCCGGGGTTGATGGGAGTTGTAGCACACGATGCCTGCAAGGCACCAGGTTGACGAAGCCTGCCTTAGACTATGCCTCAGGCCCCTCTCTTTCTTAGGAACAAATCAAATATTTCCCCCTTCCTGTGAATGTATCTGGGGAGCTTTAATTTGTGAGGGGCAGAGCATCTTATGCCTTCAGCATTCATGCGCCAAAAATGACCCTGCACTGAGGAGGGGGCGGGGAGCAGTTCACCTTGACCCTAAGGCAGACCCCTTGCTCCTGCGCTGAGAACCAGTCAAGCCATGCTTCTTCTGTGGCACAAATCCAGCCTCTCTGTTAAAAATGCCCACAGGCCATCATTTCTAAATACTCCACTTGCTTGTCGCTGTAAATGTGTGTTTTTCCCACCCCCACCCCCCAAGCCACAAAATGCTTTCAGTGCTACACTGGTTGACGTTTTCTCAATGGACAAGTGAAAATCTGCATAGTGGTTTCGAGTGACACCCCCTCCCCGCCCCCAAATACTTATGGATGGTAGTTTCAAGAGCCCCCCCCTTTACTCGCTCCAAAAACAACTCTAGGCATGTGTTCACACAGTGTTGTTATAGTGCTTTCAGGCTTACAGTGCTTCAAAATTATTTGAAACCTAATTTAAAAAAAAAAAAACTAAAAAAATAATAATCCAAGCTTTGTCACCAAAGACCTCAGTGGGGGGGGGGGGGCAAAGGGTGGCTATGCTCCCTTCAAATGTTGTTGGACTCCAACTCCCATCAGCCCCAGCCAGCTGGGCCAATGGTCAGGGTCAATGGAAGTTGTAGTCCAGTAACAATGGGAGGGCCACAGGTGTGCCCCCCCGCTCTAGATTCTTAACTAGAACATGATAAAGGTTCACACTATGCTTAAAACAGTATATATTAAGAGTGTTTCAAGTGCAGTTTTGAGTGGCTGTGAAACATTGTGAAACTGGCCACATCTACATTACAATTTTAAAGCAGCTTAGTGGTATTCTGTTTTACCTCTTTTGGTTTCTGTCAAAGAACCCTGGGGGTTGTTGGTGCCCGAGGGTGCTGATCTGATTATTTTACGTAGCTAGTTCATAGATCTCTATCCCGCTTTTTAGGATACTCTCCTTACAAAGCTGATTATTATTATGAATCGTCTTTTCACCCCTTTATTTACTCCCAGAAGGTGATTGCATCCTTTTGTCCTCACAACCACCCCGTGAGCTAGGCTAAACTTATAGAGAATGACTAGCTCAAGTTCAGCAGGTAGTTGAATGAAGAATTTGAACCCAGGTCTCCCTGGGCAAATTTCAAAATTCCAGCCACTATACCACACTGAACCATTATCAAATCAGCAGTTCCCAGAGATCTTTGCTTAGAGGGCACAGGGACTGGTTTAAATGTGTAGTACAGACATACTCTGTAAGCGCAAATTAGTTATCTGTGTTGTAAGCATCACAAGCTAGTTACAGTGCAATTGTATTCATGTTTACTCGGAAGCAAGCATCACTGAGTTCAATGGGACATACTCCCATTGCAGCTGCAAGGTGCTTTAACTGCCTTAGTGTGAACACAACGTAGGGTTTTTGCACCATGACAGGAGCCAGCATTACCCAGTGGACACTAGAATGTTCCCTTAGGATGACCACCCCCAACCTGGTGCCCTGTCAGATGTTCCGGACTACAACTCCCATCAGCCCCAGCTAGCACGGCTCCCTGGCTGGAGCCGATGGGAGTTGTAGTCCGAAATATCTTACAGGGCACCAGGTTGGGGAAATACTGCTTTAGGGTCTGAGTTTTGAGAGTTTCATCTTAAAATGGCCCTCAGCGACGCGTACAGAAAGGACAGCGGCCTACCTCAGAGGATTGTTGGAAGGATGGGCCAAAGAAGATTGTAAAGCACTCGGTTGTCAGCAAATGCTGGGGTTGGCGGAGATGTTGGTTTCTGGTCACCCCAAAACACACCTGCAGCTTTTGCATCGGAAACCGACTTGCTTGAGTTCATTGGAGTGCAAGTCATTTGCCATGTTCCAGAGGCACCTCCGATAATCCCACAGCTCCTTGCGGCAGTTGATCCAGTCTCACAAAAGCCAGTTCCCAGAATAGCAAGGGGCTGGCAGCGTCCAGGCCCCATGCTAGGGAAAGGCTCTCTTTTCCCCCCTACCCCATAAGTTCTTCCCCCCTCAGCCCCCTCTGCCCCAAAGTTCCCCCTGTGGGTTGGTTGGTCTGTCTGGCGTTTGCTCTGTACGTGTAACCTCCCTCCCTGGATAACCCCCAAACAGTTGGAATAAATACCCTGTTCTTGTGTAAATATATAAATATAAATATTATATACGAAACCAAACATGGGTTTGGAAAGGAGCGTGCTTGTGTGTGTGGCGCTGGGGGACTGAACTGCCGCTGCCTGACTATCCTTCACCCAGAAATTTCTCCATATATCCATTCTCTGTTCAATGATGATCAGTTTGGTTCTCTTTCATATAACGCCAGTCACAGTTTCTACACGCGCATCATACATTTACAGAGGTTTGTTAAGGGTGCTGAGAGACACAAAGAGACCCCTATTCATAGCTGTCAACGTTTCCCTTTTTTTAAGGGAAATTCCCTTATTCCGAATAGGATTCCTCGCAGGAAAAGTTGACAGCTATGCCCCTATTCCCCTCAGAGAGCTACAATTTCTAGAGTGGTTGGACAATCCCTTTCCCAAACTCTGGGAACTGTAGCTCTGTGGGGGGAGTAGGGGCATTCTAACAATTCTCAGCACCCTTAAACTACAGCTCCCACAGTTCTTTGGGGGGTTTAAAGTAGTATCACAACGCTTTGAAAGTGGATGCGACTTTTGAGGGGAATATGGCATAAGTCAAGCATGAAAGGAGAAGGGGGAAAGAAATGGCAGGAGATGAGTAAAAATTCTTTCAGGGTTGTGTGTATAACAGAGGGGAGAGTATATATATATATATATATATATATGCAGGTTTTGGTGTCCTCGGGTGTCTTCCCGTGTAAAAGTTGGGGTGTCTAGGCGACGTTTCGACGAGGTCTCACTCGTCATCTTCAGGCTGGTGCTTTCGGCTTCTTGTTACTGGAACAGAGCTTTTACAGAACAGCTTTTTACAAAAGTTCTGGAACAGAACTTTTACACGGGAAGACACCCGAGGACACCAAAACCTGCATTCCTGTACCCGTGAAAATCTACGAAAGCAAATATCTCACCTCTACGGGGAGGAAACCTTCCAGCTAAACTTTTACACGGGAAGACACCCGAGGACACCAAAACCTGCATTCCTGTACCCGTGAAAATCTACGAAAGCAAATATATATATATATATATATATATATATACACACACAGTGGTGCCCCGCAAGACGAACGCCTCGCAAGACGGAAAACCCGCTAGACGAAGGTTTTCCGTTTTGGAGGCGCTTCGCAAAACGAATTTCCCTATGGGGTTGCTTCGCAAGACGAAAAAATCTTGCGTCCCCCCGCGTGTTTTTTCCGCCCTTTTCCTAAGCCGCTAAGCCGCTTATCAGCTGTTCCGCTGATAAGCCGCTTAACAGCTGATCGCTGAAAGCCGCTTGACAGCTGTAGCGCTAATCCGCTAAGCTGTCAATGGGCTTGCTTCGCAAGACGAAAAAACCGCTAGACGAAGAGAATCGTGGAACGGATTCTTTTTGTCTAGCGAGGCACCACTGTATATATATATATCCCACCTCCTCCAGTTAGAACCTTTGAGCAAATGGAAAGGTTGAGTCATGATACTTTCCAAGCCAACGTCTGTACGTAGCTTTAAGAAAGTTTAACTATAGAAGTCGCATCTTCTTACCACAAGAAAGTCACTGTGGCTAAGAATGTGGCCTATTCAAAAAATGCATTAGATATTAATAGAAAACGATTGCCAGTAATTGCCACCTGATTAGGAAAAACTGCCTTCCCTCCACCACCACCATTTTGTTACTGGCTCTGCCCCAACACTGCTATTTTGTGACTGGTGGGCCTCAGTAATTTTCAGCCCTCTCAAGTGGGCCCCTGAAGCAGAAAATTTGAGGACCCCTGTTTATAAAATGCTTATTCTACCTTTTGGGCAGCATTTTGACATGGGCAGTGACATAACAGGAAATGGGGATGGGTAAATCTGTCAGTTTCTCTCAAGTTTCTCATTTTTCCAGTCTCAGGTTCACTTCTCTATGGTTCCCCATACGTTAGACTTTTTTTTATTTTTAATGTCAGATTTCTGCTGGCACACACATTTTTATATGCACTTTTGCCTAATATTCACATTTTTGCAATGCAATGTTCTCTTGTCTAAAGCCTTGTGTGGTATTTTCACAGATATATACATTTTTTAATGCATTCTTTCCCCTAGTATATGTACACATTAGTACACACATGTACACATTTAGTACACATTACTTGGCTTGAGAACTGCTTTGCAAAATTCAGAGAAATGCAAATTTTGTAGGATGGGTGCGTTTCAGTTCGCATGTTGTTTTGAAAAGTGCAGATTAGTTTTAGTTCCTTTTAGTTCCAAACTGAATCAGATCCCACCCCCCACATCCGTATCAGGGAAGGGATCCTATCATATCATAGCTCAGCATACATACATTCTAGTCGATCCACACACAAGGAGCTCATCCCTAAAGGACAGTCCTACTAAATGTACAGAGGCTGTGCCCAGGACTGAGCTAGGGGCACAGAAACAGAGTCTGAACACCATTAATTCCCTCTGTTTCTCAGGGTCAGGCTGAAGATGCCATTGCCATCCACCCACAAGAGGGAGGCTTGTGGTGGGGGGGCAGGGGGACGGACACCACAAAGTTTGCAGAAGTACCGAGCTTTTCCTAAAGAAACAGCTTTTAAGCAGGAGAGGGGAGAACTCTTGAAACACCCTAACAAGAGCTGAGCATGCTCTGTGGCTATGGAATTCTGGCTGTTGGGAAGGCAGAGTGGCAATGGAACAGAGTATCCGGGACAGGGGCAGTTCGCTCTGCCGCTTCTTCTCGCTGCCCCCACTTGTAGAACAACTGGGCACAGCTGTAGACAACACAGAACTGGGGTAGCCAGTTGGACCCCAAGCACCCATCAGCCCCAACCAGCATGGCCAATGGTCAGGGATGGAGTCCAATACCATCTGCAGGGATGATAGAGCCAGGTGTGGTGTAGTGGTTAAGAGCGGTAGACTCGTAATCTGGTGAACTGGGTTCGATTCCCCGCTCCTCCACATGCAGCTGCTGGGTGATCCTGGGCCAGTCACACTTCTCTGAAGTCTCTCAGCCCCACTCACCTCACAGAGTGTTTGTTGTGGGGGAAGAAGGGAAAGGAGAATGTTAGCCACTTTGAGACTCCTGAAGGGGAGTGAAAGGCGGGATATCAAATCCAAACTCTTCTTCTTCTTCAGGGTCACAGGTTCCCATCCTAGTAATCTAGAGAAGCAAGAGATGGGCCAGTATCCAGGCTCCTCAAGGTAAGGTTGCTGATTCCACAACCAGCAGGCCCAGCAACTGTTCCTTTACAAGCCATTTGATATCCAGCTGTGCGCAGAAAAAAGCTTCGCTTGCGGATTTATTTATTTTTTTACATATCAACCACCCCTCTGTTAAAGGGGTAGGAGCAAGTCAGGTTGCTTCCCGGCCCGCCCTGCCTGTTGGCAACTTTATCTGTAGGCGGGAGGGGACAGCTAGGTTGGCACGTGGCTGGCCAGCTGCAGTCGGATTAAACCAGGAATAGACAGTTGGCTCAGGGATTATTAGGCGGAGGAGAGGGGCAGGGTGGGAGCCGAGGGAGAGGTTCAGGCAGGGCAGATCAGAGATGCAAAAGGAAGTGGAGGGGAGATAAACTAGCCGGTGTCGTGTCCTTTCAGCCCAGCTTCAGGTTGGCCGCTGGGAAACTGCATCGTTTCAGGGTCACTCAGGTTCCTGCTGTGCTGGTGCTTGCTCAGGTATTCACAGCTGCAAAACCCTGCGGTGTGTACTCCTGGGAGCACAGAGGGGAGAGTACACAGAGTCGATTCACCAGGGATCTCTGGGATAGTGGGAGAGAGTCTTATCCCAGAACGAATCTCACTGAGTAGGCCTTGAGGCTGTGGGGAGGATAAAGGAGTCAATTTCAGGTTCTCTCTGTTTCTTAGTTTAGCTGTCTCCACACTTCAAAATCAGGTTTTCAAGCCCTCACGAAAATTCGCCACTGTTTTAGCATGCAGTTTTGCAAAGAAGTTTCCACCTGGAGTAATGCATTTGATTTTCTCTAACAGGCTTTAGTCTAGTCTGTGCAGTTCTGTGCATGTTACTTTAATGGAGAGCTGCCTGGCAAAATTCAGAGAAGTGCAAATTTGGAAAGATGGCTGTGTTTCAGTTTGTATATTTTTTTCCAGAAAGTGTGAATTAAGTTGGTTTGCCTTTAAACGTGGACTGAATCAAATTTATCCTCCAAACCTACTTTACGTGAACTGAGTTCTATCTCTTCAAGAATGTCATGAAAAAATATATTCTGTCATCACACTTCTCTATTATTATTACTTCATATTTATGAAGCGCCTTATTCGAACATGCCTAGAGGTGGTGTACAATATAAAGTAGCACATATCGGGTAGAAAACCCACATACAAATTGAAAGTTCAGTTCACAATAAAACAATCAAATCTGGTGAACACATCAAGAAAATATACCTCAATCCACAAAGCGTGTTCTCTCACAGCCATCAGCACAATTATTACAAAATAATTTAAAGAATGAAATCATCCCCAAGGGGGATAAACGCAACACTCAAATACCTGGTGATAGAAACAAAGTTTTTGTCTGGCTCTGCTACGTTGTCAAAGTTGGCACCAGGTGAGCCTCTCTTGGGAGAGCGTTCCACAAACAGGAACGAAGGCTGGACCACCGAAAGGGCCCTATTCCTTGTTGTCATCCTGTTAAGTTGTGGGTGAACATATCAGACGACACAGCGATTCTTCAAACAGCTCTTGTTTATTCACAGGCCAGAACAGCACTGAACTGAAGGGTTCAGCCAACCTGCTTATATAGAGCTCAACTACAACGCAACAGTAACAACTTTCCGTAACTATCCAATCACTGAACGTCACTTTCAATTCCTTATTTGCATATGTGGACCTGAGTGAAAGCTATCTACAGTATCCCCCTGCTGGCCCAGGGTGAGAACTTCAGTACATAACACATCCTTTACTCAATAACCAAGTCCTCAAATGGGCTCAGAGTCAATGCCATTCATTATTTCCATAGTATTTTCAGGCTTCATGGCCTTTTCTCTCTTTTTTTACAGTACTTAAGGCTGGCCACCTTGGCTGGAATCATTACAACTCCCTCCGCCAGGGTGGGGAACTTTAAGCCTAGAGGCCAAAAGGAACCCTACAGGCCCCCCTCTCCCCCCACCCCCTTCAGACTCTGCCTCTTGCTTGCCTGGACAGAGGACAGAAGTGTGTGTGAATTTAGAAACCCGTGACTTCTATGTGTCTGGAACTTGGCCAAACAATCAAAATCAATGCTCAATAAAGGGCTCCTCCAGACCCCCTTTTTATTATACAGTGCTGGGAGCTGATGGGAGGCCCCGATTCCCCTCCCAGAGCTACAACTCGCAGTGTAGTTTAACAATCAAATAATTGTAGTGAACAGGGGGCCTCCTAACACCCCCCAGCACCCTTAACAAGCTGCAGCTCCCAGAATTCTTTGGGGGAAGCCATGACTGCTTAAAGTGGTGTCATGTTGCTTTAAATTTATGGCGTGACTTTAGCCTTAGAGGCAAAGGGCTGTGGCCACAGAACCTTGCAAGCAGGCCAGTTTCGGGTTGGCAGATAGCTTCCAGCACTGCCGCTTCCTTCCATAGAACCCAGTGAATGACCCAGCCCCAGACCCTATTATTAATATCATTGGTAAAGCAAATCATGGGCGCCTTAAATTGCACCTCTGTCGTGCACATGGGCTTCAGACTGCAGGCTAGTTTATTTTATTTTTTTGAGAAGCCTGGCACAGGTTGCATCTCCTGCCTTTTTGGTCGCAGCTGGATCCCAATGCACTCAGCTCCAATTTCCCCTGGCTCAGCAGCGCAGCTCTCCATCGCCTTAGATCAGTCTTCGGTGCAGACAGGGAGGGGACAAGGTGACCCGAGCTTGAATTTCACTTGTTCTCATGCCTAAAAAGAAACAGGCCGACTTCTCCCCTACCCCACCCACCCACACCACAACCCACCTCTCCTGCCTCCTTAGGTCTACGCCACACGCCTCTCAACAGAGAATCCAGGAGACCAGCTCCTACCCTGCTCTACTCACTATTGATTATTTTATTGATTTCTAGCTAAACTTTCTGCTAAGGTGCTCAAGGTGACATATATTTTATTTATAGACTTTATATGTCACACACTTAAAGAGTATCTAAGCGGTGAACATAGCACAGCCATAAAGCAACGTAAAAATACTTTGCCATCATTTCCACTGTATAATCCCGAGGTAAGGAGGATCAGAAAGTCTGTTTTGGCTTTTGGAAGTCTTCTCAGGCCACGCCACCTATCTCCAGGCTGCACCTCCTTATCGGTCCACCTTCAGTTCCTGAGTGTTTTTAGGAGGTGACCTTGAACTCTGATGACGTTTCCTGATTGCCCAGATGGAGGAAAGAGTGTTTGAGTAGGTGCAGACATTTGCCTCCTGTCCAGAGATAACGTTGACATTCATTGCTCCACCCACTTTCACCTCTGGCCCCGCCCACCACCACCATGTGACCCTCAGAAGGTGGGCCAGAACGGAATGCAGATCTTGGCCAAAAAAGGGTTACCTATCCTTGTTATAGGGATGGGGTGGTGCTGTGGATTAAACCACAGAGCCTAGGGCTTGCCGATCAGAAAGTCAGCGGTTCGAATCCCCATGACAGTGTGAGCTCCCATTGCTCGGTCCCAGCTCCTGCCAACCTAGCAGTTCAAAAACACACAGTGCAAGTAGATAAATAGGTACTGCTCCGGCAGGAAGGTAAACAGCATTTCCATGTGCTCTGGTTTCTGTCACAGTGTTCCGTTGCACCAGAAGCTGTTTTGTCATGCTGGCCACATGACCTAGAAAGTTGTCTTTGGACAAACGCCAGCTCCCCCAGCCTGAAAGCGAGATGAGCGCCGCAACCCCAGAGTCAACCGCCAACTGGACCTAATGGGCAGGGGTCCCTTTACCTTTACCCTTGTTATACACAATAACTGATGAGCGAGCGATACATCAGAGTTATACATCACCTGTGTAAGCAGAAAGCAGACTTGTGTGTCCTTCCTCATCGTCCCTACTGCCGCCTTCCAAGGCAGCTTGTGTTCCACTGCCAAACAGCTAAACGTGCAAGGAGAGCCCTGCTGAATCAGGCCCATTGCAAAGGCAGATTTAGGGGAGCGAGACCAGTTTGCCTGCATGGGGTGCCGAGCCAAGGGCGCTACAGGGGGCACCGCAGCAATGAACAGAAGATGAGAGGTGAAGGCGGGATTTTGGCACTGCACAACACGCTGCTGAAATTTGGAAGGCCCAAGTCCGCCACTGCCTGTGGTTCATCTAGTTCAGCATTCTGCTCTCGCAGCAGCCAACCAGATGCCCCTTTGGGGAGCCCAGAAGCAGGACCCAAACACCAGAGCGCTCTCCCCTCCTGAGATTTCCAGCAGCTGGTATTCAGAAGCATTATTACCACCGTCTGCAAAGGCAGAGCATAGCTATGGCTGCTAGTAGCCACTGAGAGCCTTTATCTCCATGTGAAAAGGTAAAAAGGTAAAGGATCCCCGGACGGTTAAGTCCAGTCAAAGGCGACTATGGGGTTGTGGCGCACATCTCGCTTTCAGGCTGAGGGAGCTGGTGTTTGTCCGCAGACAGCTTTCCGGGTCATGTGGCCAGCATGACTAAACTGCTTCTGGTGCAACGGGACACTGTGATGGAAACCAGAGCGCATGGAAACGCTGTTTTCCTTCCCGCTGAAGTGGTACCTATTTATCTACTTACACTGGTGTGCTTTCGAACTGCTAGGTTGGCAGGAGCTGGGACAGAGCAATGGGAGCTCATTCCGTCATGGGGATTCGAACTGCCAACCTTCCGATCAGCAAGCCCAAGAGGCTCAGTGGTTTAGACCACAGTGCCACCCACATCCCTCCATGTAAGACTGTTTGCTCACTGCATGCCATCGGGAAGTTCTTCCTAACATGGCAGCCCGTGAAGCTCTGAAAGGTGTAGAGCCCTGTTGCCAGTGTTGTGGGGGGGGGGGGCGGGAATTGTTCTCTCCCTAGGGCACAGGGTGGGGAACCTGCTGCCCTCCCAATATTGCTGCCCTATCAACTTGAATCAGTGAGGCTAATTGTGAGGCATGATGGGAGTTGTAGTCCAGCGACATCAGGAGGGCCATCGGTCCCCCAACCTTGGCTTAAAAGAACCCAGGACTTTGAGGCAGTGAGGTTCCCTTTCCCGGATTCAACCCCCTGCCATTCCCTTCCCTATCATGAGCTTCTGCTGCCCCCTGCTGGCTCCTCGCCACTCCCGAGAGTTTTTAAAAGCAGCAAACTCTTAAACTGTTACGAAAGTTTCCCTCCTCGGAGCAGGTCGCGGCTCTGCCATTAGCCGTGTGCTGCTTCCTAGATCCGCTGCCTCTCGCCCTCTCCTGCCATGGTGGTCACACGCTGGGGGATCTGCTCTGCAGGGAAGATCGCCCACGACTTCCTGGTCGCCCTGAAGACTTTGCCACCCGAGGATCACAAGGTAGCAGGGGTGGTTTTTGAGAGGGAAAGCACTTGGGCAGCAGAAACCCCTTTTCTATCATCAGCTTCCTGTCGGGGGGGGGTGGCACCCATGTGCTTGGGGGTTTGCCAGCATTTCTCGTAAGAAACAGGATCCAGGCCATGTTCCATGGTTGGGAGACCAGCTGTTCTCTTTGAAGCAGCTAGTCAGTCCACAATACAGTGGTACCTCGAGTTAAGAACTTAATTTGTTCTGGAGGTCTGTTCTTAACCTGAAACTGTTCTTAACCTGAAGCACCACTTTAGCTAATGGGGCCTCCTGCTGCTGCTGCCACACTGCTGCTGCACGATTTCTGTTCTCATCCTGAAGCAAAGTTCTTAACCTGAGGTACTATTTCTGGGTTAGCGGAGTCTGTGACCTGAAGTGTCTGTAATCTGAAGCATCTGTAAGCTGAGGTACCACTGTAATTATTTAAAGATAAAAGAGAATGCTGGAATAGATGGGCCTCTGGCTTGATCTGATGTTCTTAAATGATGGGTTGATCCAGACTCATATGTTATCTGTTCCATGAACCTTCTGCCAAATTTGAGACTTTCATCTCCTTGGGGCAAGAGGTGTCTCTTGCTTAGGTTGTTAAATACCACATACAGTGCTATTTTTCTAGAAAAAGAAGAGCCAGAACTCACCATGAGCGCCTCCCTTGTTCCATTATAACGGCAACGACACCCACATGAGAGATGATAGAACTGAGTTCTGGCAAGTTGTAGCTGGAAGAAAGCCCTGATGGTGTCTCATTCCAAAGACTGAACTGAAAGTGGAGACGCTATATGTACTTTTCCTTGTTTATTTGTTTGTTTTCACAATAATTTTTTTAATAAAAGCTAGTATGATAATAAAAAGTTCCGCATACAGCAGATAGGTGACTTGTGTCGGAGGACAGGGGCTGGACAGATGGACAGAACCAGGAGAAGTAGTGCTGGAGTCGGCTCTCAATAGCTGACCCCAAACCACCATCCCAGCTAGGAAATGATGAGATTTAGGTGGCTTCATGCAAAGAGAAAGGAAACTCGGAGTGTGAGACTAAGTCTGTGTACACACCACACGTTTAAAGCGGTTTCCGCCACCCCACACTGAAAAGAATCATGGGAACTGAAGTTTACCCAAGACAGAATTACAATTACAGCACTCTTAGCAAACTACTGTTCTCAGGATTCTTTTCTGGAGGAGGGGGTGTGCTTTAAATGTATGGTGCATATGCAGTCACAGAAACTAGACTGTCGCCATTTTCTTCTGAGAAACACATTTTTGTATGCCGCTTTGACTGATGTGCACATTTTTGCAAGCAACTTCTCCTAATATAATGCATTCTTATATATATAAAATTTTCGCTGGTATATTCATTTTCAGGAAGAGTTTCCCCTGATACATGCATTGTTGTAAGCATTGTTTGGTTGGAGAACTTGCATCGCAAAACTCAGATAAGTGCCACTTTTGAAAGATGGCTGTGGTGGAATCTACACACCACGTGTTAAAAACGTTGTGGAAATGCTTTTTTTTAAAAAATCGTTTTGAAAAATGCATTGAATTTGCTATAGCTCACTACCGCCACCTAGTGCCACAGTTGTATATTGCACTTTGCAACAGATTCACAACGTTTTATTTGCAGCTGTATAGCCAAGTCCTAAGTTTCCATTCTCACGCTGTTTTGGAAAATGCAAATATCTGGCTTTAAATGTGAACCCAATCACATTTCTCTTGCATCCCTACCCGGAAGTGACCAGAGTGGAAGACAGAAAATGAGTGGGATGGGGTTAGGCTCTGTGAACACTTTCAGCAGCTTTCTGTCCCAGAGATCTGAAGGGGGAGTTTGGGGCCTCGGCTGTTTATCAGAGGCTGCATACACACCATCCCTTTAAAGCACACCCACCCAAGAATCCTGAGAACTGTAGTTAACCCCCTGACCTACAGTTCCCAGCACCCTTAACAGACTACAGTTCCTGGGATTGTTGGGGGGTGAGCTATACATGTCTGGTGTGTACACAGCCCAAGTGTTTGTGTGTGTGTGTGTGTGTGTGTGTGTGTGTGTTTGAGTTCAGGATTTTTACATACATTATATTATCTCCTTCCAATTTTTAAATTTCCCGTACAATTTTTTCCTTTACCTCCCTTCCCTTGGAAGGGTTCAAACAATTGGAAGGGTTCAATCCATTGGAAGGGTTCAAACAATTATCCTCAGCCACGGGCAAAGCATCTTTAGTTTCCACCAAATGTCTTTTGTTCCAGTAGTTTCTATCCATTGAAGATAGGGGTTCCATCTGTTCCTTATCATGGTGGACTTGACCTTCCACATTGTTTCCTGTGACATGACTGCAACAATGTCCAACTGAATAAATTCAAACAAATAACTATTCCATGCCTCTACTGTCCATTTTTCTCTATCTTTCCAACCTAAAGCTATTGTTGCCTTTCCTGCTAAAATCATAGCTTTGAAGGTAAGCTGGTCACCTTTCCAGGTGTTTCCAAGTATACCCATTGTCATGAAATCAAAGTCTACTGAAAGCTTCACTTTAAAAATTTCACTAATAACCTTTGGGGTTTTATTCCAGAATTCCTTTACCTCTGGGCATTCCCAGTACATATGGGAAAACCATCCCTTGGCTAGTTTACAGTGCCAACAGTTAGAATTCAATCCTGCTACCATATTAGATAGCTGGGCCAGAGTTCTGTACCATTTTAGAAAGAATTTTAATTCCAGCTCTCCACAGCCCAAGTGTTTAACCTGTGAGCCCCACCTATGGCGCAGGTGCTGGAACTGGAGGCATGTTTGCAGACGAAGTCTCTTTTTCGTTATTGGTTACATGCACTGGAGAGTGTTTGGTTGACTCTGTTTGCAAAGTGCCTCACTGTGCCTTGTGCGTCGGTGTTTGTCTTAGAAGGAGAGAGGGAGGCAGCTGTGACCTCAATTGGCAGCAGAAACTTCCTCTCAGCTTCGAGAAGACGCCCTTCCTGGATTGCTGCTCCCTTTCTGGCTCTAGGAAACGGCTTGCGCTGGAACGTAGTAAACCTTCTCACTCCTTTGGTGACAAGGATCCTTCTACACAGGCACTTGACTTTGTAAGCAGCCTGGCAAATATCACAAATGGGTTGTTGGCCACATCTTTAAAACAAAAACAGCTCATCAGGTTTTCTCTGGAAAGGGAAGATCCAGATTAAAGAGGCAATCCTGTTCACAAGAAGCTGGCCTAAAGCTCGCCCGTACAGTGGTACCTCGGGTTACATATGCTTCAGGTTACATACACTTCAGGTTACAGACTCCGCTAACCCAGAAATAGTACCTCAGGTTAAGAACTTTGCTTCAGGATGAGAACAGAAATCGTGCTCTGGCAAGGCAGCGGCAGCAGGAGGCCCCATTAGCTAAAGTGGTGCTTCAGGTTAAGAACAGTTTCATGTTAAGAACAGACCTCCGGAATGAATTAAGTACTTCACCTGAGGTACCACTTTATTGCATACCCTCTAAGCGTCCCTGTTTTCCAGGACAGTCCCGGATTTACAGAAGCTGTCCCGGTTTCTGATTTGATCCTGGAATGTCCCACTTTTCCTTAGGATGTCCCTATTTTCACTGGATAAATGTTGGAGGGTATGGAGTAATGGAACTTCTGAGCCAAGGAGATAAGTAACTATAAAACCTTTAAAAGACATCTGAAGGCAGGTGTCTGAAAGCATCAAAAGGTATATGGCTTTGTATCTTCAGCTGAGCCAAGGTCAAGGGACTTAAGGACAGCTGAGCCACAAATCCAGCTGTGGAGCCAAAGAGCCACTGGATCCTAAACTGCTCATCCTGGTGGATCCTAGCCATAGGATCCCCCCCTCAATAAGGGGGGGGGGAATATAGGTTGATACCTAAGACATAATGCAGGCACTATAAGAAAGTTGTGGGGGGGGGAGGAGGGATGAGGCCAGCAGTTCCTGCCCGTTAACTCTTTCTCCTCCTCCTCCAGGTGGTGGCCATTGCTTCTCGCGACCTCAGCCGGGCTCAGCAATATGCCAAGATCCACGGCATCCCCAAGGCCTACGGCTCGTACGCAGAACTGGCTGAGGATGCTGATGTTGGTGAGCTGCCTTCCCTCCTAAAACAGGGCTGGGGAACTTGTTGCTAGGGAGACGGCAACTCCCATCAGCCTTGACCATCCTTGGCACTGCCGGCTGGGACTCATGGGAACAGGAGTCCAGGGACATCTGGCAGGCCACAGCTTCCCCATCCTTGCACCCAAACCTGAGTTCCCATTTCTGTGAGCATAAAACTTGCTTCCCAGCCTTCTTCCAAGGGCTGCTGGGGAGACCTGGGTGGTCTTCCAGGGATTCAGGCAGGACAATCCCAGCCCTTTCTGGAGATGTCAGGAATTGAACTCAGGTCCTTCTGCCAACAAGCTACTATGGCCTTTCCTTTGAGGCAGCACTGGGGTCTTTCCAGGTACTGTGACCTCACTGTCTGTCCAAGGCTGATGCCTGATGCCAAGCGTCTGCAGCCTTTCTCAAGCTGTGGGTCCCCAGATGTTGTTGAACTACAACTCCCATCACCCCTAGCTAGCAAGGCCAGAGCTCAGGGATGATGGGAGTTGTAGTCCAACAACATCTGGGGACCCACAGGTTGAGAACCGCTGCCTTAGGGCTTGTGCCTGCCAGCTCTCTTACAGACAATGCCACATGGCTACTACAGGATGATAAAACAGGATCTGTCCCCTGAGGAACACTGGTGCCCTTTGTATCCTTCGCTTGCAAGTTTCTGAAGCTTTTTAATTATTATTTTTAGGAACAAAGGATCTATTCAGCTGTTATAGCAACCCACTTCTTGGAAATATAATTTGTTGCCTTTCTAAACTCTCTCCTCTGAAAGAAAGAATCTGTTATCTATGTGCCTCACCACTTTTTGCTACATCTAAGAAAAAGCTTCTGTGCTGGTGAGCAGCTGACTCAGCAAACACGGACATATCAGGCTCATCTGATTCCCTCCCTTCTTTCTGCCGAGGTTATCCAAGGTTATGTTGGGAGCCAGCAGGAGCTTGAGATGTGGGGTATTTAATTGGTTACCATATGCACAATGCGTAACGCTTGATTTGATTCCCTGTTGTATGAGGGGCTGGCACTCGTCTGTGGCAGAGGTTCTTTTGTTAGCAGACTGCTTGACAATAATATAGTGTGCAAAATTAAAGCCGGCTTGGCTCTGTATACCTGAAGGAGGGTCTCCACCCCCATCGTTCAGCCCGGATGCTGAGGTCCAGCTCCGAGGGCCTTCTGGTGGTTCTCTCATTGTGAGAAGTGAGGTTACAGGGAACGAGGCAGAGGGCCTTCTTGGCAGTGGCACCCTCCCTGTAGAATGCCCTCCCATCAGATGTCAAACAGATAAACAACTATATGACTTTTAGAAGACATCTGAGAGCAGCCCTGTTTCAGGAAGTTTTTAATTTTTGATGTTTTATTGTGTTTTTGTATTTTGTTGGAAGCCACCCAGAGTAGCTGGCGTAACTCAGTCAGATGGGCAAGGTACAATTATTATTATTGTTGTTGCTGTTTCTATTATTTATTTATTTATTTATTTATTTCCAACATGCATTGACCTTCCAAGTAGAGCTGAGACTGGGTCACGAAAAGCAAATCAAAAGAAGCATGGAGACAAGATCTTTTACGATAGCCAGTCCTTTCAAGCAATACCTCTATTGTTAGCTGGAGAACACCATTTCAGATTACCCTATGCACCCTGCAAAGTTTGTTTTTTGTTACCCAGTTCTTTCCCGTAGCCATTAGGTGGTCTGTGAGTCTGATTCACTTTAGCACACTTTAGTACTGTCAGGTAGTCTGCTAACAAAACACTTCCCTGCAAGGACTGCCCAAATCATGGAAATCGCTGCTGCCTCTTGACGTTGGCAACAAACACTCAATACTCGTGGGGCATAAAAAAGATTATCTGAACTGCACAGAACTAAGTAGGCGGGTAGAATCAGGGTCTTTTCCACTGTCTCTCGCCCACCCCCCATTTCCTGCTGGTCTTGGCTATGTATTCACTCTCTCAAATCTCTGTTACAGATGTGGTCCACATCGGGGTGGTGAATCCATACCATCTCCCTACCAGCCTCCTCTTCATCCAGGCTGGGAAGAACGTGCTGTGTGAGAAACCGCTGGGCATGAACACCGCAGAAGTGAAGGCCCTGGTGCAGGCAGCTCGGCAAAAGAACGTCTTCTTCATGGAGGTACAAGGCAAAGGCAGTCCCCCTGAAGCAGAGGCAGACTTAGGGGATCCCAACCGGCCCGTCCACCCTGGGCGCCAAGCCTAGAGGGCATTGCAACAATGATGAACAACGGAAAGCAAGAGGCAGAGGGGGGCGAGTGTTGGCATCGCACAGCAGCATTCAGCGCTGCTGAAATTTCAAAGCCCAATGTCCACCACAGCCTGTTGGTTCACATATAATAATAATAATAAATTTTATTTATATCCCGCCCTCCCCAGCCGAAGCCGGGCTCAGAGCAGCTAACAACAGTAAAATGATAAAACATTCTAAAATCATTTCATTCTAAAATTAATTCCAATCAAATTAATGGCAACCATTGGGCTAGAAGTTCTGTGAGGATTGCTAAAGGAGGGAGTCAGGCTGTGCCCTGGCCAAAGGACTGGTGGAACAGCTCTGTCTTGCAGGCCCTGCGGAAAGATGTCAAGTCCCGCGGAGCCCAATCTCTTGTGACAGAGCGTTCCACCAGATCGGAGCTACAGCCGAAAAAGCCCTGGCTCTGGTTGAGGTCAGCCTAACTTCTCTGTGGCCTGGGACCTTCAAGATGTTTTTATTTGAAGACCGTAAGTTTCTCTGTGGGACATACCAGGAGAGGCAGTCCCGTAGGTACGAGGGTCCTAGGCTGTATAGGGCTTTGAAGGTTAAAACCAGCACCTTAAACCTGATCCTGTACTCCACCGGGAGCCAGTGCAGCTGGTATAGCACTGGGTGAATGTGACCTGGCAGCGAGGATCCCGTAAGGAGTCTCGCCGCGGCATTCTGCACCCGCTGGAGTTTCCCAAACCATGGCTTAGGGCTTATCCACGCTTACTTTTCCTCTGCTCTTTCCAAGCATGGCCTGCACTTTAAAGTTCAAGCACCCTTTTTTGTGGCTTCCCCCACAAAAACCCTCTCTTTAAAGCTGAATCAGAGCAAACAGCAACCCATGAAAGACTCAAATTGCCATTTGCTCCAAATGAGCGCTAAAGAGAGTGTTTTTCTCAGGGAAAGCTCCAGGGCAAAAAAAAAAAGGTCCCTTGGACATGGAACTTTAAAGTGTGGGCCTGTGCCTGGAAAGAGGTAAGTGAGGATAAGCCCTTAGTGCCAACTAGCAAAGGTGCAACTTCCCGGACCTTCCTAGGTCCTGCTGCTGCCACATTGCTGTGAGCTAAGCTACAATTTGCCTGAGCATTAGAATCAAATCCAGGGTTGTGGTTTGTCTGGGGGAGTGGTAGACAAAGAACAAGCATTGCAGCTCATGCTTTGTCTGGAGCAAACTGTGAGCCTGGGTTTGGACATAATGCTAAATCAAACCATGGATTAGCCCCATGTAACACAGCAGCAGCAGCAGGACCAGGGGAGGAGCATAGCAGCTGCGGTCTTCACTGTGGGATCATGTATGTTTGCTTCTTTGCGCTAAACCATGGTTTAGCTTAGCATTATGTTCAAACCAAGTCACTGGCAATGTTTGGACATGATTGCAAACCATGGTTTATTATGGTGTGAACCAGCCTAGCCTCCCCACCCACCAGGCTTAGACATCTTTCCCCCTTGAACATTTGACTCCTGTTTTTGATTAATTGCCGCTCATTGCATCATCTGCACTTATGGTTTGTTTGAAGCAAGCTCGCTCCAAACCATAGGTTACGAAACTGACTTGTTTAAACAAGCCATAGTTAAACTTAGCTATGGTTTAGGGTTCAGATATAAACACTAAACTGTGGGGAATTCAAATAGGAAGCAAATCTGGCCACCCTGGAGGGGCGGAAAGCCCTGCTGGAAACTAGACCCCCCAATGTTTTGGCATTGCTTGTGGAAATGCTGTTTCTTCTGGCCCAGCACTAGAAGTCCCAAAGGGCTGGCAGCCGGTTGCCAGCATTCGAATCAGCCCTTCTACCTGCCTTCTCTAGCTGGGGGCCTTCCAGATGTTTTGGACTACAACTCCCATCAGGTTGACCAATGGTCAGGGATGATGGGAGTTGCAATCCAGCAACATCTGAAGGTTCAGCCATTCTTGGCATCAACCCCCCCATGTTCTTAAGCAGGGGTAGGCAACCTAAGGCCTGGGGGCCAGATGTGGCCCAATCACCTTCTCAATCTTGCCCATGGACGGTCCAGGAATCAGCATGTTTTTACATGAGTAGAATGTGTCCTTTTATTTAAAATGCATCTCTAGGCTATCTGTGGGGCCTGCCTGGTGTTTTTACAGGAGTAGAATGTGTGCTTTTATTTAAAATCCATCTCTGGGTTATTTGTGGGGCATAGGAATTCGTTCATTTCCCCCAAAAAAATATAGTCCGGCCCACCACATGGTCTGAGGGACGGTGGGCCGGCCCACGGCTGAAAAAGGTTGCTGACTCCTGTTCTTAAGACTATCAAAAATGCAAACTGTATGCACAGCTTGAAGAATATTTTTTTTTACCTTGCTCGCATCTTTATGGGGTTTCACGTAGCTTGTCTTAATAAAGGACTAGCTCTGGATATTTCCCCCCCCCCAATGTGCCAACATGGCTACCTGCAATTTTTGTACGCCAGGGTCTGTGGACGCGTTTTTTCCCTGCTTCAGAGAAGATCCGTTCCTTGCTCAGCCAGGGTTCCATCGGGGATGTGATGGTGTTACATGCTGAATTTGGGAGCCCGCAACTCTCCATCCCCAGATGTGTGGAGAAAGAGCTGGGGGGAGGTGGCCTTCTGGATATTGGCTGCTATTGCATCCAGTTTGCCTGCATGGTCTTCAATGGAGAGAAGCCAGAGTCCATTCTGGCCTCTGGATTCCTGCACGATACAGGTGAGTACTTGGCTGGTCACTTTCCTTGTCAGGGGAAGAAGTAAGGAGTTTCGGAAATTGTCCATCAAGGAAACCAAACGAAAAAAAGGGCTGGCCCAAGTCATGAGACAGTTCCTACAGTATTTAAGGTACCCTCCTTAAATAAATATCTTCTTCTACTACTTGTTTGGCGATCACTCATAGCCGAGTATGATTATCTTCCATGAACACGGTTTTAACAATGAGTCCGTAAATGACTGTGGAGGCCAATTCTGGATCCACACGTCCTTCCATAGTGGGGACATAGGTTTCCAGGTGGGAGTTGATCATGGTGAGGGTTTGCCAAACGTGCCTCCCTCTTAGAGTGTTTCTCCCTTTCGTCCTGAGTTCGAGCATCTTCAAAACCCATGACACCTTTGGTAAAGGCTGTTCTCCAATTGGAGCGCTCACAGGCCAGTGTTTCCCAATTGTCAGTGCTTACACCACATTTTTAAAGATTTGCCTTGAGAGAGTCTTTGAACCTCTTTTGTTGACCACCAGCATTACGCTTTCCATTTTTAAGTTCGGAATAGAGTAGTTGCTTTGGAAGACGATAATCAGGCATCCGCACAACATTACGAATCCAACGAAGTTGGTGTTGAAGAATCATTGCTTCAACACTGCTGATCTTTGCCTCTTCCAGTACACTGGTATTAGTTTGCCTGTCTTCCCAAGTGATGTGTGAAATTTTTCGGAATGTGCTCTTACATATGGGGAGAAATTCAGTACAATTCACAATTAAAGTCAAATCTATGAAATCCATACATTATGAAGCAATATACGAGCTAAAACACAGTCATGTTTCTAACCTCTCACTTTTCCAAATTTTACAACTGACAGATCCTTCCATCCCTGTGTACTCTCTGCTGTCTCGGGGTAGTGCTAGCAGGTTTGATTTTGCTGTGGGTGACAGAACATTGCTTGCTTGTGGGGTTGTTTTAATATTTATTACCAAGTACAAATCGACAAGCAGAAGACAAGTGGGGACAAGCTGCAGGACAATAGATCCACTATGTCACATCTGTTCCCCACAGGCCAGAACAGAACAGAACTGAAGGGTTCAGCCAGCCTGCTTATATAGAGCTCCAGTACAACACAACTGTAACAACTTTCCGTAACTATCCAATCACTGAACGTCACTTTCAATCCCTTATTTGCATATGTGGACCTGAGTGAAAACTATCTACAGTATCCCCCTGCTGGCCCAGGGTGAGAACTTCAGTATATAACAAAGGCCACATGCTTTCTGCCATCTCCCTGTCTCTGTCCCTCTTTCTTTCAAACTTCCCTTTGCTACTTCCTGTCTCTGACTGTTCAGCTGGAAGAACGTCTTCTTCTCCAAACTCTCGCTGGGATCTCATTCACAAGCACAGAGAGTGCCTCAGATTTTAAGAGACCGTCTCCCAAGCATTAGTTGACAAAACAAGATGATCCTGGAATCTGAGCCAACAATCCAGAAAGGGAAGGAAAAACAAAGGAAAGGTCAGCCAGGAGCTGTAATTACATTTTACTGAATCATTTGCTCCCTTTTTAAAAAATGGTGTCTCATTCTGCTGCCTGAAGTTACTCACTTCATTTTGCCCAATGGTAGAGTTGGCCCTTAGAAGGGACGCGGGTGGCGCTGTGGGTTAAAGCCTCAGCGCCTAGGGCTTGCCGATCGAAAGGTCGGCGGTTTGAATCCCCGCGGCGGGGTGCGCTCCCGCTGCTCCGTCCCAGCGCCTGCCAACCTAGCAGTTCGAAAGCACCCCCGGGTGCAAGTAAATAGGGACTGCTTACCAGCGGGAAGGTAAACGGCGTTTCCGTGTGCGGCTCTGGCTCGCCAGAGCAGCTTGTCACGCTGGCCACGTGACCCGGAAGTGTCTGCGGACAGCGCTGGCCCCCGGCCTGTTGAGTGAGATGGGCGCACAACCCCAGAGTCTGTCAAGACTGGCCCGTACGGGCAGGAGTACCTTTACCTTTACCTTTAGAGCTGGCCCTTCTTACTGGGGAAGGAAGGGGAGCAGTACGGATGTGGAGGTTTGGGATACCTTAATTCCCACAAACAGATGAGAAGAACTGAGGAGCTACACTAACGCTGAAGATAGAGAAATCCAGAAGATGTTCCTCTTTGACACCTGAGATGCGTTCCTCCAGAGTCCATCAAATTCCTGTGACTATAACCTGTGACTATACTGTAAAATGTTTTCAGTTTTCAATTGTTGTCACCTGCCTAGGACTTGCTAGTGAAGGGCAAGTAATACATAGGATGATGATAGTAGTAGTAGTAGTTTTGACACACTATAGAAACTTCTTTTTGCTTTGTCAAACTTTGGGCGTAGTTTAGTTTTTCTCCCCTCTGGTGTCAGCATTTATAATCCCTGCCTCTGCTTTTCAGCCTGAGGGGGGACAGGGTGGCGGGTTTGTGCTGCGATGCTAACATTTAAAAGAAGAAATAAAAACTGCTGAGGTGTATCTGTGAGTGGGTGCCAAAGAAGACTGAGGGCAGGAGAGTCCCCCCCCCCAGTGACAGGCTTGTGTTTCGTTTTCCTCAGGTGTGGACAAAACCGTGTCAGTCATCCTGAACTACTCAGGAAATCGCCAGGCTGTCCTCACCTGCACCATGACAGCCAGGATGCCAAATCGAGCCAGCATTAACGGCACCCAGGGCATGATCGAGGTAACTCCTAGTTTCCGATCCAGGGCCTAAAGCAGTCCAAGGGGGGAAATTGTACCTGGTTTGTTAAGTTGTGGGTGAACATATCAGACGACACAGCAATTCTTCAAACAGCTCTTGTTTATTCACTGGCCAGAACAGAACTGAACTGAAGGGTTCAGCCAGCCTGCTTATATAGAGCTCAGCTACAACGCAACAGTAACTACTTTCTGTAACTATCCAATCACTGAACGTCACTTTCAACCCCTTATTTTCATATGTGAACCTGAGTGAAAACTGTACAGTATCCCCCTGCTGGCCCAGGGTGAGAACTTCAGTACCTAACATGGTTAGAAATGTCTTTTTTCAACCCTGACCCCCCTCCCCCAATATTGTTGGACTACAACTCTCTTCGTCACTATGCATTGGCCAAACAGGCTGGAGACGATGGGATTTGTAGTCCAATAACATTAGGGGACCCGGGGTCAAAGAACTGGAGCCTAGGAATGGAGGCAGCCCTGTGTTGTAATCCGAAATGGGAGTCCTTAGCTGGAAAGCAATGCCACATTTACTCCCATATTTAAGGCACTATGATACCACTTTAAACAGCTGTGGCTTCCTGCAAAGAATTATGGGAACTGTAGTTTGTTAAAGGTGTTGATAGGCAACTCTCAGGGCTAGAATTTCTATAGTGGTTTAACCATCTATCCCTCTTCCAAGGGAGCAATGGGAAATGTAGCTCTGGGAGGGGAATATGGGGTCTCCTGACAGTTCTCAGCATCCTTAGCTCCCGGAATCGTTTGGAGGAAAGCCATGAGCGTTTAAAGCTTCCTTACATGTAGGGTGTGTGAATATGGCCCAAATGTTGCAACAGAAACACCTTGTATGTAAAGAAGGGCATTCTAGGCAGACGAGGAGAAGGAAACAGGAGCTAGAATAATACAGGGTGGTGTTGTCCGTTTCCTTCGAAGGTGGCTGTGCGAAGCCTGTTTCATGGCATAGGCAGGAGCACACACCCTCCCCAGTTTTCTCTCAGTTCCCTTGCTTCCTGCCAGATTCCATCTCACTTCTGGTGCCCAACCGAGTTGGTGGTCAACGGGGAGAGAGAAGAGTTTCCCCTGCCTCCCCCGTCCCAGAAAATGCACTTCCAGAACAGCACCGGACTGCGCTACGAGGCGGAGCATGTCCGGCAGTGTCTCCTCAAAGGTAACAGTTCGAAACACCGCTGACCCGCTTTTATTAGATTGCCTTGACAGAAATTCAATAAGCCACGTTTTTTTAAAAACAAGCTGGAGGGAGTAGAGTGAGAGAAGGGGAAAGTTTGCTTCAAAACCAGCCTTTGGGACTACATCCACTAGTCCAGGTCCCCCAGTGAGCTTCCTGGCCAAGTAGGAATTTGGAAACCTGTTGTGTTTTTTTAGCCTTCTCTCCTCCCTTCCCACATCTTCTAGGTTTGAAAGAAAGTCCCATCCTGACACATGCGGACAGCGAACTGGTCAATTCCATCCTGGAGGAAGCTCGTCGACAAGTGGGTGTGTTTTACCCTCAGGACAAAGTGTGACACACACTCCATTACCCGCCCTCCTGCAAGACCCCATATTCAGTTTCAAAAATAAAATTGCATGCAGATGGACTTCAGCTATGGTACAGACATATATGGCCAATAAAGCAGCTCAATTTTGGACGGTGAGTTATTGTGTCATCTAAGGAGGCCTGGATAGGGAGTGGGAGAAGGGACTGCAAGCATGGGCAAGGGGAGAAATTTGGAACAACAGGGTTGGGAATAAGGGCTGTGGGACATGGGGAGCGGAGGGGTTACACAACAGGCCAGGTATTCCCCAGCTTAAGAAGGGAAGCAGAAACACAGGATAAAACTGTCCTACGAAACCAGTGGTGTTCAAGTTGTCCTTCTGCTGGGTTTCTTAACCTGAAACTGTTCTTAGCCTGAAGCACCACTTTAGCGAATGGGGCCTCCTGCTGCCGCCACGCCACTGGAGCACGATTTCTGTTCTCATCCTGAAGCAAAGTTCTTAACCCGAGGTACTATTTCTGGGTTAGCAGAGTCTGTAACCTGAAGCGTATGTAACCTGAAGCGTCTGTAACCCGAGGTACCACTGTAATACTTTGGTTTAAGCAGAGTGGGATTCCTGAATGTGTATTTAGCCAGAATTCTTTTTCCTTTTTCTTTTTTTAAGGTTCATTTCATTCCACTGTTTTAAGACTGAGAGCAGAAGAGGGTTAATAGAGCCAGAAAGACTCAGCTTTTTTTTCTTTTTAGTGTCTAGCAGCAGGCCACACACATTTTTGTTAGGGAAGTTAAATCAAAATTAAGGCTAAATGGTCCACAATGGACTGGGCTGTTTCCAGATGTCTGTTCATTGGGCATAAATCCCAATTTGTTGGCACAACACACGACAGAAGTTATACATCGCTTGTGTCACCTCGCTTGTTCCATTCTGCATTCATCCGAATTAGCACGTACAATATTTTTATGAAGTTATACAACATATAATGATGTTATATAACTATCTAGTGGTTGCTAGATAGCGCGACTTTACGTCACCTTTCCACAATCAAACTTTTTGCAGCAAGTGATAGAGAAATGTACAGGATAACAACCGCTAGATGGAGCTGTCCTATAAGCACCGCACAATTATTATTTTCTGAGAAAACGAAATCAAGAGGAACGCTGAATAATTCTGAAGCCCATTGTTGGTCACCAGAAAGGCTGCTGAGAAGGCACGGGGCGGAAATGTGTCAGGCTGCGAGAGCCTCAACCGCTCCAAACACTACTGTACAAATTCCACACCACGTGGAGAATAGCAATAAAAAACTTCCACACCTGTGGAGTTTGTGCTATTCCATTCTTTTCCTTTAGAAAAAAAGGTTCCTTCCAGTGTGGGAACAACACAGAACAACTGATGGGAAATGGGCAGATGACAAAAGGAACTGTCATGTGGAAACACACACACACACACACACACACGTGTAAAATGTTCTCAAACAAGGCATGATCATTCCACATTAAATGCATTGGATTGTATCCAATTAAGTCATTGTGACTTCCTCTCACACAACAGAGCTTCCTCTTCTCTCACTGGGTGCTCACCAAATCTGCCCTGAGAGAGCGGAAGGGGCTGGCGGGGGCAGCAGAAGGGGGGGCGTTGCACAAGCAGAAGTTGCTCCATGGGCTCAATTATTGGATTCAAGCCTCCCCTCTGCTGTTTGGTTGCCGTAGTGTGCATAGCAATGCCAGTCCATATCTCCCACCACCCTTCAGTTTAATCCAGATATACCTTTTCTAGGAAAAAAATTCTGAGAAACTAGAACAAAGGAACAAACCACACCCTATGGCCAATGACCTGTTTGTCTCAATGACCCATTTGCCAATGAAGCCCTGAAGTACCCCTTCACAAGGTGCCCAGTTATACTGTGGAACTCAGTGCCACATGAACACCATTTGGTCTGAATCCCACAAGGCTCCTTTTGCAGAGGGGCCATAGCTCAGTGATGGAACATCTGCTTTGAATGCAGGAGTCCCCAGGTTCAATCTTCGGCCTCTCCAGGCAGGGGTGGCCCATCCATGAGGCAAGGTGAAGCCACTTGCCTCAGGTGGCAGATCTGACCCCTGACTCCATGCTGCCAGCCTGCCCAGGCTTTGCCCTCCCCACTGCCACAGCACCGTCGTCCTGACCACTTCGTCCTTGCCACTGCGGCTGCATTGTGGCGGCAGCGCAGGTGTGCCAGCAGGAAAGTGAGGGGGCCTGGATCTGTGGGGCAGGGGGTAGCATGGGGGTGCTTTGCCCACAGTGGCAAAACATCCTGGGATGGCCCAGTCTCCAGGTATGTGTGGAGAAAACTCCTGTCTGAAACCCTCAGGAGCAGCTGACAAGTCAGTATAAATGAGGCAGCTTCCTACATCCCCTCCAAGTGTCCCAAGATTTTCCAGGGACAGTCCCAGTATTACGAAAGGCACCCCACCCCACCCCCAGATTCTGATTTAATCCCAGAATGGCCCTATTATCCCTGATGGTTTTCAGAGCACCCAGACACAGATCTTTAAAGCATGGGCCTGTACCTGGAAAGAGCAGGGCCAAAAGTAAATGTGGATAACTCCTTGTCCAACCACTTCCCACCCCCCAAAATTGAAGCCCTCTTAAGATACCTGGCTCCTGGAATAACCCCCACATACATACCTGTGCTGTCCCTTCTCATTCTGAGGGATTTGCTGCCCCCTGCTGGTTCTCTTGCTCCATAGCTGGCCAGGTGCCCAAGTCCAGAGTCCAAACTTCACGCACGTTGACTGAGGGGCAGTGGTCCTTTCCCTGCGCTAGAGGCCACACCAAGCGCTGCTTGCCTGTCTCCGTCCACACACGACGCCTCTCTCTCTCTTCCTCTCTGCTACCATGACAGCCACCCGCTGGGGGATCTGCTCTGCTGGCAAGATTAGCCACGATTTCCTGGTGGCTCTGAAGACTTTGCCGCCAGAGGACCACAAGGTAATAAGTGGAGCACAGACCGAAGATGGATGGAGGGGGGCTATTCCCACCTATGGAACTGAATGGGAAGTTCAAACTGGGAAGAATAGAATAGAATAGAATAGAATAGAATAGAATAGAATAGAATAGAATAGAATTTATTATTTATACCCCGCCCATCGGGCTGGGTTTCCCCAGCCACTCTGGGCGGCTTCCAACAAAGTATTAAAATACAGTGGTCTATTAAAATGCAGTGGTCCTAGGGCACCTAGGACTCCCAGGTCCTCAGGAAAGAAGGGAAAACTAGAATTAAAGAGACTGGGGTTTCTGGAAGCCAAGATGCTAAATCAGGGGTGGGGAATCTGTCACCCTCCTGATAATGTTGGACTACAAATCCCATCATCCCTGACCATTGGCTGTGCTGGCTGGGAGTGATGGGAGTTGGGTACCCCCAACATCAGGAAGGCCAACAGTTCCCATCCCTGTGCCAGATCACTGGAGAAGGCAGGTGGTTCTGTGGTTTCCATTATAGATGCAGAGAAGATACAACTTGCGATTCGGAAGAAGGCAGCGGGGCTGGCTTTAAGGAAAGGGGGAATTTGGATGCCTTTATTCAAGAAATTGTAAACCTAGAGGCTCTCCCTGGCCTACTAACTAGACGCTCCTCCAGATGACCTATTTGTTGAGCATTCATCCTGATTTACTTGTGTAGCTACTATTCACCAATAGCTGGCAGGTTCTGTCTGATCTGGGCAGTGGACCTCCCATCCATAGTTGCACTAGCCTGGTGGTTCTCAAACATTTTTCTCTGGGACACCCTTTCTCGTGCCACACCAGATTTTTTTATTGATAAGGAATATGTTGGAATACAAAAAGAAACAACAAGCTGTGCTTGATTTATAAGAACACAACTGCTTCATGATAAGATTGCGGGACATTCAAAAAAGTATAAAACAATGCAGCTGGATCGCTGTGGCCCCTAACTCAGCTGGCAGCCTCCCCTGGGATTCATCTGGCAGTGGGACAAGCAGTCACAGACCCCCCAAATGCCCCTATTTTCCAGGGATGTCCCTGATCTAAAGAAGCCGTCCCGGTTTCTGTTTTGATCCCGGAATGTCCCACTTTTCCTTGTTGTTGTTTAGCCGTTTAGTCGTGTCCGACTCTTCGTGAGCCCATGGACCAGAGCACGCCAGGCACTCCTGTCTTCCACTGCCTCCCGTAGTTTGGTCAAACTCATGCTGGTAGCTTCCACTTTTCCTTAGGATGTTCCTATTTTCATTGAAGAATTGTGGAGTTAACTGACCCCTGCACCGTCTGAAGGCAATTCTGTATAGGGAAGGGTTTCTTAATGTTTTATTATGTTTTTCTATATGTTGGAAGCTGCCCAGAGTGCTGGGACAACCTACTAAGATGTGTGCAGGGTATAAATAGTAAAACTATTAACATGGGATGGGACGTCCCTATTTTCCTCGGAGAAACGTTGGAGGTATGCAGTCACACGTCTCTATACAATGTCTAATCCAGTCGACAGCACCAGGAAAAGCAGATAGGCTTTTGGCTTGATCCAGCAGGCCAGGTTATGCTCCTGTCTTCAGATGGAGGACAGACAAGCAAAAGGCCCCCTGGAAATAATAGCTGCTCAGTCTGGCCAAGCCCTTCCAGCAGAAGGTGGTCTTTCTTGTGCTCCAGTCCTGTGCTGTTTTAGAGTCACACTCTGTTCCTCTGTCTCTCGCCCCATCCACCTCCCAGGTGGTGGCCATTGCTTCTCGTGAGCTGAGCCGGGCGCAGGAATATGCCAAGAACCACAGCATCCCCAAGGCCTATGGCTCTTATGCAGAACTGGCTCAGGATCCGGACGTTGGTGAGAAAGCTTCCTCGAAACCCTGGGGACATCGGGAGGGAGGAAACTGCCTTGTTCCAAGTCATACCATGGGGCCCATCCAGTTCAGTATGGTCTACACTTGACTTGCCCCACCTGGAGATGCTGGAGGTGGAATCTTCAGATCTTCTGCATGTGCAGCAGATGTGCCACATCTGTCCCCCAAGGGAGAGGGGAAATCCCCCTCTACAGTACAATGTAAACTGGGTTTTGGAGTGGGAACATCATCCAACAGGAGTGGAGAAGCTTTTCCAACCTGGGGGCCACATTCTCTTCTGGGCAACTTTCCAAGGGCCACATGCCCCTGGTGGGAGGAGACAGAGGCAAAGGTGGGCGGAGCAACCAATATGCATGTTTACTTTGTACAGTAGAGCATTTTCTGTTGGGAATGGATTTAACTCTGTAGGTTTAGATCTAAACCTCCTATCCCAAGTGCATAGGAGAAATAGAAAATGTGTGCATTTGTGATTTTGGCTGCAAACACCACAGTTTCTACACAAACTCTCTCACCCCCCTTCTGTTCTCTTTCCAAACAAGCAAGAGGCATTGTTGGAGTTCAAGGGCATATTCCAGCCAAGCAAAACATTGAAGGAGGGTGAGAAGCAAGGTCATTGAAGAGTGGGGCTTGAGGCAAGGGGGCGAAGGGAGGAAAAGTACCAAAAGCAAAAGGGGGGGGGGAGATGGGCAGGCCTGGAGGATCTCCCCAACCAGTCAGACTCTAGCAGCATACATTGGAGGCACATTTAAAGCACAAGAATCCTGTGCTTTACAGTGTACCTCAGGTTAAGAACTTAATTTGTTCTGTAGGTCTATTCTTAACCTGAAACTGTTCTTAACCTGAAGCACCACTTTAGCTAATGGGGCCTCCCGCTCCCGCTGCCTGATTTCTGTTCTCATCCTGAGATAAAGTTCTTAACCCGAGGTAATATTTCTGGGTTAGCAGAGTCTGTAACCTGAAGCGTCTGTAACCCGAGGTACCACTGTAAATATATGGCTCAGCCTCTTTCTCAAGATAAATGTTGACTGTGGCTGAGCTCAAGAGTGAAGCTTTCCTCTGGACTTCCCTTTCTTTCTGCAGATGTGGTATATGTGGGAGTGATACACCCCCACCACCTGCCAGCCACCCTCCTCTTCATCCAGGCTGGGAAGAATGTGCTCTGTGAGAAGCCCCTGGGCATGAACGCTGCAGAGGTCAAGAAGATGGTGCAGGCAGCTCGGGAAAAGGAGGTCTTCCTCATGGAGGTAAGAGGCAGAAGCGCTCCCTGAAGGCCAAAGGGGTACCATATGGAACTGGTGGGCTTTGGCCTGGCATCTCCAACCCCTGCAAAGGGAGCACAAGCCCCTGGTGTGGGGCGGCAGCAGGCAAATGTTCTGATTTGTCCTCAGGCTTGCTGGACCCGCTTCTTCCCTGCTTTGGAGAAGATCCGCTCTCTGCTCGATCAAAGGACTGTGGGGGATGTGTTAGTGGTTCAAGCCGAGTTTGGTGTCCCTCTCCTAACTGTCCCCAGGGTTGTGAAGAAAGATCTTGGTGGAGGCGCCTTACTGGATATTGGTATCTACTGTGTTCAGCTGGCCTGCATGGTTTTTGATGGGGAGAAGCCAGAGTCCATTGTGGCCTCGGGGTTCTTGCATGAGACAGGTTAGTATTGGGTTGGTCCTGGTCCCCTCTAGAGGTCAGTATTTTGCACCCGGGATTCAAGTGTATACCAAATACAGTGGTACCTTAGTTCTCACACTTAATCCGTTCCAGAAGTCCGTTCCAAAACCAAAGCATTCCATAACCGAGGTGCGTTTTCTCATAGAAAGTAATGCAAAATGGATTGATCCATTCCAGACTTTTAAAAACAACCCCTAAAACAGCAATTTAACATGAATTTTACTATCTAACGAGACCATTGATTCATAAAATGAAAGCAATAAACAATGTACTGCAGTCACACAATCAGTCAGTCAGTAGCTGAACTGAGTTCCACACAGTCACAAAAACAAAGCAAAAAAGCCACAAAAACGCAAAATAAATAGCAAAAACAGACAGACCTCAGTGTAACACTCAATATGGAAGCGTGGCACTCAAATCAGAAGCGTAACACTCAAAATGGAGCACATTCGGCTTCCAAAACTAGTTCACAAACCAGAACACTTACTTCCGGGTTTGCAGTGTGCTTTCCAAGTTGTTTGAGTACCAATGTGTTTGAGAACCAAGGTACCACTGTACCATTGTGGTAAGGTCACAAATATAAGCCACACTTTAACTTTTCACGAACCAATTTTTTGGGGGGTGGGGGGGAGTGCGGCTTATATTTGGGCCAATACAGTACTTAGTAGAAAGGCTGCACTGTGCTTTAAATGTATGGTGTGTGTACACAGCCCAGTTTGTGAAAAATTGCCTTCAGGGGTATAAAATGTGCAAATAGTTCCAGACTAGGTAGGAAAAACAAGATCTCAGTGTGCAGTGGATACAGAATATAATGCACCTAACACAGCCTAAAGGGACGCGGGTGGCGCTGTGGGTTAAGCCACAGAGCCTAGGACTTGCCAATCAGAAGGTTGGCGGTTTGAATCCCTGCGAAGGGGTGAGCTCCTGTTGCTCAGTCCCTGCTCCTGCTAACCTAGCAGTTCGAAAGCACGTCAAGTGCAAGTAGATAAATAGGTACTGCTCCGGCGGGAAGGTAAACGGTGTTTCCGTGCGCTGCTCTGGTTCGCCAGAAGCGGCTTAGTCATGCTGGTCACATGACCCGGAAGCTGTACGCCGGCTCACTCAGCCAATAAAGCGAGATGAGCACCGCAACCCCAGAGTCGGTCACAACTGGACCTAATGGTCAGGGGTCCCCTTTACCTTTTTAACACAACCTAACTGGCATGTGGATATGACCACTGTTGCTTGTTTCCCCCCAAGATGTAGATAAAACAGCTTCAATCATCCTGAACTACTCTGGCCAACGCCAAGCTGTCCTCGCTTATACCATGGTGACCTGGATGCTCAACAAAGCCAGCATCACTGGTACCAAGGGGATAATCGAGGTAAGTCCTGGACCACATGGAGAAGGGGATACACTTTGCATCTTCCTGGAAACAAATGGGAGCTTCAGGAGGATCACAATCCAGGATTCCATAGGCTCTTCTAGGGACCTAACCTCATCCCTTCCTGGCCAAGAGGGTAAGGAAGGACAGTTTGGGTGGGTGAGGGTAGGACAGAGAAAAGCACACATACACACACACATGTGTATCTGGAGACCGTGGAGTTAAAACAACAACCACCACCGGGTAGAAATTTATTTAATTTGCACATTTTGCACTGAATGGAAGAATCAGCTTTTGACCTATGTGCAAAATGTTGTGGGAAACATAAATGTCAGCATAAGCACGGCCTGGAGCTTCCCTCCTGGGAAAGTTTGAGCCCCATAACTATATCTTTACAAATGAATTGCCCAAAATAACCCCTTTCTGAGAGCTCTAGGGCCTGTTTTGGTATATGCTTCCTCTCACAACTGTGTTCGGCAGATTCCCGGTCCCTTCTGGTGCCCAGAAGAGCTGGTTGTCAATGGACAGAAGGAAGAGTTTCCTCTTCCTCATCCTTCCCAAAAACTGTACTTCATCAACTCCACTGGCCTGTGCTATGAAGCAGAACACGTCAGGCAATGTCTCCTTCAAGGTAAAAGTCTTGGGCACTCCTGGGCGGACTGTGCGCAGCAGCAGAGCATCCTGACTTATTCTCCTTTCTCTTTCTTCTCCCTCAGGCCTGAAGGAGAGCCCCATCATGTCTCATGGAGACAGCGAGCTTCTCCACTCTATCCTGGATGAAATCCGTAGGCAGCTTGGGGTGTCCTATCCTCAGGACCACGCATGACCCATTCCAGGCTTGTTTTCAATGGCCTCGCTCATACATGCGAGGCGGCAGCTAGACCAGATTTTACTATTAGAAACCTCCAGTCTGGTGGGTGGATTTGCAACAAATGTTGATTGTAAGCTTTGGAATAAAATGCAGTTAGATGCGAAGGGGACGTCTGCTTATTATGTGAACCTCACCTGACATGAGATGTTCATTTATTTAACATTCTGTAAATAGAAGCCTACGATTTGTTGTGTTTTGCCTTTTTATGAGTTTTGTAGCCTCTCAATTTTTTCTTTCCAAATTTGGTGTTTTAAACTTAAGGTTTGGAGCTGGAGCAGGTAAAAGTTCTGACTCAATCCAAACAGGAGTTGCAGGAGCCATCAATCAGCTGACCAGTAGTGCCGGTAAAGACCTGGGCTTCGCAAACCCCAACCAACTGATCATCAGGTCTTGTAAAGCATGGAGTCTCACATGACCCGAGGATCAGCAGATTGCACTTGCCAAGTGCTAAGCATGGGGCTTGCCAGGTCCTCTGCAAGCGCTGACCATGATTGTCAGCATTTAGCAGACTGTGCCTTTGTCCGCATGGATTGTGCCAGTATGAAGACAAAGCTGATATGCTTGGTTAGAGTTTAACCATTGCTGACATGAATTAATAATGTTAAAAAAGCTGAGTGTCTGCCCCTGTGTCTGCCAAGCAGTGGCAAAAGCCCATGGAGCCCCAGGCGCACACACAGGATCTGTGTCCCTTTGGAGAATAGAAGACATGGCAGAAGAAAGATGGTTTATTCACCTATTTACACCTTCAGACTGCATGGAGGGAGTCCAGAAAGCAGCAGTGCAGGGAACCTTTTGTCTCCCTTTCCAAGATGTATCTCAGCCCTTCTTCCTCCTCCTCTCTCCCAGAAACCCCTTGCTTGAAAACTCCCCTTTCCTGTCCTCTCAGCTGGATGTCATTCTAGAGTGAATGCTTTGAATAATTTCTTTTATGTAATGCACAGGCGGAAAATTGAATAACCCCCCTTTCCCCCCTTTGGTGTTCTCTACTCTGGGCCATTTTTGGGGTCCAAAAATGGGTGGTTGGTGGAAGGACTCTGAGTGAGAGGTAGGGAAGGGAAGACCTCCCAAGGTGAGAGACTGGGAGAAGGAAAGCTCCCAGATGAGAGCTGGGAGGGTCCACCACTTTCTGTGTGAGACAAGAGCTACCTTTGAGAGAGGCCTTGCCTTTTTTTCTTTTCTTTCTCTCTTTGTTTTTATTTAGATTAGTTTCTTTTATTGTACAGTGGTACCTCGGGTTAAGAACTTAATTCGTTCTGGAGGTCCATTCTTAACCTGAAACTGTTCTTAACCTGAGGTACTACTTTAGCTAATGGGGCCTCCTGCTGCCGCCGTGCCACTGGCGCACAATTTCTGTTCTCATCCTCGGGTAAAGTTCTTAACCCGAGGTACTATTTCTGGGTTAGCAGAGTCTGGAACCTGAAGCGTCTGTAACCCAAGGTACCACTGTATTATCAAAAAGTTTCTATCAAACTTGGCCACAGGTCGGGTGGGTTAAAGATCTACTGCACCTGACCTTGTCTGACGGTCAGCAGCAATCCAGAGCGGCTGCCAACAGGGCAGAGGGAACAATTTTACCTGGAGATCATGCAGATTGAACCTGGAACATGTTGCATACAAAGCAGCTTCTTTACCACTGATCCACATTGAAGCCACCTTGGGAATTCTGCAGACTCACTTGGTGGGATAGCAAGTGACACGGAGGGGATCAGTAAACGCCATAAGGCAAGAACAACTGGGTTAAGTACTTAATTCGTTCCGGAGGTCCGTTCTTAACCTGAAACTGTTCTTAACCAGAAGCATCACTTTAGCTCATGGGGCCTCCCGCTGCTGCCGCGCCGCCGGAGCACGATTTCTGTTCTCATCCTGAAGCAAAGTTCTTAACCTGAAGCACTATTTCTGGGTTAGCGGAGTCTGTAACCTGAAGCGTCTGTAACCCGAGGTACCACTGTACTTTGCAATATAATAAATATTTTTTAAAAAGGAAATAAAAGACTAATTAATAAGCGTGACAGCTCTAATACGTTACAACAAGCTGAGGGTGGGGTGGGGGGAATGAGGCCCAAGCAAAAGGCGCCTCGCTCCCGGTCTAACGTCGGAGGTTGCTCCAATACATAGATACGCAAAAGGCGCAGAGAGGCGAGGATGCGTTCGACGTCATCAAGCCCGGCCGACGAGGGCGACGTTCACATTGTCGGCTTCGCCGCGCGGCCTTGTCCGTCGACGTCATTTCCGCCCCTGCGCTTTCCGACCTTTTTCGGTAGCAGCCGGAAAGGGTAACCCCGCGGCGTGCGCTGGGCGGAGCCTCTTTTTCGTTCGGCCGCCGAGGAGCAGCCATGGCGGAGCCAAAGGTGCGGCTGATTCTGAGGGGTTTTCGGTTGCTTTTCTCGGAGGTTAACGGGCAGGGAGGCCGCTGGGAGGGCGGGCGGGCGGCGAGCCTCGTGCTGGGCCGCATCCTGCCTCCTCCTTCCCTGCCGTCGGCTGGTGGGGAGGAGGCCAGGAGGGTCGGGGGCCCGTGGCGTGGAGGGAAGCGCGGCCTGGCGCGCGAGACGAGGCTGCCGCCTTTGCGGCCGGGGCCTCGCACAGGGTTAATCATGCTGATGATGCGCCCGTGTGGAGTGGCGCCCCGTCACCGCGGACTAGCCACATGGATGGGGGATACATATGGACCGCGTGGCTCCTGCGAGCCGGCCTCGTCCCCCCATCGCCACGTTGCTGTTTTCCTTCTTTAATCGGAAGCAACATCTACGGAGGACTTGACATTTTCAGGTTTATGTTGAATGGAAGGAGGAATCGGGGGTGTTCAACGGCAAAAAATATATAATCATTTAATGTTATTTTTTAATACTTAAATGCAAATCGGTAGGCTAGGTATGAAAAGGAAAGGAAAAATGACTAGGTACAGACTAGTCTTGCTCATCAGGTGTGAAAGGAGAGGGGCTCCTGCAAGCAACGGCTCTCTGCACCATCACAGTCTCTTTCTCTCTATTTTAAATGTGGCAGCACATCTTTTTCCAGCAGGAGTGCTTCTGTGCAGGATCCCAGGCAGGAACCAGTACTCTTCCTCTCTGTTCTCTCTCTCTCCTTGCCCCACTCTTCCCATGCTCAAGCCTTTGTGTATCTGAAATGGTGTAGTGCCTCTGAGCAGGCCAATATCTCCAGCTCAGTTCTCATTTTGCCACCATTTCTGTTGCTCCTTTCCACCAGTTTGCTGTTATAGAGAGTTATAATAAATTAAAAAATTAACCAGTAGCACTTAGAGACCAACTAAGTTTGTTCTGGGTATAAGCTTTCGTGTGCATGCACACTTCTAAGGTGCTACTGGACAAATTTTTTATTTATTTTGACTGCGTCAGACCAACACTGCTACCTACCTGAATATAAAGAATTGTAGTTTGTTACACAGATTCTCAGGGTATATACAAAGTAGGGCTAACTGTACAGCTATATAAGAAGCTGGTGTGGATGAAAAGGAAGAGCCAATAAGGTAAAATCCTAGTGCAGCAGCAGGCGCAATATTGCAAGAATCACAGCTTTCACAGTAAGTTTGGCTATGCATAAGAGAACTGGCATATAAGGATGCAGAGGTACTTGGCTGGGAAATATGAACCAGACTACTATGCAGTGTGATAGGACTTTCTTGCATCATGGATGAAAGTAGCCAAGTATAAACCCTGACACTTCCTCTGCTGATTTGGAAGGGTTGGGAAAACCCCATGGCTTCACTCAAGAGACCTTTATTATTGCTGAAGCATTAATATTTACTTGGACTAATAAAATATTTGTTTGCTCCCACCTCATTTCCTTAATCCTTTACATGGCCCCCAACTAAAACTCTTTTCTTTCTCCAGGTATTGGTGATTGATGGACGTGGCCACCTGCTGGGTCGTCTGGCTGCCATTGTGGCTAAGCAAGTCTTGCTGGGTAAGATTCAGTTTCGGGGGGAAGAGGCTCAACCTACTGAGTATTACTAGCAGGCAGAGGATACACAGTTTTCTGTGCTAACAATTCAGCTCCTTCTGATATGCTTTGGAATAGTCTTTGAGGGTGTTTGTTTTTTTTAGACTTGCAACTGTGATAGCAAATTCTTTTGCTCTGGGAGTGCTTCAAACTTAGATTTCTCCAAGGATTGCAAAGGGAATGTGGCCTTTCAAATTAAGAGGCATAGTTTCTAGTGCAGAGGATGATAAACCTTTTTCTCTCTTGAGGGTTACATTCCCTCAGGGGTATTTACTGGGGGGGGGTGCATGCCAAGTAGGAGAATCAAATGAAAAGGAACCAGGATCTGCTGCTACTCCCCAAATGCTATTAACCTTGTTACATGGTATGTTCTGCACTGTGGCTGTTCTGGCGGGCACTAAGTTGCCAAAGCCTGGGGTAGGCGCTCAACCTAGGTTCTTGTACTTGAAACACATGTGCTGTTGCATTGATTTATGAGGGAAGATCCATGTGATTTCTGAGCTTTCGCTTGGCCAGCTTTTGAGCACACAGCTGAGAAGGAGTGGGATGTGTGTTGTGTACTAGGATGATGGACTCAGCTTGCAGTTTTCATGTCTCAAGCTAGGGGCTAGGAAACATGAGATTACCTTGTCTGTAGCAGACAGGTAAAGTATTGAGTTCCTCTTCTGAACTTTAGTGTCCAGCCTGTGCTCTGTGGTGAGGACACAATCTCAGTTTGCACTCTTCCCCCTCTCCTTCCCAGGGCGCAAAGTGGTAGTCGTGCGATGCGAAGGGATCAACATATCCGGCAACTTCTACCGTAACAAACGTGAGTACCATAGCAGATTTTAAAATCTGTCTAAATGTCTGGCTAGGATTCTTGTTCTACTGTTGTCTCTCAAAGTACTTGCATTATGTTGTGAGCAGAATGTTTCTCCATGCCTATAATAAAGCAAAGTCTCCATCTAAGACAAGCGTAGCCAATTCTTCAGTCTTTGAGGCTGAACAATCTTATCCCCTACAAGGCTGGGAAACCTCTGGTTGTTTAGATGTTGTTGGACTCCAGTTCTCATAATCTCTAACCATTGGCCATGTAGACTGAAGCGGATGGGAGTTCAAGTCCAGCAGTATCTTGAACGTTGCAAGTTAACCTCCCCAGGTGTAGAATAAAGGTGGCATTATTACAGAGACCAAGTAGTACTGACTGCACAGTTTTGAAGCATAAGCGTTATATACTATGAGGCCCAGTGGTTTGTTTTTTGTTTACTGGGGAATGTGTATGCTAACTCAAATGGGAGGATTAGCAGTGATCCTTGAGTCTTCAAGAAGACGTCCTAGAGAGCAATAGTATTTATATGAAATGTAGCTGAGACCTTTTTTCTTGCAAGTGATAACTAGGGATCAGAGAGAAACCTGGGAAGCTGCCTTACAGCAAGCTCCAGACCATTGTTTCATCTAATTCCATATTGTCTGTGGCAGCTCTTCGGTGTTTCAAATAGGTCTTTCCGTTGATCCTTTTAAATGGAGTAATTCTCTAGCCATTATAGCTGCAGAGGTGGTTTGGGTCAAATGTGGATGCAACTGGTAAGGACTCCATAATGAGAATTCCAGAGGACAAAGAGCCAGTTAACGGTGGACTGCTCAGCTCTTTACCCTCCCCGTGCCAGGTCTAGAGGGAGGAGATAGCATTGTGCCAACTGACCATCTCTGCAAGTGTCATGTTTGCATAAATTCAGATTCTGGCTTTCCTTGTTGCCCAAAAGACATAGCATTGAGTTTATAACTTTAATAATAATAATATCCCACCCTATTTCCCAAAGAAACAAGTTACCCACAGTGGCTGGAGGAACCCAGTTGGGTGGGCGGCATATTAATTATTATTAACATTTAAGAGCAAGCATATTTCAAACATTTACGAACAATTTAAAACCATCTGCAGATATTGAGAACATCTAAAAACATTGTCATTCTTGCCAGCTTCCATTGGCACATTTGTGATACTGTGTCGTGGACTAGCTAGCCAGTCGTAACTGCCACTGTTGCTCATTGGTGTGCAGTGGCATTGGCTTGAGGAACAGGATGGGTGAGATGGTGGTCAGTGATGATGCCTTTCCACCATTAGTTCGAGTGTCATGGCCATGAGATAACTTTACATGCACTACCATCTGAGACCACCACTCGCCTCTCGTGGCAAGTTCTGCTTCTTTGGTACCCATTTGATATAGAATATTTCCTCGTCAGCATGCCTTGTTCTTGTACAAATCATAGAGTCTGTAAGACCTGTGGTCTGCATGAAAACTTTTATGTTCTGCGGGGCCTGTTCAGACTGCTGTGGTTATTAACCTGAGGCAGTGTAAGCATAGTTTCTAGACAACAAGAAATGAGTAGGTGGGTCTTGAAAAGTCTGCAAACTGGCTTGATAGCCATCACGTTTAGGTAAGTATTATATATATAACTGCATATCTGCCAGTCTCGTGCTCATGGTAACTTTCTTGCCAGCCTGTTCTAACCATGCCATTCTCTCTCCCCATTCTCCCAGTGAAGTACCTTGCTTTCCTGCGTAAGCGTATGAACACCAACCCGTCCCGTGGTCCTTACCACTTCCGTGCCCCTAGCCGGATCTTCTGGAGGACAGTGCGAGGTAGGTGTATTCTCAACAACTTTTATTTGACCAAGAAGATAAATTGGGGCGTGTCCATCACATGATATTTTCAAAAATCAGTATTCAGTGGGAATCAACAGTTCTACTAATTTGTGTTTTACCGCTTTTACTATAACATGTTAAGACTTTAACATGAAACCATTTCTAGTCTGTGTCTTTTTCACATATTCGCTCATGGGTCTCTTTGGTTCCATTTCTGGGTTGAATGTGTGAATTTTTATCTGTGCATTTTACAGATGCACTTAGATACAGGCAAGCCCCAGTTTACAAGGGGGTTATTTTCCAAGGCACCACGCGTTGAAATGAATATATTTGAAACACCATTGAAAAAGCCTGCAAACACCCCCTTTTACGATGCTTTGGGGTCACTTCCAAGTGTGAAATCCAGTGGATAGCTATGTTCCAATGCCAGCTCATGTGTTTACATTGCAATTAGCAAAGATCAGTTTCTTAAAAGCTGCCCTAATACTGGGTGGTCAGTACTGTATATACATCCCAATGGGTTTCATTTCCAGAATTTTCCCTAAAGAGGCAAGTTGTTGTTAATAATAATACATTTATTATTTATACCCCACCCACTCTGGGCAGCTTACAGCATAAATAAAACAGAAAAACAGCAAACATTAAAAACGTCCCAATCCAGGGCTGCCTTCTAAAAGTCTTGCAGTTCTTTATTTCCTTGACATGTATATAACCCACCCTCAAATTTTTATTCTAAATTTCACACTTCTTTTTAGAAGACACATATTGCTCTTTATCCTATCCTGGGAGTTCTGCTTCTCCTCCAGCCTCTTCACATCTCCTCTCTCTTTGCAGGAATGCTCCCACACAAGACCAAACGGGGTCAGGCTGCCTTGGAGAGGCTGAAGGTCTTTGATGGCATCCCTCCTCCTTACGATAAGGTAACTTTCCTTCTGTCTTTGGTGCTTTGCCATCATTATTCCTGATCCTGTTCTGTCAGTGATGTTTTTCTTATACCTACATTGTTTGACTTGAAGAGTGAGAAGAAAATTCCAAACGCTGAGGCAGATTTTGCACCTCTGGGAGTTCTCACAGTTGCCTTTGTCTTGCATATATTGCTTAATGGGACATGTGTTCTCTTACAGCGCAAGAGGATGGTGGTCCCTGCCGCTCTGAAAGTGGTCCGCCTCAAGCCCACACGCAAGGTATTTTTTACCATTTTTTTAGTAGACGTCTTACAGCTCCAATGAGGGGCACACAAAGTGGTTTGCCAACATTTCTACACTCCAGTGCCATAAAGCACTAACTGGGGGAGGGCCTATAACACTGCCACCCCCACCCCCCAAGTTAGACCTGGAGCAATACACTTTGCATGTGTAAAGCCTCAGGTTCACCCTCCGGCATCTCCAGTTGAAAATCTTGTGTAGTTTTGTAGAGAGGTAGCCTGAGGCCTTGGAGAGCAGCAATACTGGAGCAAATGGACTGACTCACAATAAGCTTTATATGCTACTTCTGGAAGCCCCCACAAATAGTATTTAAGAACAAAATTCTGAAGGAATTGCTTTGGGAGCATCCTTAGTCTATTGATGGGACCCACGGCAGCTTTCGTTCTCCATGTGATCATCTTGAAACCTCAGTCATGGTCAAACCTGCCTTGTCCCCTCTCCAATTGGTTTCTTTTGGTGCTTGCTTCAACCTATCAGAAGCCTTAATAGACTGTTCCTGGCAAGATGGCCTTAGCTACTGCGCTCACCAAGTGTCGCCTGCTGCTATTGGCTGGTCAGTGATGATGACACTCCACCATTAGTTCGAGTCTCAAGACCATGAGACCACAACTCTTCATGCACTACCATCTGAGACCAGCCCCTCATAGTTGGTGCTTTGAGTGGGGGCCAAACAGCCCTTTTGGGTAAGCAGCAAGGCGTATATAAATGAGAGCAGTTCATGAGCAGCAGGAATTTGGGCTCTAAGGAGTCACCTGTGGGGTTGTTCAGATTTTGTTGCGTTCCAACTCCCCGTCGTTCCTGATCGCTCTAGTTGGGGCTGATGGGAGTTGGAGCAAGGCCACAGAACTACAAGGCTCCACATCCCTGTTGATAGCATGTGCTGTATTGAGGGCTTGGGTGGAGGGTTTGCCTGGTGGTGAAAGTGCCAGGAATGGAGTCGATAGTCTCCCTAGGAATATTATTGAAAGCGGAATTCTGTGGGCAGTAGCATGTGGGTTGGGAGAAAGGCCTCCATGCAGTTGCTGTGTCTGATTCAGTGAATAAAGGCAAGAAAGGGGTAAGCAAGGAAGTAGCTCCCAACTTTGTGTGTGGGCAGTGACATCTTGTGCACTGGAACAGCACCCTGCAGTGCTGGAGGCTTGTAAGCTAATGTGTGTCTTTCCCAACCACAGTTTGCCTATTTGGGTCGCCTTGCCCATGAGGTTGGGTGGAAGTACCAGGCCATCACAGCTACCCTGGAGGAGAAGCGCAAGGCAAAGGCCAAGATTCATTACACAAAGAAGAAGCAACTGAAGGTGAGTTAGCCTGAACTCATAATTATTGTGGGGAGTGTTCTGGGTTTAGTGGAGAAAGGAACCCTTCTCCCTTTTAATTTAAAAATGAAGGGGGAGACGGAGCCTTTAGATCATTATTACAGGCAAGAGTGTCTATTTATGCCACACCAGCAGGTGAATAGGCTTCAGATAGTTGAAGATATCATAAGCTGAGCTTTGGTTAATTCCCCCCAGCAGTCTGTCTTCCATCTGTATGTAAAGTTGTGTGTGCATGTTGTGCTCTCTTAACATCAGACCTCTTCTACTCTTACAAAGCCTACCCATGAATTCACTTTTTCTTTTCTTTTATTGTAGAAACTCCAAAAGCAGGCAGAGAAAAATGTGGAGGGCAAGATTGCAAAATATACAGACATCTTGAAACATTACGGCATTCTGGTTTAAATAAAACTATTCACAATAAATGATATAGTTTACAGGTTCTTGGTTTTGTGTCTGCTTTAAAATCACTTTTAAGTTAGCCGATCAATAATTGCTACAGCCAAATTCTCTTCTGCAGTGGACTGGAGTTGAAGGAAAAAGGCATTGGTGTGAGTAAGTGATAAGAGTTCTTGATTCTCTGGCAGAGGAACTGCTGCACTTGGGAGATCATAGTTCTAGGAATGGGTTGGATTGCTTTATAAGAGGTAAACAATGGGAGGGGTATTGGTCCTAGTCACTTTTTTAAAAGTGCTTGATTGACACTTCTCATCTGGGGCTCAGTCCTGTAAGCCCCTCCGTCTTTTGGCCTTGTACCGTACACAAACCTCTTTATGCTTTGACAGTAGGGTTGCCAACTGCTGAACCCATGTTCAGTATGAGAATAGTCTTAATCATCAGAAAGAACTTCAGCTCCAAGCCATGAACTGTTTTACTTAGGTCACACTTCTCAACAAGTTTGGCCTACTTCAGGCATAGCCAAACTGCCCTCCAGATGTTTTGGGACTACAACTCCCATCATCCCTGACCACTGGTTCTGTTAGCTAGGGATGATGGGAGTTGTAGTCCAAAAACATCTGGAGGGACGAGTTTGGCCATGCCTGGCTTACTTGCATCTCTCAATTGCTGGCCCTCCAGTAACCAAATTTGCTAGCATCACCTTTGATTCTGCCAGCATTTTCATTTTAGGCCTGCACCAAAGATCTCAATTTCCCTCATCTTATATACCGGTAAATGTTCCGTTTAGGTACCATTAAAGAGAACACCACTAGGGTTGTGAGTATTGACAATAAGGAGCGGGAGATAAATATTTTAAATCAAAATAATGACTTCTTATCTCATCCTCTCGGTCAAAATGCTAATTATGGCCTTGTGGAATACATCCAACCAATGGGAGTAACTATATTAGCAAGTGATGACCATTTCTCCCCTGAGTTCCATGCCATCCCTTTGAGGAATTAACAGGCATGCATTAACTCTTCAAGGACTAGGTGTTTTGAAACAACAGTAGATGCAGGTAGAATATATCCTGCCCACATTTTCAGATAATTTGTTTTCTAGGTAGACAAGTTTCCATGCCCTCACCCAGACAGTACTCTACAGCATTCATAAATGCAGGCATTCTTCAGGTACTAGAATGTTTTCTGACAAAAAAAGTGCAAATTTTATTTTCTGCTCTCAGATTGGTTGATACATTCGACCCGATCTTGTTCGTAGATCACACCAACTTGCCTTCGTGCTTCATCAGAGATGGTTGCTATGATTTCACTCTCGTGTAAAGGCATGATAGGACTTTCCTTCAAACCTGCATGAAAGACGGGTTAATAGAACCTGGATTAATAGGTACAGTTCTGAGGTCTGAGTTTCAAAGTAGATTTAGACTGCAATCCTATCCACGTTTCCTGGGCCTCTAATAACGATGTAAGAAATGGGCCATTAATTTATCTAAGCTAATAGATAACCCTGTTTTAGCACAAATCTAAACTACTATCAAGTTATACAGGATCACATTTATGGCAGAGTTTTTAGGAGAGCAGTGTTAGTGGACAGAGGGGGATTTGCTGTGATGTCTATATGAAGCCTCCAGATTCAGGGCCAGTATGCCTCTGGGTAACAGTTGCTGGTGCGTAATAGAGTAGGCGAGAGGTCTTGCCTTTCATGCGCTGCTTGTGAGATGCATGGAAGTTGAGGTGGCCCAATAGATTTTCTTGTTTGAGCCAAGCAGCAAAATGCTGCCTCAGCCAATTCCACCCCTAAAGGGCAGGGCAGGGGCATATAGTGTCCAAGGTTGTTGAAGTTACTTTGGCACCTGAGGCAAAAATATATAATTTATCCTGCAGGTGCCTCTCCCCTCCCTGTTATTCCAGTAAATTTCCAACAGCAATAAAACATTAAATAACTAATGACTTGCTGTCCTTTCATGTAATTTAAAATTTTGAAGGCTCGCTTTACCTCTAACATTGCTAGGGAGAATCTTTTGCCATCCAGATTTTGCTGAACTTCAACTCCCATAAGCTCCAGCAAGCAGAGCCAATGGTCTGGGAAGATGGAAGGTGTAGTTCAGCAACATTCTGGAAGGCCAAAGGTTCCCCACACCTGACCTAATGGTAGGGCCAGCCCTCCTCAGAGACATGTGGTTGCCTTCTTTGGATGCTAGATGAGCTATTCACACTCCTCAAAAACGCCACCTCCACAGGAGCCTTACCCTTCAGTAGGCACAGCCGGACATGTTCAGCTTCGTATCGCAGCCCAATGTCGTGCTCGAAGAACAGCGGTTCAGGCGAAGTTGGCAGGGGCCATTCCCAGCGCTTTCCTTTGAGAAACATGACTGTGGGGCTGTTCATGTGGTTGGGGATCTAGAGAAAGAGAAGCAGCGTGCATTTTCTGGTGGAAAGCAGAGACACTCTAGGATTTATCTACCCGGTACTCTGTGAGAATCAAAGCGGTGATATTCTGTGATGTAGATTGTGCTGGTGACTGCTAGACTCCCATCTACCTGATCAGTCTCAGCTAAGGGTGTCAGAGAATTCCAACAGAACTGAAGAAAGGAGTGGAAATTGCCCCTGTTGGCTTTTTCGTTACATTTGTATGGGGATCAGAAATCAGAGTTCATTGCCGTTCTGTGAGGTGAATGGGGAAGAGAAGCCGTTGCTGCTCGGAGGCAGAATTGCCAGAAACACCATTGGTATTGCTGCCCTTTGGTTGGTAGGGGCCTGCCCTCGTCTGTGGGGTGCTGCAGCTGCTTGAGGAGTTCTCACTTCTGAGTATTATACATGTATATATGGAACTGGAGGAAATGACTGGCAGAATCCGAGACCGGGGAGAAGAGTCGGTGGAAGAAGATTGGAAGAAATTTAAAGATTATTTGCAGAAATATTGTAAAATTAATGAATGTTAAAATGATGTTGGATTGAAACTAAGCGGCCTTAGCAACAAGGTTAATAAGAATATGTAAAAATGGATTGATAACGGATGAAAATACAAAGTTATAATATGTTGAGATATTGAGCTAAGATAAAAGAAAGAGGGTAAGGATTTGCTGAATTAATTATGTGAACGGGAATACAAAAAAGGGAGGTGTGAGGAAGTCAGGGAAATAAGTAAATGAAATGTAAAATATGAAAAATTGATTTGTTTTTTAATTGTTCTTTTTTCTACTTTTTCTATATTTTTATGTATTTTCGTATTTTTTGCACCCTTTTTTCTTTTTTCCCCCTTTGTTCTCTATTTACTTTGTAATTTTTTTCTTTCTGTAAAACTTCAATAAATATCTTTTTTTTAAAAAAATGAGTATTATACATGTAGTTGGGTGAGGCGGCTCACACTGAGGACTAGCAACTTGCTAAGGTCACCTAGGGAGTTCATGACACGCAAAGGCAGCTTATGAATCAGAACCATTTGGGTGGCAGCTTGAATTCTACAGCCACTCTCACTACCCAAGCCTAAAATCTCTCTCTGCTTCATTGTCCTTGCCATTTGGACTTCATTTCCCTCCAACATGAGCAGTGGGGTGTAGATCCCTATTCAGCCACAAAACTCATTGAATGACTTTGGGCGCCATGGTTCTACTTCACAGGGTTGTTGTGACTTTAAAAGTAGTGAGGGGAAGGCCTATATATGCTGCCTTGGGTGTCTTGGGAGGAAAATTTGATAGAGTAGTAAGTAATCCTAATTTTTAAAAGTAAGTGCGCATCTTCCTCATCTTCCTCATCTCCATCAAGTATAATTCACTCACCATTTATGAATCCACAATATTCCATGCTATGGATGGGCAGAATGGAGATGACATAATACTATATGATTTGCAGTAAATTCACATGGGTTTCCGACTTCTAGCTTATCTATAGTAACAACAAAAATTGTGTCCATCCTGTTCTCCCTGAAGTTTGGTATTTAAAATTCTTCATCTCAAAGTAACTCAGGTGCAAATTTTATAGCATATCTATCCCAGGGTAGGGATGCGGGTGGTGCTGTGGGATTAATCACAGAGCCTAGGACTTGCTGAGCAGAAGGTCGGCAGTTCGAATCCGCGACGGGATGAGCTCCCATTGCTCGGTTCCTGTTCTTGCTAAAGCACGTCAAAGTGCAAGTGGATAAATAGGTACTGCTCCGGCGGGAAGGTAAATGGCGTTTCTGTGTGCTGCTCTGGTTCGCCAGAAGCGCCTTAGTCATGCTGGCCACATGACCTGGAAGCTGTACACCGGCTCCCTCGGCCAATAAAGCGAGATGAGCGCCGCAACCCCAGAGTTGGTCACGACTGAACCTAATGGTCAGGGGTCCCTTTACCTTTACCTATCCCAGGGTATGGATCACAGAATACAGGAAGCCACTGGTTCCGTCTTGCTGAGCCACCATTTTGTACACCCAAGCCTCCATTTTGTACCTGTCAGTGGACCTTGTGCTTCTGGTAAAGTAAACAAAGCCCACCTCACAAGTCAGGCATCTGCCCACACCACTTAGCCAAGTACCTTGATGATCCCATCAGTTCCCCCAATTAATGCCTCTCCTGGTAGATCGATCATCATGGTGCAATTAAGCACAGCCTGCCGGTTTCCTGAGTAGTTGAGGACGATGCCAACGGTTTCATCCGCTCCTGGGAAGCACAGAAAAGGATGTGATGCAGCACTAATCCATATCTCCCAAACATTAGGGCTCCCACAAACTCCACTCTCTTCAGCCCACTGTAGCAGCCTCACCTGACTCAAGTAGGAACCCTGAGGCTGTAATGCTTTGTGGCTTCTCAGGCCCAAAAATCATCGATGCAAACTGAATGAGGTAGCAGCCCAAGTCCAGAATGACGCCTCCACCCAGTTTCTTATCCACCAGCCTTGGGATGTCATCCATCCGAAAGCCTAGTTGAGCTCGAAGCACCCTCAAGTCCCCAAGATCCTTCTTACTTAGCAGAGTGCGGATCTGCTCGGATACAGGGAAGAATCTTGTCCAGAAGCCCTGGAAGAGATGGAGGCTAAGTTATACCCTGCATTTCCATTTGGGGGGAAAAAGAGGGAGTGGTTATGAAGAACAATTTGGCATTCGACGCAGAGTTTCAGAATCTCAGGAACTTCAGCCTGTGTGTCATACTAACAAGTGTCTCAGCAAACCAAGTTTCTAGTCCTTAAGATATTTAAACGTGTTTGGGCAATGCCTGGTGCAAACTGTAAAACTAAGAGAAGGATGAGAAGGGGGTGAATCTTCTAAATAGTTTTTTTGTTTTTTTGCCCCTCCACAGTGACTAGTGTTCAAGGGTCAGCAAACTTTTTCAGCAGGGGGCTGGTCCACTGTCCCTCAGACCTTGTGGGGAGCCGGACTATATTTTGAAAAAAACAAATAAATGAAAGAATTCCCATGCCCCACAAATAACCCAGAAATGCATTTTAAATAAAAGCACGCATTCTATTCATGTAAAAACACCAGGCAGGCCCCACAAATAACCCAGAGATGCATTTTAAATAAAAGCACGCATTCTGCTCATGTAAAAACACCAGGCAGGCCCCACAAATAACCCAGAGATGCATTTTAAATAAAAGTACAGATTTTACTCATGTAAAAACACGCTGATTCCCGGACCGTCCACGGGCTGGATTTAGAAGGTGATTGGGCCGGATCCGGCCCCCGGGCCTTACTTTGCCTACCCATGGTTTAATGTGTTAGGTGCACTGCAATTTTAGATAAGAAAAAAACAAACAAGCCCATTGGCCTATAAATCCAGCAAATAAAGCACTAGACTGGCTAAGGAGAGTCAGTATAGTGTAGTGACTGGCAGGAGATAAACCTGAAAAAACAAGTGGGATGTAAGGGGGGGGAGAGTGATTCAAACATGTGAATGTACTAAAGAACAGGATTTGGGAAAGAGCCATTGCTCAGTGGCAGAGTGTCTGCCTTGAGTGCAGAAGGTCGCAGATTCAATCCTTGGCAGCTCCAGGTAGGGCTGGGAGAGAACTTTGTCTGAAACCCTGGACAGCTACTGTCAGTCAGTGCAGACAATATTGAGCTATATGGACCGTTGGCCTGATTTGATATAAGGCAGCTTCCAATGTAGAATGGAAGAATCAGGCCGCTTTGCATTATTTATCCAAGTTGGAGAATCCTCATACCGATTTCAATTCTATCCTGGCAATCATAAGGGCTAGAAACTTCAGGGTGTGTTATAAATTGAAACAGAAATCTGGAATTCCGCTACACTCGCTCACCTCTTTGCCTAAGGCGGGAGATGAACTGGAAGAACAAGGAGGGAGGGAGTGCAGGAGGCAGGGGAGAGAATGAGCAGGGAGTGCAGTAATATATACGGGTTTATTGGAGTCAAGATCTACAAAAGCAAATGTGCAGGATTAGCAGCATGTGACTGGAAATCAGTGACAGCCCAGACTGCTAACAGTCTTGCCAGGACCTTGCCAGTGCCCCAGAGTTCACATGGTAAAGGTTGCAATGTCAGCTCGCGCCTTGCAAAACTTTAAGCTTGCCACATTTATTAGATTGCCAGTTTCCTGTCTGTGCCTGTCACAGCTGCACAATGCTGACGTTCAGCAGACAAAACATTCCTCCTCACTATGTCTGCAATCATAAGGGAGAGCTGCACCTGCTGAATTTCTACCTGCTGCACAGTATCTCTATGGGAGTGTTGCCAGAAGATGATTGGTGGGGACAACTCTGGTTCCTGCATTGTTCAGAGCAGCTTAATTGTGTTCTCTTGCTAGCAGTTAACCGCAATTCCTTTGGTAGCTAGATATCTAAAAGAGAATCTCATCCCTTATATATCCAGCTGATCACCATGCTCTGCAGGAGAGGGCCTTCTGCAAATATCATCTAATTGGGAGGTCCATTCCGAGCAATGGGAGCTCACCCCGTCACGGGGATTCAAACCGCCGACCTTCTGATCGGCAAGTCCTAGGCTCTGTGGTTTAACCCACAGCGCCACCTGAAAGTGATTAAGAAATGTACTAAAAACTGTGGGATAAACAACTGATTAACATAAAGATGTAGAACTACTGTGCAAACAAATCAGATGAGTGCTCATTGCCATATAACCTCAGTGCAAACAAATCAAAATGAATGTTCAATGAAGACCAGACGTAGCCTAACTTCTGTGTAAGCTTTGTGCAAGCAAATCAGCATGAATGCTCAATAAACAGGCAGAAATAGGACTTGAACCCATATCTTGCAGACAGTCTCCACTCTTTTCCTGCTGTATCACACTGACTGCTTCCCATGTTGCCCCAATATTTCCTACCTCCATGAGGAACACATTGTTCTCTTTAGCCACTTGTACCATGTCCCAGACTTCTGCTGCATTCATGCCCATGGGTTTTTCACACAGGACGTTCTTCTTCGCACGGAGGAAGAGGAGGACGAGGGCATGATGCTGAGTATGGACCGACCCCACATAGACCACGTCTGAAAGAGGGATCCCGGCAGATGGGGAGCAGAAAATGAAAGCAAAATTTTAGCCGCAAAACCTGTAGGCTCAACCTCAGTCTGTTTTCTGTGACCTGAAACTAGTGAAATGATAAAAGTGTTTCTGAGCAAATGTAGAGAGCATTCCCTCACCACTAACTATCGCAGCCAACCTCTCAAAGATCCGGGATTAGTGGGCAAAGCTTCTACGTTAGAAGGTGGGACTTTCCATGGTAACTTGAACCCCACCACTACGAAACCACCAGAGGGAAACCAAGAATATGAGTTTTGCTCCTTGTTCTGGCTGGGTTCCAGATCCTGAGAACGCTGGAGTATGTTTAATATAGGGGTCTGTTTAATATAGCAGCCTATGGGCCTGGCCTGATCCAGCTCACACAGCCTTCCCAACTGAGCCACCAGCATCTCACTGTCTTCACAGCCTCTTAGCAATCTGTCCATGGGGAGGGGGAATGGCCTTTCCCTTCTCCATGTGCAGAACATTTAGCTTCTGCTCTGCATGAAAAGGACGGTCTTTCCTCATAGCACAGTCCTTCCATGCAGCTTCTTCATGGAGAAAGAGAGACATCTATTTTCCTCTGACTTCTGTGCTGAACTGGGAATATGAAACTCTGTTTCTCACACAGCTCTGTCTAGAAATGCCACCATCTCCTCATAGAGCTGTGGGTTGAGGGGCTATTTGAGCTGAGCCGAGCGACTGTATTTCTATGCCGCTTTTCATTCAAATGAATCTCAAAGCGGCTTATGAACAATAAATAACAATAACATAATAAAGCAGAATAGAACATTACAAATACAACATAATTAACGAATCTGCAACAAAATGATTGCAACCTGTAAAACACTATTAACAGAAAATAAGTGAAACAACACAGTGACAACAAAAGTAATGTTATGTGATTAGCAAATCAACATTTATAATCTATAAAACAATATTAACAACTCCAACAAATAGCAACTAAAAAATATAAGCTAAGCGCTCTTGTCAGGGGTTCAGGAGCAGAAGGGACGGATGGGGAGGAATCGGAGG
>JAXCMG010000035.1:4870664-4883880 GCA_034642415.1 Podarcis siculus
GCTCCCGTGGGCAGAGCTGGGGGGTTGCCAAGAGGAACACCCCAGGAAGGAGGGACCAGAGGGGATTCAGAGAGCAGCAGCTGGAAATCCGGACCAGCTTCCCCACCAGAAAGCAGCAGCTGGAAATCGGGACCAGCTTCTCCACCGGAGAGCGGTAGGGGGGAGGAGTTCCAGGCATCGGCGCCAGGCAGCTCTCCGACAGCGGAAGGACATGAGTCAGGGCTAGCCACGCCTGCGTCAGAGAGCGAGGAAACGGTAGAAAGGAGGGTCGGAGACAGCGCGCGCGCGCCAAGTTCAAATGTACAAGAGGGAGGCGCAATGAGCAGCCCGGAAAGGGAGCCAGGTCCTAAAGCCCGCCGAAGGGAAGGGGAGGAGTCCGAAGGGTCCGCATCCGAAGCCTCCAGGAAGGAAGGAACCCCGGGGGGTGGTAGGACCCAGAGGCGAAAGGAGAGACGCAAGAGGTGGAGTAAGGCTAGAGTCTTAAACTGGTGTACAGGGGGCGGAGACTCAGATGGGACTTCGCCGATCTAGGGAATAGACGTAGAGACGCACGCTAGGATTTGGAAATGGAAACTATACTTCAATAAAGACTTTATACCGTTCTACCGGCTAGCGTTGGTCCTTTGTGAGCGGGACCTAGAGGCAGTCTCTGACAGCTCTTAAGTTCACACACACGCTCTCCACTCCCCTATGCCTCATAATCTTTCACTCTATTCAATGCATTAAAATACACATAAGATACACATAATGCCATTGTTAAGCAAGCTCAGCAGTCTGACCTGCTATGAGACAGCTTCCTATTGTTCTTTTGCAGGGTCACTGAGAGATGTGTACAAGGGACAGAGAGAGGGTGGCGTCTGATGTCTTCCTGTCTGAAAGCTGTTTCCAGTTTGAAATCCAGATTCCATTAGAACAGCCTTCCCTAACTTGGTACCCTCAAGATGGGTACAGTTCCCATCATCCCTGATTCTGGGCCATGCTGGTTGGGCTTGATGGGAGGCATAATCCAGAACATCTGGAGGGCACCAAGCTGGGGAAGGCTGCCTGAGAAGATCACACCTCGTTCCCTTTCCCCACTTGGGCTGATTTTCCAAGCTCCATCCGCCTCACCTATGTCAGGGTCCTCCGCCAATTCCTTGTACGATCCATAGGCCTTAGGAATATTATGCTGCTTGGCATATTCCTCAGAGCGCTTGAGGTCTCGAGAAGCGATGGCGGCCACCTGGGGAGGGAAGAGCCAGCCTATGAGACAAGAGGTCGTGAGCGACAGAGCCTCACGTCCCCCTAGTTTATAACTGAATGCCAAAGTAAGTTACAAGCTGATCAGTTTTTGTACCATCATAAGAATGATAAGAGTCTGCTTTATAGTGAGTCAGAGCATTGGTCCATCTAGCTTTAATATCGTCTGCACTGACAACAACTGGAGTAAATTCACTGAATATTTAAAGGAGAACAATAAAAGTTTAAAGACACTAGCAGGACTAGAATAATACCTTCAATGTAAATTAGTAGAGTTATGATAATAATATACGCAATAAGTATGTGATGTATATACCAGCAGCTGGGAGGGAGGGAAGTCAAGACTCGGCAGAGTCAAAGGGGTTTATATTGTGATAATAAGAATTGTTGGGAAAAGGATTCATATGAAGAAAACAATAAAAATTTATTTGAAAATATATATATATATTGTCTGCACTGACAGGCAGTGGCTACAGGGTTTCAGTCAGGGCAGGGGCATAGGAAGGAGGGGGCGGGGCGGGGAGTCTGCCCCGGGTGTCACCCTGAGGGGGGGGTGTCAAAATGGCAGCCAGCTGGGGGCTACACTCACTGTAGGGTGGCTGAGGGTGCGCGGGCGCCGTTCTTATGGGCACTGCTCGAGCACCATCCACTTGAGTGCATGTACCACTGGGTGGTTTGCCCCCCCCTCAAAAACCCCACACTGGGTGCTGAAGAGCCTTCCTTCGCCACTGAGTCAGGGACCTCTTCACCCATCCCTGCTTGGAGATGTCAGGAATTGAACTTGGGACCTTCTGCATGCAAAGCAGGTGCTCTGCCTACTGAGCTATGGCCCCTTTCAAAAGTCAGTATAAAGAATGGTGCCTTTCACCCTCACCCTCATCCCATGTGAGTGGTGATAGTGCCCTTTGGTGATTATGAGTACAGAAGCAGGGAACAGCTACTCTTCCGGGTTAGATCTTTTTGCAGCATTTGGCTGTAATGCGCATCAAGTTCTGACAAATCCCGAATCTCGAGGTGTGGCTCCTAGGAGGGATTTCATGCTTACCTGAGGTGAAGAGGGATCTGTATAAGGCTGCACATATCAAACCCAGGTGGGTGATGAAGAGAGGGAGCAGCTTTGCAAAACTAAAACTTGTGTCTCTAAGCTTCAGGGAAATGCCAGGATCAGGGGCAGGTGGATGGGCTTTGTCAGCAAGTGAGAAGTGTGGCGTGCACAAATGTTCAACAATGAGATGTATAAATGCTGCACAATCAGATCAGGATGAATGCTCATTATCACATAACAACACCACAAACAAATAAGAATGAATGCTTAATAAGAAACTGGCACCATCAAACCTATGTGGAAGCTTTGTGCAAGCAAATTAAGGATGAATGCTTAGTAATCAGATCATCTGGAGGAGATCGTTTGGAATCTTTCTGTGTTTTGTTTTGTCTGTTTGAATGAGATACCCATCAGAGCTTGAAGAAGATGACACCCTTGAGCTGAGAGAAGGAAGAAGAGAGGTAGCAGAAATAACAGCTGGCAGTTTTTCAAAGGCAAGAGACAGAGAGTTGGGAGCTTTTAGCTGATGTTAGCTGAAACCGGGGGTGTAGCCTTGGGTGGCTGCCCAAAATGCACTTTTCTCATGAAGACATCTTTTCTCTTGAAGGAGTGGCAGTCGTGCTCTGCTTGTTGTGTTTTTGTCAGTTGGTTAAAAGAAAAGACTACTGCTACCCAGAACTGCAGCAAAATGTTGCAGTGTGAACTGCTGCTTTTCAAGACGCCAGCTACTCTTTCCCATGTAACCCTTTCTACTCTGGAGCGCTGCTTCTAGGCAGTGGAGACAGGCTAGCCCAACCTTTGCCAGCCTGGTGCCCTCCAGATGTTTTGGAGGGCACCAGGTTGGTAGAGCCTGGCCTAGACGAAACCATGTGCTGAAAATCCTGAGCTAGATGGACCAAGTGGTTTGACTTGGTATAAGGCAGCTCCCTGATAGATCACACAGATCCTGCATACAGGTTCACATAGACAGTGTTATACGGAAGCAAAGTGGCCGAGACTGGAGCACAGCAGTCAAAGAAAGTGATGGTTCCTGGAATGGCAGATCAGGAGAACAGCAGCCCATCATGTAATGGAATGGCACTGCTATTGGGGGTTCCACCCCTGCACTTCTTGTTTTTAAGTTACATTTATACCCCACCTTTCCTCCAAGCAGCTCAAGGCGGCATGCATGGCAATCCCCTCCCCATTTTATCCTCACAGCAACCCTGCGAGGTAGAGATCAGTCTGAGAGACCGTGAATGGCCCAAGGACACCCAGCGAGCTTTATGGCTGAGCCATTCAACACTCTAACCCCAATTTTTTCTCGAATTTGGGTCCTCAGCTGCTGTTGGACTACAACTCTCATTATCCCTATCTGGCAGGGCCAGTAGTCAGGGAGGGTGGGAGTTGTAGTCCAACAGCAGCGGGAAACCCAAGTCTGAGAAACACTGCTGTAACCACTACGCCACGTTCGCTCTCATTGTCAACACTTAATTTCCGGCAGGACACCTGTGACTTTTAACATCCGCCTGTGAAGCAGAAACAGAGAAGGCAGGGGCTTTTGAGGCATGAGAAACAGCCCTACACCATGTTAAATCGCTAGTCCACCTCACTCATTCACTATTGTTGGCACTGACTTTCTGCAGTTTTCCAGGGTTCCAGGCAGTAAGCCTATTCCAGCCCTAGATGGATACACCAGGGATGGAGCTTGGGAACTTCTGTATGCAAAGCATGAGCTCTACAGCTGAGCTTATAACCGAGCTTCCCCTCATAGAAAATGGGGCAATTTGTCCCTCTACCCCACTGTTCTCTACTCTGACTGGCATCTTTTATTCCAGGTCTTTCTCCAGAAAGTAATTCTTTCTCCAGAATCACTACATGAGAATCTTTTTTAAAAAACAACAACTGGCAATAGCAGAGATAGAACTTCTGCCTGCAAAAACCCCATAAAGGGTAAAGGTAAAGGGACCCCTGACTATTAGGTCCAGTCGTGACTGACCTAGGGTTGCAGCGCTCATCTCGCTTTATTGGCCGAGGGAGCCGGTGTACAGCTTCCAGGTCATGTGGCCAGCATGACTAAGTCACTTCTGGAGAACCACAGCAGCACACGGAAACGCCGTTTACCTTCCCACCGGAGCAGTACCTATTTATCTACTTGCACTTTGACGTGCTTTCAAACTGCTAGGTTGGCAGGAGCAGGGACCGGGCAACGGGAGCTCACCCCGTTACCGGGATTCGAACCACGACCTTCTGATCGGCAAGTCCTAGGCTCTGTGGTTTAACCCACAGTGCCACGTGTGTCCCCGCAAAAACCACGTGCTCCGCCGCAAAGCTAAGGCCCCTCACTTTTCTAGCATGGGAAGGGAAATCTTTGCCAGCTATGTTTTTAGTGACAGGGAGCTCTTAACGGCACAGAAGCTCTCCCAGAAGAAAGCTGGCAATTCTATCTGCAAAGTGTGATAGAACCTGGTTTTGGCTGCCCTGTGCCTCCATGCTACCCACCCACACCATTTGTTCCAGGCCTGTTATCCAACCTTGTGATCCACTGCCGGCAGAGTCTTCAAGGCCACGATGAAATCGTGGCTGATCTTCCCAGCGGAGCAGATCCCCCAACGGAGAGCCATTTTGAATTCCTGAAGCGATGCGGCGGAGAGGTGCTGTTCCTTCTGCCTGTTTTCTTCAGGAGGGTGCAGCAGTTTGTCACTCAGCTGCCCACACAGAGGGCTGAGGCTTAGCGTAAAGAGGCAGGCTGGGGAGCCCAAGGGCAGGTAGAGGCCTGCTTGCCTACTTCCAAAAGTGTTCGCACAGGTGAGAAGAGGAATGAGGCAATGATGCACAGGACAGGGAGGAGGAATCCTGGCTTTTCAGGGCAAGCGCGTGGGTTGAACACATGACCAACGCTACCTTACACTGAGTCAGGCCGCTGATCCATCTAGCCTGGTAGGGTCTATTTTGAGTATGGGCCAGAGGGTGGGGAGGAAGACTCATTTTGCATTTCAAGGTAAATCTGTGTAATCTGCACTTTCCGAAACAACAAAGGCATCCTTTGAAATTCTCCAAATTCTGCCATGCCAAATAAAGTACGCAAAAAAGAGTGTTTTCAAAGGTCCATAAGAATTGCAAGAATTCATGAAAATAACGCTCAAAAATTGCATCGCATCAGCGGAAATTGTTCTGCAAATGTCTGTATATTAGGCAACATTGCATACAACCATGTATATACAGTGGTACCTCAGGTTTAGTACTTACCGGTAATTCGTTCCGGAGGTCTGTTCTTAACCTGAAGCACAACTTTAGCTAATGGGGCCTCCTGCTGCTGCTGCGCTGCTGGAGCCCGATTTCTGTTCTTATCCTGAAGCAAAATTCTTAACCCAAGGTACTATTTCTGAGTTAGCTGAAGCGTATGTAACCTGAAGCCTATGTAACCCGAGGTACCACTGTATATATTGGGAGAAATTCTTATGAAAATGCGGGTGAATTTTCATGCAGACTTAAAAAACAAACAAACCCAAAAACCTGATGTGGAGATTGGAGGATTTGGGGGTGGATGAGAAATTGAGGGAACCCAAACTTGACTGTTTTCCCCATCCCCAATTCTGAACCTGATTGCTGTTCAAGAATTCAGACAGGGTGGGATTGGGCCCTTCCCCCAGCCTTGGCGCTTGAGATTCTTGTAAATGGAGATGTAAGAAACTGAAACATGGACCATCTCTCTCAGTGCTCCATCATGAAGCTGCAGCTCCTTTCCCCTGATTCCTGAGGATCAGTGGACGTTTTGCACAGTTCAAGCAAGCATCTCCGCCCCCACCAAGCTGTCCATTACTGGCTCCCACCAGCCGGAGCAAAACTGGGCAGCGGCTAAGTTCAGCAGACAGCACAGAGCTGCATAGACAGAGCTGCAGACAGACAGCACAGAGCAGGTAGAAATCAACTGACAGAGCTTTTTCCTCAGTGATGCTGGCGAAAGCTTGTTTCCTGCTACTTAGGGTCTGTGTCTGTTACAGGCAGCAGTCTTCACCCTGCGAATCTTCCTCACTCTCACAGCTCCTTCACTGCTTGCATTTCAGAGGGTAGTGAAAACTTTGCCATTTAATCAGGCTCTTGTGCCCTCCTAGTTATTTGCACAGTTGTGGGTTTCATTGTCTCATCTTTCTCTGTTCTTACAATATTACTGAATGAGAGCTATTTGGATAATATTTCTCTTTTATTGTACAGTAGTTCTCTTTTATCACTGTGTTTGTTTTTAACTGTTCTTAAGCTTTGTGTGCATTTCATGGATCTGTATGTCACTTTGAGACTTTTTGGTGGGAACTTGAGAATAAGTGAAAATTAATAATAATAATAATAATAATAATAATAATAAATTTTACAGTGGTACCTCTAGTTAAGTACTTAATTCATTCCGGAGGTCCGTTCTTAACCTGAAGCTGCCGCGGCGCTGCCAGAGCACAATTTCTGTTCTCATCCTGAAGCAAAGTTCTTAACCTGAAGCACTATTTCTGGGTTAGCGGAGTCTGTAACCTGAAGTGTCTGTAACCTGAAGCGTATGTAACCCGAGGTACCACTGTATTGGGTTTAATTGTACACTGCTCTGCACTTTAGAAAGGAAGAGGAGATAATTTAAATCAATCAATCACTCAGTTAGCTTTCTTTCTTTCTTTCTTTCTTTCTTTCTTTCTTTCTTTCTTTCTTTCTTTCTTTCTTTCTTTCTTTCTTTCCCTGTCCTCTCCTGCAATATCCCAGGGCTGGTTGCAGCAACATAATCATACAACAGAAAACAAACGTACGAGTTTATATACAATTATAAAAGCAAGGGAAACACCTCCAGAGAGGAGACGTGGGTACCACAAAAATATCTTAACAGTGAAAGGCCACAGTAAAGAGTTGTGCTTTCAGCATATGCGGGAGGAGGTGCAATGAAGATGCTCTATGCACCTCTTCACCCTGCTCATTGCACCACTGGCGGAGGAAGGGGGTGCGGGGGGTGTGGCCTGCCCCAGGTGTCATCCCTGAAGGGGGGTGACATTGCCGCCCCGTCCCCCCTGAGACACTTGCCTCGCCCCTGCGGGTGGCTCGCCTCACCCCCGGGTGCACAACATGTGTGCCACTCCTGGTGCCGGAGCAGCTAGCTCCGCCTCTGCATTGCACGCTCCCTTTCCCCCATGAAACCCAGGCATCCTAGAACCTGTTTTTAATTAGAGGAATTAGCTTTGGAATATGGTGAGTCATTATGAGGAACTTGCCTCTAGGCATGTGTGAAGTGCGTTGCTGTTCCTGCACCATTTATGCCATTATTCTCATCACTCCCAGATCTGAGGAAGCTGTGATAGAGTTTCTAGGTAAAAAGTGGTGGTTGTTTCCTAGAAGGGTTGTCTTTTATGTCTCTCATTTGGTCATATTTGTGACTAGCTTGATGAAGAGTTCTGAAGCTTCTGCATACTATTTCCTAACAATTTGGTTGGTCTAACCTTCCTATAGACATAAAAATGTAACGCTGTCGTCACACAGCTGCTGTTGATTTCAAAATGGTGGTTTTAAACAACTGCAAAGCTTTTGATAAAGCTGTTTTTTCTGCAAGAGGGGTAGGTGGGGTTGGCAAGCAATGTGAGCAGAGGTGCACCCCTTAGTCAGAACATAAGAAGAGCATGCTGGATCAGGCCAATATCCCATCCATAGCTGTCAAGTGTCCCTTATTTGGCGGGACAGTCCCTTATCCCAGCACCATGTCCCGCTACTGTCCCTTATTGATGATGTCCCTTAAATAAGCTACTGAAGGTAATGGGGCCCTTTCTATGTCCAGCTGTCCTTTGTCAACAACAAATTGTTGCTGTTTTTTGTGTTGAATATATGCTATATGGTAATTTATGGACCTAATAGGTATCTAAAGCCATTTGCACGCAACAAAATATGTATTTTATCAAAGTAATTGTTGATCCCTTATTTTGGCTGCTGATCCCTTATTTTCGAGGCTGCTGGTCCCTTATTTTCAAATCTGTAAGTTGACAGCTATGGTCCCATCTAGTCCAGCATCCTGTTTTCACGGTGGCCAGATGTCCATGGGAAGCCCAGAAACAGGACCCAACTCCCAAAGTTTCCAGCAATTAGGATAATAATGGCAATGCAGATTTTGAAATTCTCCTGTAAGGAAACATAGTAGTGAGTGGAGCCCACAACACTGAACTGACTCCAGTACCTTACTGGGTCTCCAGCAATTTGTGTCTTCTGTTTCCTTGTTCCTCCACACCCGCTCTCTTAAGCTGGGTGGTTGCAAGATTTTATCTCTTAATCCCTCCCTTGTTGTTTTGTCAACCTTCTCCCTGGAAAAATGGGGTGCTAATTTTAATTTCAGGTGCCATCTCTTTTCCTGGCAGCAGCAGTGCATTTTGCAACACCCAGGGTGTAAAGCCTGTGTCAAGCTTTGCCTTTAAACTGGCTTGATTAAAACTGCTCTGCTATCCAGACGCAATCTCCATTGAGTTCAATGAGATCTGCATTCTAGGACGGAACATTAGGAACAGTCTAAACACTCATTACTTCCTCCCAAACGAAACTTGGAATTGTGGGTGTCTTGAGAATACTTTAAGTATGCTGCAGAGAGCCTTGTGGGTGCGGCAGCCATGGTGTGCTGTACAGTGGTACCTCGGGTTACATACGCTTCAGGTTACAGACTCTGCTAACCCAGAAATAGTGCTTCAGGTTAAGAACTTTGCTTCAGGATGAGAACAGAAATTGTGCTCCGGCGGCGCAGCAGCAGTGGGAGGCCCCATTAGCTAAAGTGGTGCTTCAGGTTCAGAACAGTTTCAGGTTAAGTACGGACCTCCGGAATGAATTAAGTACTTAACCTGAGGTACCACTGTATCCCCTTCCAGCTTTGCAGCATTCAAAAGTTTCCGGTGTTTTCTGCTCATGCTGACTGCAGTACAGTGGTACCTCAGGTTACAGACATTTCAGGTTACAGACTCTGCTAACCCAGAAATAGTACCTCAGGTTAAGAACTTTGCTTCAGGATGAGAACAGAAATCGCGTGGCGGCAGCAGCGGGAGGCCCCTTTAGATAAAATGGTACCTCGGGTTAAGAACAGTTTCAAGTTAAGAACGGACCTCCAGAACGAATTAAGTTCTTAACCTGAGGTACCACTGTACTTCTGTAGGTGTGGACTGAGAGGTTCTATTAGAAACATATCCTTGCTGACTAGAGCTCTCAAGATCTTTTGGACTACAATTCCCAAACACCTTGAGAGCTGTGATCGGGGCTGCTGGGCTCTGTAGTCTAAAGCATCGGGGGAGGGGAGCCAGGATGGCAAAGGTTGCTCTAGAACTAAGACCTATTTATTTCTACTTCCCTTAATCTTGTCCCCCCCCCCACGCCTATACAAGCTCAAATGAAAGCCAAGCCTTTTTGATCTGTAGTGTGACTGTTTATTCTCTGATGACACTAGGCAGCCAAAGCTTGTTGCCTTCAGCAATCTTGCAAAGTGACTGTGACACCTGGGCTAACAGAGCCCATTATGTCCCAACAGCCCAAACCTAATCCATTATTCTAGGTGTTTTCCCATGTTATTCTATTGAAATATTAATTGTTCACAGCTCAATCCTGTTCAGGTCCCGTTGAATACAATGGAGCGTTTTCTGATTGCCACCACCTTTGTCATCTCAAACATTTTGCATGAAGATCCCCAGGCAACTTTCTCCATAATCTTACAATAGCTCCTTTCTTTAATCTTCTTAAATTCTTGCCGGCACCCAAATTGGTTGGCTGGGATGAAATCTTACAGGTTAAGATGGTGTAGCCTGGCTCACACCGTTTCATAAAAAAGATGCTGAACGACTGACACTGTTGTTGCACCTGCTGTGTAGTGGTTAAGAGCGGTAGACTCGTAACCTGGTGAACCGGGTTCACTTCCCCACTCCTCCACATGCAACTGCTGGGTGACCTTGGGCCAGTCACAGTTCTTTGAAGTCTCTCAGCCCCACTCACCTCACAGAGTGTTTGTTGTGGGGGAGGAAGGGAAATGAGAATGTTAGCCGCTTTGAGACTCCTTAGGGGAGTGATAAAGCGGGAAATCAAATCCAAACTCCTCCTCCTCCATTTTGGGTGCTGTTACATAAATGCTTTTCAAAGGGTGACCTGCCTAACTGCTGGAGTAAGCTGGTATTGACATTAATAATCATACTGAGTCAGCCTATTGGTCCGTCTCGCTCAGTAGTGTTTACTTTCCAGGGTTTCGGGGTGGGGGTCCTCACCCTGTCCTACCTGGAGATGCTGAGGAATGAACCTGGGATATTTTTTTGCATGCAGAGATGCTCTTCCCCCGAGACACAGTCCTTCCCCCAAATCCTATGCCCCCTCTTTTTCCATTGATCTCTGTACCGTCAAACCAAAAGGGATGTGAAATTCGCAGAGTACTTTTCTAGGCTCTCAATCCAGCAGAAGTTACTTGTGAGTGAGATGGTGATCCCTGTGCACACTTATTGGGTAAGGGGGACTTGCTTCTGTGTAAACTTAAGAGAGCACACTGAGCTGCCTGTCCCATTGAAAACAATGGAGCAAGTTAAAGTCATGACAAAAAAAACACACTTCTGCCCCATTGTTTTCAATGGAAATTGCTTGTCATGGCTAATTTTAATTGGGGCCATAATCTTTGAGGCTGTATTGGATATTTTTCAGCTTATTAAACCAAACTGCCATCTTGGAAGTTAGAGATTTGCTATAAACACACACACACACACAGAGAGAGAGAGAGAGAGAGAGAGAGAGCGAATCTAGTGGATGCAGTTCATACTACTTTGCAATCTACACTCCATTACTTAGATGTTATAAACCACAGGGGGGAGCAACCTACATCTAAAATGCAGCCTTTAATACCTCCTGATAAAATAAACAGATATTTTCTATATTTTGGAAAGCTGTTTCTAATGTTCACTATACATTTGGGCACCTTTTAAGATAATGGAACCAAATTTTGTAAGATGGTTCCTGAGATCAAGGAGCAGGTTTTCATCTATGTTTGTATATGATTGGGTGCCATTTTGAATCAAGACGGTGGGCTGAACTTTTCAAAACTGCACCCATTTTTTGGTTTCAGAATTCCCAAACAGTGCCTGGCACAGGCTATTAGTAATATATGATTATATGTTGTATAATCTCATCCATGCTTCCTCTTGCCCTCCCCCTTCCCCCCAGGAAAACCTGCTGCCTATTGCTGGATCTGAATAAACATAAACTGGGTTTTATTGACGTTTGCTCTGATTGGGTTTTCTGGGGGAAAGGCAAATCCACTCATGCCTGTGTCAAGAAAGCATGGGACAAGCACAAAACTGTTTGTGTTTTCTAGGCAAGCAACAAAGAAGACGTCTGGACGAGCCCTAAAATACAATATAAATCAGTGTCTCTGGTTGTGATGAGGATGGAAACAGAGATGTGACAAAGGGTAGTTTGGAATCCCCAACTGATGTAGTCAAACCCCTCTAGAAGCAGGTTGTCCTGGAAAGAGCGCCATCTGCTCCCAAGAATAAGTCAGGCGGCCGGACTGATCTCTGGGTAAGCTTTATTTCCAATCTATTACCCAATTTGATAGAGAAGGGAAAATAGGTGGGGTTGCAGCTTCAGCCCATAGTTTCAAAATGGCTGCCCCTTCCCTTGTTCTGAATTCATGAAGCTGGCAGAAGTTGCTGTTTCTTCAAGTGCTTTGTTGTTTCTTTGATAACGGAGCTTTGGTCCACATCTGGTGAGATGGTATGTTTCTTGCATAGATGGATATTAATTAGTTACTTTGAGGGGGGGGAGGTAGTGGGGGGCAGAGTTAGGACATAACAAGCCTTAACCAAAGTAGCAAGGTTCAAAGGTTAAGTGACACAGGTCAGAAATCAGGTTGGGCAGGGGGAGTTTCAAAGCGAATAAAAAATCAGAATCAAAACAAGAAAGACGGAGATGAAGTCAAAGGTTTTGGGCTACAGGAAATGGCAAAGATACTTTGGCAGGAAATGGCTTGTCGGGATTCAAATGGGGAGCAGCAAAAGGGGAAATCACATGCCAGCTTGAGGGCAACAGGTCATGTGGAGGTCCAGCCTGACAAAAGACGGGAAGGTCGGAGGTAGAAGGTGGGCAATACTGAAAGCAAAACAGTTTGTGTCCAGTTTTACGAGGCAGCAGGAAGCAATCCAGGGCAAAAGCCACAGAGGTTGGATGTCAGAGAAGTCGGCGGGATGGCTCTCTACTCGCAAGCAATTTTCCCGTCGAAGCTAGACAGGCAGATGGCAAAGGCCTGTACTGCACAGAGAGGGAACCGGTAATCCATGGTGAACACATCGGGCGCCACACGACCAAACTGCAGCATAATGTAGTTAGCTGGATGGCAGGGATGGGAAGAGAGAAGCAATGAGACTGGAAACTCTGTACATAATCTCTGCTGCTAAACATGCAGACAAAACGCCTTTGAAGACATCTACCCTGGTCCGCCACCTCACCGGCCTGCCCACCTGTTATGTACTGAGTTGAATAGGATCCAAAATGCAGCAGTCTGATTGGTCCTAGAACAATAGGATTCAGAATGCAGCAGTCTGATTGGTCTTAGAACAATGGGACCCAGAATGCAGCAGTCTGATTGGTCTTAGAACAATAGGACCCAGAATGCAGCAGTCTGATTGGTCTACAGGAGCCACCCAATCCAGCTCCAGGTGGAAGTGAATCTGCAACCTGATTGGCCTACAGGAGAATCCCGGAATTAGCCAATCACGTGGGGCCCATTGTGTAAATAATGTATATAAAGCAGACATTCTGGGGGAACTTCCATTCCTCCTCACCACTATGAGCTGAATAAAGAGCATGAAATCCACTCTCGACTCCGAGTATATTTCACTACTCATCTCCCCATTATTCAAAACAACATGCTCAGGGACCTCTCCTCCAAAGATACATACCCCACCACTACCTCCGTTTACTACATACAGCCAA
>JAXCMG010000035.1:4883890-4955353 GCA_034642415.1 Podarcis siculus
AGGTAACTTTACACAGAGATCCTCGTGTAGCATGTCTGCACCAGCCAATGTTTGTACAACCTACTCCCGTAAATATGTAATTCGTGCACGCAGGTCTACTGCGACCTTTACGTCCAAAGGTTTCTTGTGCATTGCTGAGATGCAGCAATACGGGCTGGGACTGTTAAGACAGAGCAGTCTCCCTTAATTTGGCGCCCTCTGTTTGTTCTGGACTACAACTCCCATCATCCCTGACAGTTGCTTCCACTGCCTGGGGTTGATGGGTGTGGTTCGTCCAACAACATCCGGAGGGCACCAGGTTGGGGAGGCCATACCAGAGAATCCCTTGCCCACGAAGGAAGTGGTCCTTCTAAGCCTGTTTGATTGGAAGGAAGTCCCAGTGAACCGGCCTTGCTTATGAGCGGCTGTGGCTTAAGTTACTGGGCTGCAGCACTTTCGCCTCGAGTCACCTCCTCTCAACTCCGCCCACTACTCACGGTCATCTTCTGAGATGATCTGGAAGTTCTTGACGGAGGCCTGTGTGACGCGCCCTCGGAAGTTGAGCACGTAGGACTGGGTCTCCTCGTTCCAAGCCGGCATCTTGTTCTGGAGTTTGATCAGGTTCTGCATGTTCCGGTTCTGGTACCGAGTCAGGAGGGTCTCATGTTCCTACCGACAACATAGAAGAAGAAGAGGAGATTGGATTTGATATCCCGCTTTATCACTACCCAAAGGAGTCTCAAAGCAGCTAACATTCTCCTTTCCCTTCCTCCCCCACAACAAACACTCTGTGAGGTGAGTGAGGCTGAGAGACTTCAGAGAAGTGTGACTGGCCCAAGGTCACCCAGCAGCTGCATGTGGAGGAGCGGGGAATCGAACCCAGTTCACCAGATTACGAGTCTACCACTCTTAACCACTACCCCACACTGGCACACTGCCTCACACTGGCACATAGACATGCAGGGATGTTTTATGCTGGCGGCTTCAGCCCTAGAAGGGCACTAGAAGGAGCGGGGCTGCCCGCCAGCCTCCATGCCACAGTGAACCACTCACATTCTTAGGCCGGATGCAGATCCTTTCATTGTCCGCGTCCACACCAGGGATTATCACTGTCATTTTCCGTGGGCCTCTGAATCCCAGCACATTGGTTTCCTATAAAGGAGGCGAGGAAAGCAGCAAAAAGCAACATAAACTCTCCTATTGCACCACATTGGACAGAAGATTTCTGCATTACAGGGGGTTGGACTAAATGACCCCTGGGGTCCCTTCCAATTACAGTGGTACCTCGGGTTACATACGCTTCAGCTTACATACGCTTCAGGTTACAGACTCTGCTAACCCAGAAATAGTACCTCGGGTTAAGAACTTTGCTTCAGGATGAGAACAGAAATCGTATGCCGGCGGCGCAGCAGGAGGCCCCATTAGCTAAAGTGGTGCTTCAGGTTAAGAACAGTTTCAGGTTAAGAACGGACCTCCGGAACGAATTAAGTACTTAACCCGAGGTACCACTGTAGTTGTTTATTTCCCTGACATCTGATGGGAGTGTGTTCCACAGGGCAGGCACCACTACTGAAAAGGCCCTCTGTCTGGTTCCCTGTAACTTCACTTCTCACAGTGAGGGATCTGCCAGAAGGTCCTCAGTGTCCAGGCAGAACGATGGGAGTGGAGATGCTCCTTTAGGTATACTGGGCCGAGGACTCAACCAATGTTGTCCCACTGGGAGAAAAAGCTGCTTCATACCAGAGGAAAACACCACAAATGGCCAGAAGGTGATAAATAAAGCAGGGATGGATGAGCTCTGGGCCTCCAGATGTTGTTGGACCCAAACTCCCGTCAGCCTCCTAATTGCCAGGGATCGATGGGCGTTGTAGCCCAACATCTTTGGAGGACTACAGGCTCATCTCATCTCTATAGTAAAGGCAGCACCATAGCAACAGAGGTTTCTGCTTATACAGGCCATTCCTCCATCTAGCTCAGTGTTGCCTATTTTGGCAGCTGGTGGCTCTTTGAGATCCTACTGCCCAGGCTCCTCCCCTCATTCCAACAGGGCCCATTCTCCATTCAAGCTTACGTAGCAAATGGCAACCAGCTCTTGCCGCAGCTGGGCTGTTTCTGGAACAAAAGGTTTTTTATCTGGGTTCATCCCATTGTCAAACACGGTAAATTTGGTTCCTAGTACGTTGGACCTAGAAGCAGGTTGGGGTGGGGGGAGAAAGAAACGCTTATTTTAGAAATGTTATACCTTACCCTCAACTCCCCCCACTTCCCAATTAATAAATAACAATCCAAAACCCAATATCACAGGAAAATACAAATGAAGAACAAGAGCCCTGCTAAAAATAAAATGCAGCAGCCTAGAATGAAACTTAAGTGGTTGTGTCTCCCAGCTAAGGCTCATTTGTGCATATGTTAAAAAAATGAGGACAAATGCTCAATAAACAAGATGCCTGAAAGGACAATGGCTTAATAGCCATCTCCTGCTCCTTATGGGAATTGTTTTTGAACACCTCCTCCAGAAAAACTGGGCAACTCAAAAGATCACTATCATCACTTTGAACTTTAAATTGCTCCAAGAAAAGAGGCTGCCTCGCTTGCTCTGTGGTTTTCTTTGGCGATAACTTAGAGGAGGCGTTGTAGGTCCTTGCCTATGAATGCTCTCGGCCCAATAAATGGGTAGGTTACTAAGGTGCTAGGGACGCGGGTGGCGCTGTGGGTTAAACCACAGACCCTAGGACTTGCTGATCAGAAGGTCGGCGGTTCGAATCCCTGTGACGGGGTGAGCTCCCGTTGCTCGGTCCCTGCTTCTGCCAACCTAGCAGTTCGAAAGCACGTCAAAGTGCAAGTAGATAAATAGGTACCGCTCCGGCGGGAAGGTAAACGGCGTTTCCGTGCGCTGCTCTGGTTTGCCAGAAGCGGCTTAGTCATGCTGGCCACATGACCCGGAAGCTGTACGCCGGCTCCCTCGGCCAATAAAGCGAGATGAGCGCCGCAACCCCAGAGTCGGTCACGACTGGACTTAATGGTCAGGGGTCCCTTTACCTTACCTACTAAGGTGCTGCAGGGCTGGATATTTGGGGTGACATGACCACAGCAGCGTAACGCTGACAGGCCCTAGTGCTCCAGGGTCTCGGTCTTTCACATCACCTGAGCTTCCTGAGATGGCATGGATTGAACCTGGGGCCACCTGCACGGAAACCAGGTACCCTCCCAACTGTGCCACAGCCCTGCCAATGCAAGATGGGGTTGAAACAGACACACCTGACTTTCCCAATGTAGTTATCTCCATCCCTTGACAGATCAATGGGGTCCAGTGAAATGAGGTAGTTGGAAGTCTTGCTTTTCTTCCTCTTCCGCCCAGACATAATGAATCGCTGAGGGAGAATGCACAGCAACTGTCAGTGAGATGGGTCCCTGGCAAGCCTCCCTCCCAAAATGGCCAGCATCCCCTTTCTGATCCACACAGGTATCTTTACATTTCCCTTTCTCTGGATGTTGTTGGACTACAACTCCCTGCACTGACTGGGATTGATGCAAGATGGAATCCAACGATATCTACAGGCCCAAGGCTCTCCGTCCCACTTCTAAGCCACTTCCACCCAGAATAATTGCAGAGACTTTATTGCAGGTGTGGGAGACGTGCCCCCCACAATGCTGTGGGACTACAACTCCCAGCAAGCATAGCCATGTGAGCTGTAGTTCAGCAAGATCTGAAGGCCCACAGGTCCCTCATGACCTACTTTTAACATCTGCTGTGAAGATCCAAATGTATTGGAAAACAACCCTGGGATATAATTGCTAAGCAGTGTCAAATCACAGGAAGCGGTACAAATTGAACCTCCTTCTAGATTAATTATCTATAGGTTCTTGTACAATATTATTGATAAGATCACTAGTCTGGATATCCCCATTGGCAGCTTCCTCCTCTGAAGCTTGTTGCAACCTACTAAGAACATGGATCCGTCTAGCCTTTCATTACTGTCTACTACACTATCTGACAGCAGTTTTCCAGAATTTCGGGCAGGGGACTCTCCTGGCCATGCCTAGAGATTGTACCTGGGACCTCCTCCAGGCAACATCTTTCAAAGGTGAGGGAGAATACATACACCAGTGCGAGGGCTGGCATATGTGAGGCACTTGCCTTTTTGCCTCTAACGACATCGCTCTGAGGTTGGTAAGGCCAGGGCCACAGTGGTTGCCATGGCAGTGGGGAAGGCCCTCATGAGGCTGGAAGCCATCCACTGAGAGAGAGATGAGCTCCCAGGATTTGCCACCTTAACTGAATTGCCAGACTTTTCTTTCCTATTAGACCCCCCTGTTCACCATTTCTGACCTTTTCTTTCTCACTATATATCCCCACCAAGTAAGGCTAAAACATGGGTAGGCAAACTAAGGCCCGGGGGCTGGATCCGGCCCAATCACCTTCTAAATTTGGAGTGCAGATGGTCTGGGAATCAGCGTATTTTTACATGAGTAGAATGTGTCCTTTTATTTAAAATGCATCTCTGGGTTTATTTGTGGGGCATAGGAATTTGTTCATTCCCCCCCCCAAAAAAGTATACCATAGTCTGACCCTCCCCCACAAGGTCTGAGGGACAGTGGACCGGCCCCCTGCTGAAAAAGGTTGCCCACCCCTGGGCTAAAACTTCATTCATCTGATGGACTCTAGTCCATGGGTCGGCAAACTAAGGCCCGGGGGCTGGACCTGGCCCAATTGCCTTCTGGATCCGGCTGGTGGACGGTCTGGGAATCGCCATGTGGATTGCCGTGGGGATTCTGATTGTTCGGGCTGCGCCATTCCACCCCACCCCACGCCGCTGCCTCCTAGCTTCTCCCCGCCCTGCCTAGAGGAGGAAGGGGGCTGGGCTTTGTTGAGCCGCGGTTGGCTGAGCACCATTTTAAGCAGCCCCTCTCCGAAACCAGCCCTTTCGTGCCGCTCATCATCCCTCCACCGTTGCCAGCCCCTGCCGCTCGCAAGGCACAGGTAAGCAGCCACCGGGGCTCGTCCAGTGCTGTGGAGAAGGGAGGGGAGAGTCGTGGGGGAGGGATCCCCCCCCAATATAGTCTGCCCCCCAAGGTCTGAGGGACAGTGGACCTGTGGAAAACGTTTGCTGACCCCTGAAAGCAGGGCTGCTGTTGTTTCTAAAGGCACTGTATTCTTTCTCGCTTGCAGATACCTTCTTTCCGTTTTCCATCTCCAGATGCAGGTAGTAGAAGGGGAAGATGCCCTTGTCCATCCCCTTCCGGTCCCGTGTGATGCGACACTGGATTGTACTGCCTTGAGGAGCGGGTTTCAGTACAAATTCTTCTAGGTCATCCAAATTGAGGGACAAAGGGGTGCTACATTCTTCACTGGGAGACTGAGAGGGGGAAAAATAAGGATAGGCTGCTTCTTAAGGCTAGTTAAGAGATTGCTTTTGGGGAAAACCTCACAAAGCAGTTAACATGGAAATAGGAAAACAATAAGCATCAACTGAAACAACATTAAAACAACCAAGACAAGTGACAAGGGGGAACAAATCCTTTTGGATAACTCAACCTCTCCTCCCTTTGGGGCAAGATGGTCCTTAAGTCAGTGTTTCCCAACCGGTGTTCCGCGGCACACTAGTGTGCCGCGAGACGTTGCCTGGTGTGCCGCGGAGAAAATTCGAAAGATTTTTTTTTTTTTTTTGTAAAAGTCAAATTAGGTCCTAATCTATCCCTCGAGCGCCTCTTGTCCGTTATTGTGACGCATGAAGCGTGTTCCCGCCCACTCCCCACCCTCCCTTGCTTCTCTCTCTCTCTCTGTGGCGTTCTCCGCCGCTTCCTGCTGGGCATGCGCAGCTCGCCTCGCGCTTCCATTCCGGCCCCTCCTTCCCCCGACTACCCCGCCGCTCCGCTCCTTTCTCTTTCTCGCGTGTCAGAGAGCGGCGGCGCGAGCGCGGCGGTTCCCTCAGGGCTGACGGAGGGCTCGAGGAGGAGGAGGCAGGACGTGGAGGCGGAGAGATAGATAGAGGTGGGCGGCGGCGGCGACGACCACGACCAACCGCCACAGTAGTTGTAGCGGTGGCGACGGCGAGCAGGGACTCCCGCTCTCTCTCCGTCGTGTCTCTCTCTCTCTCTCTCTCTCTCTCCCGGGCCCGTCCGTTGAGTCTCCCGCGCGCCTCGGCTACAAGATGATCATCGAGATCCCGCCGGGTCTGACTGAGCTGCTGCAGGGCTACATGGTGGAGGTGCTGCGGCACCGGCCGCCGGACCTGCTGGCCTTCGCCGCCGAGTACTTCGCCAAGCCGCGCTCTCCTTCCTGCCTCGCTTTGCTGCCTCCTCCCCCCCCCCCCCAAAGCTTGGAGGTTCCCCGGCGCCGACCCGCAGGTTTGACCCCCTTCTCACACCTGTTCGCGCTCCTTGCACGGAATGGGGCGGATGGGGAGGAACGGGGCTCGCCGCTGCCTCCGCTCGCCCTCCCCCCCTCCGCCGGCGGTCCCGCGATTCTTGGCTTTTTGGCGGTTGGCACAGAAGGAAGGCAAGGGGGAGGGGAAAAATTGAATCTTACACTTTCATGTGTCCCTCCCGGCGTGACGCTGCGCGCTGACGTCACGGGGCTGTAATGGTGGTGTGCCTCGAGATTTTTTTCATGAAACAAGTGTGCCTTTGCCCAAAAAAGGTTGGGAAACACTGCCTTAAGTAGCCCATCTGAAGGAGGGAAATGCCCTCAGGGGGAATACTGGGAATTAGATGGTAGGCAGCTTTTCAGACAGTTCAGTCTTCTCTCTTTCCTTCCCAAGGCAATACTGTCCTCAGATGGGAGATGTTTTGGAAGGAATGAGGTAGGGAAGCTTAGTCAAAGGCAACTGTTCTCTCCTTTAACTGCTTGATTGTCTCCTTGCTCTTATGTGTGGACCACAAGTGCCACGGCTTCAAGCACATGGAATCCTGTGGATTATAGTTCTGTGAGAGGCTAAAGCAGGGATGGCACTCAATATGTTACTGAACTACAACTCCCAGCTCCCCTGGCCATTGGCAATACTCTGTGGGGAGTTGGAGTCCAACAACTTTTGGAGAGCCAAAAGCTGACAAATTTTATCGAACACCTCAGGACATGTGATTATTAATTCCCTCAAAGCTAATGTCGGATCAACTTGAATATTGGGATTTCCCAAGCCTAATTAAACACTGCAGTTATCGCAGAGAATAGGCTCTTCGTTCCTGTATGGTTTATGACCTTGTAAAAGGAATACTCTGTGCCACGGCCGTCTTGCCCCTGAGGTAATGTGAGGTGACTGCCTCTGGCTTCTGGATCCACAGGAGAAGCAGATCCCAGTGTAGATCTTTATTCCCCTCCTTGTTCCTGATGTAGATATTCACTCACCCCTTCTTCCCTGGTGGGGAGGGGGCACCATTTTGCCTCAGGTGCCAAAATGTCTTGGGCTGTTCCTGCTCAGTGCTAAAATCTTAAAATAGCAGATTTTGACTCCCTGGTTTTTAAAAGGTAGTGTGTTTAGGGTGTGTGTGTAAAGCTAGAGGAGAAAACCAGGCACTTGTTATGTAGGCCTATGCCTGGCCAATCTCCTCCTGGCCTAAAGAACCTCTAAGAGAGAATTCTCAGCCAACCCACAAAAAGAACCAGAGTTTCCAAGGTACCTCAGCAGAAACAGAGTACTCTTGTGCTCATGTCCAGTTTGCAGACTCCCCACAGGCCTCTGGTCTGCCACTGTGAGAACAGGATGCTGGACTAGATGGGCCACTGGCCTGATCCAGCAAGCATGTCTTATGCTCTTAAGCTATGACAGTTGAACCATTTGTAGACCCTGTTTTAAGTTTGTGGCACTGCCCTTCAAGGGAGCAGCACAGCAACAGATGTGTTCCATCTGAACCCATTTTTTAAGTCCTTCACCCACCATTCTTTCCACATATTTGGGAGTGCCGATTTTCACCTTTAGACTTCTCCCTATATAAAAGTATGTTGAGGGGGGGAAAGCTTGTCCATTTCACTGTGGCCAGTTTCCATTACTGTTTTCTAGCCACAGTTAAGGGAGAGAGAGAGACAGCGTTGCCCATTTCCACAAATGAAATGGTTCTTTCAACCACCCCAAATTTGTCTGTCGAAACTAACAGTAATTTCCCCCAACCTTGTCCGTTTCTGTGGAGACCAGGGCAGCGGGACAATGAACAAAATGGCGCTGGGGTGAGGTGAAGGTGTACCTATGGAATAGCAACCGAGTAGAGTTGGGGGGCAACAGCTAGGATAGGGGGGTGGGAGGGGGGCCTTCTCTCACATTAGCACAACTGCATCCTGTACACAACACACATTTAAAGCATGTGATGTTTCCCCTAAAGAATCATGGGAATTGTAGTTTGATAAGGGTGCTGGGGATTGTGAGTATGTGTAAACTACACTTCCAAGGATTGGGGGGGGGGGAGCCATGCACTTTAAATATATGGTATGCGCCCAGCCACATATATCCCGAGTGATCATTCAGATGCTTGAAAAGGGGATGCTCAATTTCAGCCGTAGGCACTTACGGTGGCCGAGTCAATTTCCTCACGGAAGTACATAAGGATGTCTTGATCCTTGTCCTTGAAGTCTTCATCTTCGTCATCCTTCTCTTCGTCGTCCTCATCTTCCTCACTCTGGCTTCTCCTTCCATTGGTGAGAGATCCTGAGAAGAGCAAGGAGGATTGCGAAGGATGGGGTGGAATCCAGTCACTAATCTCTCTCTGTCTCTCCCTTCTACCTCTTTAGACCAGGGGCACAGCCTACACATTGCATGCCTATTTTAACAGCCATTAATGCTAGAAAGTTGTTTTTTTAAAAACTAGCTACTTAAGGTCCTCATGACACTTAATTCTGTGCTAAACATCATGCAACTGGATGTTTGCAGAGAACTGCAGAAACACACACAACTCTTGGCTATATCTTGGCTATATCAGAACTCTTTGCCAAGATCAGTTAAAGAGAAGTTCGGCAGATGATCCCCTTCCAGCTGGAAGGCCACTCACCTCTGTGTGCAAGCATCCTGTCCCGGGGCTTTTTCATGGGTGAGGGTGGGACTGTCAACTCCTGGGAGGAATCCCCCTCACTGTCAGAATTGCTGAGCAGTGTGTCGACATGGCAGGCTTCGCCAGTGGTATCCTTGGACCCTGTAGATTCTAGGTCCATGTCTTCTCTCTGCGGTTCATTCTCGAAATGGTCTAAGATGTAAAATCAATTCTGTTACTGCCCTCTTCTGGCTCATTCTCGTCTCCACGCCACCTCCTACCTCCTGTCCCAGGGCTGCTTCAGACCTTGTATCAGGCGTGTGGGGAGTCTCAGGCCCTCTAGATGTGGCTGAACTACAGCTCCCATCATTCCTACCCATTGGCCCAGTTTGCCGGGGCTGATGGGAGTTGTAGTTCAACAACGTCTGGAAGGCCAAAAGTTCCCTATATTTTAGAGACTGGAAATACATAACACACAAACCATGTCATTCACCAATGTGTCCCTGTATACCCCGCAGCGTTTCCAAAAAAGAATACAAGTGAGCAACAGCCTAGCAAGGACTGATGTCAGGTAACAGATGATGGGAAAGACTGTTCCGGAGACTCTTAACTGCTGCAAGTCAGAATAGACAATACTGGGTGCCGTGGTCCATTGGCTTGGCTCATATAGCATAGCTCTGTGTGTCTGTATATTCACTTCAGCATATATTTTTTCAACATCAGATGTAATTTCTGCACCCAGGGAACACACACACCGGTCTATATTCCTGTCTGCATGCAGTTTAGGAACAATGGCTCATATTTGACATGGGGAATAATGTAAGAAGATGGGTCTTGTTGTCTTCCTACTTCTTCCTTGCTTGCTCCCTCCCTCCATGAACCCATTTGCACACTCTTTGCACTCTGTCTTATTAAACACAGATCCACTGTGCATCCCCCACTTGCTCGCTCATTCCCATTCCTGATCTTGTGCTAAAGCAGAGGGTGACCAGTGCTGGACTAGGACCTGGAGATTGAAGTTTGAATCCCTACTCAGCCATGAAGCTCACTGGGTGACCTTGGGACAACCACTGCCTCTCAGCCTAACCTACCCAAAGGGTTGTTGTGGGGATTAAATGAGGAAGGGAGGTGTTAATGTACTCAGTGGTCTGTGTTTGCCTGAGCTTGAGTCTGGAATAAGGATTCTGAGCTCCTGTGTTCTTATTTGATACATGATGTCCAATTACAGAACATTTCAAGATTTGGGCTTCTACCATTGGCCCTTGAACTCTGAGTCGTGATTCGCAGCTTGGAAGTTTAGACAGCCAATCACGTTGGGAGTGGGAATGGCCCAGGCTTTCGGGAATGTATATAAGCAGTTGCTTTGCCCCTGTTTCCCAGTCATGTAGTTCAATAAAGGTCCTTGCTGTTATCGCTGTGTCTTGCCTCATGGGAACCCACCTAAACTTCAGGAGAGAACTGTGTATGTCACCTGAAGCCCTTGTATGAAAGGTGGGGGAAATGTAATTTATTAACTCACATGGTCATTTGTATACTACATAATTGTCAAGGTGGCTTCTAAGCTTGAGCCTGGAAACTGTTTAGCAACCAATGAAGTCGATGCAAAATTGGTGCGGCCCACCACTTGGCAGTTGCATTTAAAGTGGAAGTTTCTGAGCTGCCTTTTTGCAGCAGCTTTTATACAGAAAGCGTTGCAGCAGTGGCATGTTATCTTACTACTTGCATATGCACAGCTTTCAATGCAAATTTTTCTGCCCTGTTCAGAGTATACATGCTTCCCTGGCACAGTTATTTAGAAATGGGGCACATGCTCAAAACACAAGCTCATACTCTCTTGCCTCAAGAGTGGGCTTTTCTTCTTTCCATGCCTCCTTGTACTCTTATGCAAAACTCTGGAGTCTCACCTTCCATATCCATGATGATGGATGGAGCTTTCTGTATTGGGGATGAGGCTTCCTTTTCCAACAGGGGTGCCTGGAACTCGCAGCCAGGAGCCTCACCTTCCATGTCCACAATGTTAGACGGAACAGCCTCTCTGAAGGATAAGACTTCCTTCTTTGACCTGGAAGCCTGGCTATGTCGCTGGGCATTGGGGCGCCCTGCAGGTGGTAAGAAAGAAATGACAATGACCTCAGGGGTTATGAATGAAATGTGCCTTAAACAGCAAGCCAGTAAAAGGCCAGTTTAGTAACTTGGGGTAAAGGGACCCCTGACCCTTAGGTCCAGTCGTGACTGACTCTGGGGTTGCGGCGCTCATCTTGCTTTATTGGCCGAGGGAGCCAGGCTACAGCTTCTGGGTCATGTGGCCAGCATGACTAAGCCGCCTCTGGCAAACCAGAGCAGCGCACGGAAACACCGTTTACCTTCCCGCCGGAGCGGTACCTATTAATCTACTTGCACTTTGATGTGCTTTCGAACTGCTGGCAGGAGCAGGGACCGAGCAATGGGAGCTCACCCCGTCACGGGGATTCGAACTGCCGACCTTCTGATTGGCAAGTCCTAGGCTCTGTGGTTTAACCCACAGTGTAGGGGGATTGTAAATAAGAAAAATTGCATTATTTATGCTGTTAGTTTCCAACCATGGGAAGGGAGAAGGAAATGCAGTATAGGAAGCCCTGAATTCCCACTGGAATTTGATCAGTGGAAGTCTGGCTCAGTCTCTCTCTCTGGTTCCTGTGATTTCACCAGATTGTGCTCTCACATTTTTCAGCTTTTATCTGCATCAGAACTAGAAACTTGCTATTTTAAAATGAGGCCCAAAGTGTGAAATTATTGATTGGATCTCCCGATTTCTTTTTGTAAAACCTGTTGCAGGAAGACCTACGAACAGGCCCTGTTCCTAGGGGAGTGGGGATAGGTAATTAATTATTCTTTTATTATTTATTAAAGTTGTATGTAACCCTTCACCCGTAGATCTCGGGGCGGTTCACAACATAACCCTTTTTGTAGCAATATTTCGCCAATTTAATTTGCCACTTCTCTTGAAGCTGCCATTTCTCGTATTATACCCATCTTCCACAACCCCTGTTCATGGATAAAAGCAACTTTGGTGGCGACTGTTTCAGGAGATGGCACCGGGGAAAGGGTTAAATCCCTGCTTTTATTGATTTTGCTACAACAGAAAATAAAAGACGGCAACAAACTAATGAAAGCCTTCTCCAAACCCTGTTACCAGAGTGACTAATTAAGCAGCAATTCATCACAAGCTCTGCTGAACAGGAAGAAATAAAATGGGCAGAAGCTTGAAGGGGGAAGTTTTTAACTAAAGGCACATTAGCTCTGAAGCCTCAGTTGAATTTTGCCTACCTACACTGGGCAGATAAGCCCTATAACTTTTTTTTTCTTTTCCCCACAGATCAGGTCTGGGGGTAAACACAGGCAGACAATACTGGAACGCAACAATCTGGTGAGTGGCTTTATATTATCCATTATAAAGCCCCCTAAGATTCACTAAATGATGTATATCTGGAATGAACAGGGGTAAAAACTTTGCTACTCCTTATTCCCACAGCAACTCCTTGTAGAAACCACACCACCAGCTATCTCCTCCTCATAAATTTAGCTTTTAGACCTTCTCTTCCTGCATTGGGGAAGTGACTAATAGCGGGAATCCCCTCAAATCAACTAGGAACATTAGCAGGGGTATTTCCCGCACTGGGGTACCTGTGCGCCCTGCAGACTGCCTAATAGAGCTGCCTCTCCCTTTCGGGAACCCCTCTCTGCATAGGAGAACTTTGTCCTTGGACATGTGCAAAGCAGTATGAGTCTTGTTGACTCATCTCTGTTGCCTGGCAACCGAGCATCAGAGGCAGTTGCTTAGCAACCGCTAACGGTATCACAGTGGTGAATGTTCAGCAACCTGGTTCTTCTCCCCGCCCCCGCCCCACTCACCTTCTCTCTGTTTGGCCTGCCAGCCGTTCTTGGGAGCTGATTCGTTCCTGTTGATAGGCTGGGTTTCTTCCAAAATGGCCACTTCCAGCTCCTCCTCCAGCTGGGCCTCATCAAAGAAATCTGTGGAGAGGACAGGGCACAAAGACCACACAGAGGAAGTTCAATCAAGCACTGTATAAATTTTGTTGAATTAAATAAAAATAAATAAAGGTGAAAGGGTGATGAAGACCTCAGCGAAGAGAGGAAACAGGTGGTGGGGATTATAATAATTCTAAGGTCTCAAATACAGAATAAATGTTCATAAACGTACAAGGCAAACAAATACATAAGTATATAAACTTCATGTCTGAAATAGTACAGGAAGCCATTTTGACTCTCCCAAATTGACCTCAAATATTTCTCTGCAAGGAGGAAGGAAATGGGAAAAGCTTTCCAATGGTATTTGGACTGTAGGGGCTTACATCTCCCTGCAAATACAGTCTAGCAAGTATGTGTTAAGCTGAGCAAACTATCAATATGCCTAAGAGATTAGGGAACTAAAGTATATACCATCTCAAAATGATGGCCAGGCTACCCAGAAAATGCTATCAAGTAAGGCATTATCAGGTATCCTGGCAGGCAGGAGAGAAGCAGCACTCTCACATTTCTGATGGAATCTGCTGCCTCCGTGACGTATGTATAATGCTTTAGGGGGTGGTCTTGGGCTACAGGGTGGGCAATTTCAAAAGTCTTTACAGGGGCTTGCGCACCATTGTTCAGAGTTCTCCTCCCTCCTGCGTGTGGTGAGTGGGGACCCTGTTGCAATAGTTGATTTCCTTTAATAAAGATCAGGCTTATTAGCCACTTTGCTTTCAATATACTCTGGTTGGCCTCTGCTTTCTCTCGGACCGATAGAGATTTCCTGAGGGACTCTTAGGGGGCCCTTAAGGCTCCCCCTAAGGAAAATAGAGATGTTTTCTTATAACAGGGATAATCACCAGCTATTCCTGGAAAGAGAAGTGCAAGTGCAAGATTTCAGAACCTATGAGGTGGGGAACTTTTTTCTTCCCAAGGGCCACATTGCCTTCTGGGCAATTACTCTGAGGGCCACACGTGCTGGGCGGGGTCAGAGGGCAAAAGGGGGAGGAGCAATGAAGGTAAATTTTACCATTGCACGGTAGGCTAGTCCCCACCCACCCTTGCCTCTATCCTTCATCCAGACAAGCAAGAGTCATTATTAGCCATGCAAAAACACTGAAACCAGGCTACTGAGGAGTGTGGCCTGAGGAGAGGAAGTGTGGCCTGGGAAGGGTTATGAGGAAGCTCTTACATTACCACACGTTCTTTTGTTACCTGGAAAGGGTTCCTGGCATTCCCCTTGGCCGTTGTGCGTCCGGTTCATCTGCACAGAGCTACCCCACATATGAGCGCCAAGGTGGGCCTCTGGGACCGATTCCACGAGGAAAGGGTTGCTTGTACCTTTGGAAAGACAGGCGGATTATCATTCAGCGGGCATCAAATCTCATCCGAGAAAAGCTCCGAAATCTCCACACCATCCATTTTATCTACCATTTAGCTGAGAAGGGCAAATTTTGGTCCAGTACTGATGTGGGTTAGTTGTGGACCTCAAGGATCCGAGTTCGAATCCACCCACAGACCCACTGGGTGATCTTGGTCTAGTCATGGTCTCTCAGCATAACCTACCTCACAAGGTGGTTGTAATGATATATCAGGGGGGCAGGAGTACCATTTACACCACCTCGAGCTCCTTGGAGCAAAGGGGGGTGCTTTTAATATAATTATCAAAGCTCATCTGACTGCTTTCCCCCTGCATATTGCCCCCTTCTGTAGCCTTGCATGCAGTTTAAATGTGTGCACATTTGAAGTTACTAATCACTTTGCAGCTCTGTTTATTTAAAAAATAATTAACACAATAAAAAAAGCCTCCTTGTAGATTGGAATTTCATCCTATGCGATGGGATATGTCAATGTTCCCGAAGCCCCACCCAACAAAAGGATTTAAATGCGAGAGCAGGCTGCTAGGCCACATGATCTCAGGCTGGGCAGCGCTGATACTCACTATTGCACAGGCTATGCTCACTGCAAGACTCCATGAGTGGGATGCGTTCCTCTGGCTTGCGCCTCCCACGGCGCCCCTTCACCTTGGCCTCCGTGTTGGCCTGGACCATGAGTGGCTCCTGGCGCTTGCGCCGTTGCTTCTTTTCGATGATACGGCGCTGGAAGGGTGTACAGAGAGATGGTCAGAAATGGAAGCAGGGTTAAACAGAAGAAGAGGAGTTTGGACTTGATATCCTGCCTTTCACTCCTCTTAAGGAGTCTCAAAGCGGCTAACAATCTCCTTTCCCTTCCTCCCCCACAACAAACACTCTGTGAAGTAAGGCCGAGAGACTTCAAAGAAGTGTGACTAGCCCAAGGTCACCCAGCAGCTGCATGTGGAGGAGCGGAGACGCGAACCCGGTTCCCCAGATTACGAGTCTACCTCTCTCAACCACTACACCATGCTGGTGCAGAGGAGGGTGCTGTGTATACTCGGACATACTCAACGCTTTTTTGGTGACTGTGGTTTGCAGTACAATCACCTCTTTCTTTGCCGTTTTATGCCAACACCTGCAGCACTTTTATCAATATACGAATACCGATGTCCCATTTTTTTTACCATAAAAAGCACGGATTGTGGATTAGATGACCTTTTGTGTCCCTTCCAATTCTACAGTTCTATGATTCTAAGACTCATGTCAATTGCAATAATTCCCCTCTATTTGCCTCCCCCATTAAGAGATCCCACAGATGAGTTCTGCCAAAAACGCAGATCTAAACCCTTGTGCTGGAATACACTGCAGCAGCTGAATCATGGGGTGTGTTGCCCTTGCCATACTCAAGAACCTTTTAAACAAAGCATTGCCACTTACAGATAACACACGCCAAGTGACTGCATCCCTGCAGCTCAAGAACTGTTTACCCCACCCCACCAAGAAGGTCCCCAGCAATGTTCAAGCTCCTCCCCACTCCTGAGAGTATGACCCTCTCCTACGGCAAGGTACCTGGATCTCCAGTTTCTGCTTCCGGATGAACGCTGCTTCGTCGTTGCCATTGCTAGAAGAGAAAGGGGTACCAGCATCAGGGGGTGAATTGGAGAAGGAGTGGAGGCGGCGGTACAAATTCCGGTACATTCTGAGATGTGGCATCACTCTGCCAGCTCCGGGGCAGCCCCACCTGCTAGAGGGGTCAGTCCCCAGGATTGCTGCTCCCTGGGGGTTCTGAGTGCCATGGCGCTGAAAGGATTTTGTGACCTCACAAAAGCCTCAAAGGCCCAGCCACGGTGGAGGCGGAAAAGTGGACAAGGCCATGTCCACACGCTCATCGCAACTTATAAGTTACAAAGCCCTCAGTGCTCTCAATCTCCTGCATCACTCACTAAAAAAATGGCAGTGTTGTGGCACCTTAAAGACTACGGTCACATCCACACGGCACATTGAAAGCACATGGCTTCCTCCAGAGGATCCTGGAATGTGCTGCTTACCCCTCAGAGAGAGCTACAATTCCCAGCATCCTTAGCAAAGGTATGGTTCCCATGATTCTTTGGGGGAAGCCACAAGTTTGAATGTACGGTGTGGATGATGTGAGCTGCCACAATTGCCATGGCATATAAGCTATCGTGGACTACAGTTTTATTTCAGCAGATGGAGTCCACTAATTCTGAGGTGCTGCTCAGATGTTGTGAATTGCACAACTCCCATCAGCTGCAGCCAGCATAGAGAACTGACAGGGATGATGCAATCTGCAGTCCACAACACCTGGCCACATCTGGCTTATGTGCCATAATAAATATGTTCAACTTCAGGTGAATCAAAGACATTCTGTAATTTTTGGTGTAGCAGAATAACATGGATACCCTCTGTATTGTTCACACTGACGGAAAGAGGAGTTACAAGTGAGGAAGAAGTAAGATGGGCTCCACTATTTTAAAACTAGACCCATTTTAGTGGGGATTTTATGGCCCTCCAGACGTTGTCAGATTCCACCTCCCATCAGCCCCATTCAGATGGCTAACAGTTAGGGCCGATGGAGCTGTAGCAAGACAGCATCTAGGACTGAATGGAGCCGAGTTCTAATCAAAATAAGGCTTAATACAGATGCTTAGGATTTCCAAAGTGCTTTGAAACATTCAAGGCACTTTACACGCACAATTGTAAGGCATGCTGGTATTATTTAGAGGTGCTGCCTGAATACATAATGGTTTTGTTCACTGATGAGACCTGCACAGATTTTCCTATGACTAAACCAATAGTTTTGAAGGGAGAAAATAAGCTGGGTTTTTCTTTATATGTCTATATATATATGATGGCACTGGGGCCAAGAGGCATCCCTTCTGTGTTACAATTAAAGGGGAATGACTTTTTTCAGCTGAAGTTTGTGTAAGTGCTTTTATTTAAAAATAGTGAACGCTCGCCGAAATGTGTTGCCCGATTAATCGGTGTTGTTTCAGTCAAAAAGGGCCTTAATGTATCAATCCAGCCAATGAATTGTTGCAGCCCTGATGTTCATTTACCTTTGCTTTATACCATTTTGAAATAGGCGTTTTTGTCAATAAGTGCATAGCTAGGGAACATACAAAGCTGTCCAACTGCTGGCCCATATTGCTTTGGGCTGCATATTGTCTAAACTGGCTGTGGCTCTCCAGGGTTTCAGACCTGGGTCTCTCCCAGTCCTAACTTTCTGCATGGAAAACAGGTGCTGCACCACTTCCTTTCCATTGATACCGCTGTAAATGATTCCGCGTACAACCAGCCTCTGCCTCTTAACCACTATGCTGTTATCTCAGTTGCAATACTCAGCTAAGCAGCAAGCTAGCTAGGCAGACTAAGAAGCACCAGTTCTTACTAAATCCCCTTCCTCCCCTTCCTTACCTCCCAGGGGTGGGTGAAGCATTTTTACTTGTGGATTCCGTGAGGCTGAAAGAAAACGGTGCAGGTGGGTCAGACCACCAAAAAGAAAAATGCTTTCTGAATGCTCCGGCCCTAAATACGTGCTGACACTAAGCAAGCAGAAAAGTCGTCTTTGCTGCAAGATGTCCAGTGCACCTACAGGCAAACCACACAAGGACAGCGCCAGTCCCAATGGCAGGCTGGGAGATTAGCGCAATCTGCAAGAATGGTGCAGCACAGGCAAGGGATTGCCGAGACAGTTGCACAACACCTCCCTTTATTTAATTATGCTCACATACTGCTCCTCCTGCCAAGCTCTCTGGGCTGTTTGCATCTACTATATATTTTGAGAAGTTGTTTGTTTGCTATGCCTTTGGGACGCATAACGGCAGAAGGAAGCAGGATGGTTTTCACTTAGCACCCGAAGGACTACAGCATTTGCACCCTCAAGCAAGTGTCTCTGGGAGAGAGCATCCCATAAGTGGTATATTCATCATGTTTTATATGGAGAGGCCAGGGACTGAACCAGGGACCTTCTCCAGCCCAAGCACATGCTCTGCCACCAAACTGCAGCTACTGGAAGCCTTGAAGAGCCAGTCTGAAAGGGCCAAAGGGACCAGGCTCAAACTCCCATCATCCCTGACCATTGTCCATGCTGCCTGGGGCTGATGGGAGTTAAGAGTCAACAATATCTGAAGGACATTAGGTTGAGGGAGGCTGTAGGAACATCCCTGCAGCTCTACATGGGGCTACCTTTGAAGGTGACCCAGAAACTACAACTAATCCAGAATGTGGCAGCTAGACTGGTGACCGGTCCTAAAAGACCTGCATTGGCTCCCAGTATGTTTCCAAGCGCAATTCAAAGTGTTGGTGCCGACCTTTAATGCCCTAAACGGCCTCGATCCAGTATACCTGAAGGAGCATCTCCACCACCATCGTTCAGCCTGGACACTGAGGTCCAGCTCCGAGGGCCTTCTGGCGGTTCCCTCACTGCAAGAAGTGAAGCTACAGGGAACCAGGCGGAGGGCCTTCTCGGTGGTGGTGCCCGCCCTGTGGAACGCCCTCCCACCAGTTGTCAAGGAAATAAACAACTATCTGACTTTTAGAAGACATCTGAAGGCAGCCCTGTTTAGGGAAGTTTTTTAATGTTTGGTGTTTTATTGTGTTTTTAATATTCTGTTGGGAGCCGCCCAGGGTGGCTGGGGAAACCCAGCCAGATGGGCGAGGTATAATTTATTATTATTATTATTATTATTATTATTATTATTATTATTATTATTATTATTATTTCCATTTATTTTACATACATTTAAGCTTCAGTGCAAAAGTGGGAAACCTGTGGCCCTCCAGATGTTGCTAAGATATAATACGAAGTCCTGCGCCTTCACAAACAAATCTTTTAGGTGCCAAAAGGCTCTTGGTTGCTTTGGGCAACAGACAAACACAACTGCCTGCCCTGAAATGTATTCCTAGGGGACATTTTTGGGGTGTGAGGGGTGGTGAGCCAGAGCAGCTAAACTGACTTTTAGAATTGATTAAGTCTGTGGCACAGACATCTCTTCTGACAGCAGCCTCACAAGTGGGTTCTTAAACGAAAATGACCTCCGGAGGCTAAGAGCATGGATTAAAAGCGTGAAGGCGAACGGGCGAGGCTAGCCATGCAAGGCATCTGTTCTCTTTCTAAGGTGGACGGGATAGAATTAGCCTCAGGAGGGATTAGCAAGAATAACAGCCAACAGTACACACCCACCCACCCAGAAGAGCCCCGTTCGCTTACATTTTATGCCTTGCTGGAGATGGTTGGACCGCAGCAGGATCAAACTGCATCTGCCAAGCAGAAAAAACCAGGGGATAGATAGAGGCACACAACATTACTTTTAATTTTTAAATTTCCCCACCTATGACACAGCCGTCTTTGCCCTGAACCTTTTGGACTCTTAATTCACTGCCAATCTTGGCTTCTCTTTGCTAGCGTCACAAATCACTAGTTTTTGCTCCTCGATCCAGAGTTCCCAGGTGCGACTCCGGGCACCTTCCAACACTCCCTTAAAAAAACGGTGCCAGATATTTATCTTTCGGTAGAGAACGAGAAGACAGCCTGCCGCGATTTGATCAATGCAATCAAATGACACCCTGCACCCGGAATCCTGCTCAATGACGAGCCCAAACTCCCTTCTTAACTCACCGCTTTCACTCAGGGAAAGCCCCAAACCGCTCAAATCCCCAAACTGCAAGGCTGAGGTTGGATCCTGTCTTCTCCCTCCTAGCTCTGGTCTTCGGACTGCAGCTGGCGAAGGTAGGTGCGGAAGGGCGGGGGGAGCAGGCAGTGGAGCAGCTCCTCTTCCCCCGCCAAACCAGCATCAGATTCTCCTAATCAGCTTTGTGACTTTGTCTGCCTTAAGTCTGCAGGACCTGTGGCTGCCTCGGAAGGTGCCTTCCGCCCAGTGGCCTTGGGAGTCAGGTGTGCAAGCAGCCAGTGGCTGGGCTGCTGAACCCTGAGCAAGTCTTTCCTGCACAGTGTGTGTCTGTCAAGAGCAAGCAAGAGGAAAAGCTTGCATTTGAGTGAGCAGCTGCAGAACTATGCTACCTCCATGCACACATATACGAATAGGACAGTGGTTCCCAATCGTCTCCCAGCTCCCTGCCCACTTGAAGGCTGCTGTGGGTCTTGGCAGACCACTTCATAGTTTTTCTGCCAGTTGTAGCAACTGTAATGCGCTGTGGTAGGCAGGGTTGCTAAGTCAGGAGCATTTCAGACCCTGACATCTCATGGTCCAAACCTGAGACCCGGGGGTAGCCCCTCGTGATGTTATGGTGGGCCCCCCCCCCAGTGATATCACAGGGCAGGCCCTGGAGATGGAGGTTAATTGGGAGGCAGTAGCAGAAGAGACATGGGTTAAACCACAGAGCCTAGGGCTTGCTGATCAGAAGGTCGACGGTTCGAATCCCCATGGTGGGGTGAGCTCCCGTTGCTCGGTCCCTGCTCCTGCCAACCTAGCAGTTCAAAAGCACGTCAAAGTGCAAGTAGATAAATAGGTACCGCTCCGGCGGGAAGGTAAATGGTGTTTCCGTGCGCTGCTCTGGTTCGCCAGAAGCGGCTTAGTCATGCTGGCCACATGACCCGGAAGCTGTATGCCAGCTCCCTTGGCCAATAAAGTGAGATGAGTACCGCAACCCCAGAGTCGGCCACGACTGGACCTAATGGTCAGGGGTCTCTTTACCTTTTACCTGGCACTGCCCCACCAGCCTCAGTCTGCCCTGAGCCAGCTCACATCTGCTGACTTTCTTACCGACAACCAATCCAGGGACATGGTACTGCCTCTCCACTTCCTCTTCCTAACTCTCAATGTTGCCCCTTGTACAATTTGGCAGGCAGCAGGAGGATGGGGGCAAGACCAGAATTGGTCGGCTCCCCTACTTGCCATTGGCTCTAGCGCCACCTACTGTTGACCTCCTTGCATTCCACCCTCCCTGTCCAAAGAGCACAGTCACAACTGACTCTCCATCTGGTGGCTGTAGAGACTGAGCCCAAAGGTAGGGGGCAAGCAGATGGGCAGCAGGGACAGAAGTGAGGAGGAGGTGGTGGACCCACCACTCAGCAAGGGGGTCCACTGGGCATCTTGTCCGACAGCCTGAAGCTGCAGACACCAACTGTTCTCCAAATTGAACTAAAAAATCTCCCATTAGCTTCACCTTCCTCTGTTAGCTTACCTCCTCTGGTGAGATCAGTCTCAGTGACATGCTGATATCGTTGTTCCAATTGAGCATGGCTCCAGCGTCCTTTATATCCTTCCAGGAAATCCACGAAACCTACAGCTTGTATGTTTTGAGTCCGCTTTGCATATAAAGGAGCCCTTTCAGGCTTTGCAAAGACACCACAAGTTCTAAGACAGCATTACAGCTGGGAAAGAACAAATTCCAGTTCAGGAACTGAGGTCAATAGATCAACCAGAGTTGAAAAACTTAGAACTTGCGCTTAATATTTCCCCCCCCCTCGTCCTCCAGCTCTCAGCAGCTGCTTTACACACTAGTTCCTTCAGTGCTCAAGGTCACCATACAAGCTACTGTTTGCTGATTGGACAATGGGTAATCTTGGCGATGCCACAAAGGATTAAAAAGATGTTCCATTCTGGAATAAAGAATTCCAGAATGTAGAGACAGAGGCAGCCACCATTCTACTGGATGCCAACATAGACGTGGCTTGGCTGGTTCCAGAGGGGCTTAGTAGCTGTGCCAACGGGGGCTTTTCTCATGGGTAGAGGGGAGTGGATTCCAGTCTTATCCGCGCCCTAACTTTCCTCCAAAAGGAGCCCAGAGCACCAAACACATGCAAAATAAAACAATTTAAACATCTAAAAAGAATTCCAATGCAGATGCAGACTGAGAAAGATCTCTGTTACCATTGGAAGCCAAGTTGTTGGCTTGTTGGGAGAAGAAAGTCTTCAGTAGGCACTGCAAAGACAACTGAGGCAGCACCTGTCTTATATTTAACAAGGGAATTCCAAAGAGAAGGTGCCACCACATGAAAGGCTCGGTTTCTATATTGTGCAGAATGGACTATCTGCTGCAGACCTTCACCTGCAGAGCACAGTGATTGATTGGGTATATAAGGGGAAAGACAAACGCTCAGGCATCCTGGTCCCAAACTACATATATCTTTATAGCAGGTTGAATTTATCCAGGTGACTCACTGGCAGCCTGTGCAATTCTTTTAGCGGTATGCGTCGTAACATGGTGGCAATATCCTGCTCCGGTGAATGGTAGAGCCACTGCATTTTGCACTAGTTGGGCTTATTTGCTCCACCCATGGCTACAGATGCAACTTACATTTCATATATACACATACTGGCTTGCAAGCTTCCCATTTCTTGCAGTACAGTGGTACCTTGGGTTAAATACACTTCAGGTTACATACGCTTCAGGTTACAGACTTCGCTAACCCAGAAATAGTACCTTGGGTTAAGAACTTTGCTTCAGGATGAGAACAGAAATCACGTGGCGCAGCGGCAGCAGGAGGCCCCATTAGCTAAAGTGGTGCTTCAGGTTAAGAACAGTTTCAGGTTAAGAACGGACCTCCAGAACGAATTAAGTACGTAACCAGAGGTACCACTGTAATTGAGAAATGCGTACTTACCATGCTGATAAAACTATCATTTTTGTACAACACATTTCTGACATTTCTATCGCCTATGCATTTTGGAAAGTTGTCTGTTTGATATGCATTTGCACACCTCTTAAAATCCTGTAATTTTGCATGATGGTTCCTGAGATCTTTGTTTGGACTCCACTGGACACCATTTGAATCAATTTCAAAACTGCACTGATTTTCTGGTTTCTTTGAATTCCCCAACAATGCTGGGTATGAGGCTGCTTGTGAACTATAAACAAGACTTCTTTCGTTTTGCTGCAAGAGACAGACATAATTAACTTTCTGGAAATACTACCAACTTAGTTATTTTTAAATTATTATTTGCTGGAATGAATTCTAGCCACTGTTATCACTGGGTGGCATTCAGGCAAGTTTTACTCAGAATACTGTAGACCCACTGAAATGAATAAGACTGAGTTAGGTCCATTAATGTCAATTAATGGACCTAGCTCATTTAATTGACCACCCCACAATCATTGTTTTGCTCAGTAAAGATCTCCTTCTGTTTATTGTGTCTCCATGATGAGGCATCTGTCCCTGTTGAATTTCTGCCTGACACTGGAAGCAGCAAAGCCTAGTGCCTCCGTCAGCAGATTTTTAAAAGCAAGCAGCCTTACGAAGCAAATTTCGGAGGGGTAACCAGCATATTAAGGAATACATTTTACTGTAGAGGCAGCTTTCCTGGATCAGCGCTTGCGAAGCGCCTTATACCTCTAGTTGCAGTTCCTCTTGTGATTTCCAATGCACTCTGCCCGTGCTCAGAAATACATTCGCCAGTTAGCAGATCACACGCGGCCGCTGCTAAATTCTCGCTCTCCAAATAAATCCGGGCTCTAATTGCGCCTTAAATTAACTTCTAGAGCTGTCCTCTCTGCGCCCTCTAGCGTCCGTTTACCAGAAAACACGGATAAAGGGAGGAAAAGGGGGGATGCAGCTATTTAGGAAGGAGGAGGACGGGGGCGTGGCCCTCTATGCAAAAGAGGTTGGAAGGTGGGGGCATGACGCAAATAGAGCGCCGGACGTGACAGAGCGAAGGTGGCGTAGCCGGCGAGGCCCGGACTAGAGAGGGGGCGTGGCTAGGCATGCAGATATAGGGGCGGGGCCTGCTTGGGAAAGAGGAAGCGGACTGGAGAAGGTGGCCGAACGTTCGGTCGCAGGCACCTTTGGACTCAGGTGAGTCGCGGGAAGGGTCAGCGCCGGGACCTTTGCTTCAGGCGCAAGGGCCAAGCCCCGGAATAGCTCGCCAACGCCGGGGGCTCCTAGCCCTACGGCGTTCAGAACAGTATCAGAAAGGAGGGCAAAGCGGCCCTCTTGAGCATGTCCAGAGTGCGTTTCGCTGGCCGCCCAACCACCGCCCGCCTCCTCGGCGTCTCCGGCAGGAGGGATTGGGGTTTCCAGGTCAAAGGAGGCAGCTCACCGCTCAAGCTCTCCCCACTCCGCTTTTAGGTTCCGGGTACTGCTGGAGATGTGTTTTGAGGCTTGTGAAATGTCGGGGATTTGCTCTGTGACTTGCAAGCCCTGCCCCCCTGATCCAAGATATGTTGAGAGGACATAGCAAGTGAGGAACTGCTCTGCACTTGCTCTAGGGCACCTGGCTTTTATGTCATTGTTATTATTACTACTGTATTCTCAAGTGCTGTACTGAACTTTGGCACTGACAACAAATTACACTGGTCAGCCGCAGTCTGTGGACTTAAGATTTGCATTTGCCACGTGGGGCAAACTTGCCCGTTCCTGGACTTTTATGTTCACCTTTCCTTTGGGGTGGGCAGTGCCGGATTTACATATAAGCTAAACAAGCTAAAGCTTAGAGCCCCACTCTCTTGGGGGCCCCAAAAAAATTTAAAGGGAAAAACAAACTGGATGTACATTTCCAAATATTTTAAGTTCAACAATTACTCTGATAAAATACATATTTTGTTATGTGCAAATGGCTTTAGATACCTATTAGGTCCATAAATTACCAAATAGCATATATTCAACACAAAAAACAGCATTTTATTGTTGACAAAGGACAGCTGGATGTATAAAGGGCCCCATTACCTTCAGTAGCTTAGGGCCTCGTCAAACCTAAATCCGGCCCTGGGGGTGGAGGGAGGTGTGGAGAAACAATCGCTCTTGCCATTTCTTTCCTTGTGGCCTTGGGAGTTCCATTTCTGTATTCCTAATGCAGTGTTTCCCGGTTTCCATAGGATCGCGGCGACAGGCGCGCAAGGCAATGCATCTGACGTGGCTCCTGAGCGCTGCCCTTTTAGGGTTGGCAACCTGTGTGCCCATTGAACGGCCCAAGGAGAAGCAAGAAGAGGAGACTCCCCCTGAGGCGCCAGTAAGGGATCCCAATCCTAAACATCTCTGTATTCTTGAGTAGTGCCCTAATGTATAATGGTGGTTGGTGATATTATCATCACTATCCTATCTCCTGGTTAGCAGAACTTGGAGTCAGAAGCCAGTCTCCTACTACTTTAGAATATATATTTTTATTTCTGATTTCAGCCCAGGAAATGCTTATGTTATTCTTTGCAAGCCAGTACCAGAAATCATTCCATTTTATCAATTGGTATTTTTTAATTTGTAACTCTGAAATGGGAATATTTCATTTTTGCTTGAACAAACTGGAATGCAGTGGTTTATTTAAAAAAACTACAAATAAAATAAATCATAGTAAACGGAGTAAAGAGGGATTATAAAACATGAAGTAGACATTTAAGCTCTTTGATGTTTTCCCATGTTATCTGGTGACTATGTAGATATAAAATAAATTCAAGGATAGAGGTTTAGCTCTTAAAATGTTCTGGTTGGTCATGAGACAAAGCAGATAACTTTTAAATCAGTGTGTAATTAAATATAGGTTCAGATGAAATCTCAGGTGTTTAACATGCAGAACCTCTCTCTGGGCTTGTTGTTGTTTTTTGTCCCATCTTGTTGCTGGATTTGCCCTTACATAGTTTTGCTGTGGAAATTGAGAACTTCATACTTTAGTGGAAGTGAATAATCTCTCGTTTCAGAGAGAGAGAGAGGGGGGACTGGGTGGCCTGATTTTTTGTCCCAAAAGTTTGATGAAGCGCACACCATATATATGTCACTAATTGTTTTTGTCTCTTAAACTGTATTTTTTCCATCTTTCAAGAATGAAGCCTCTACTTGGAGCAGTTTAGGTTATGAAAGGGAGGGGAAGATTTACAGCCTCTGTCTCAGCCAGAGACCAGATGGCACCAAAAAATTCTGTTGATCTCAACAGTATTTATGAACTGATTGTGATAAGGAAGTTGAATGATCTTGGGGTACAAGAGCAGGAGCATATCGCACTGCAGAATTTTGTTACAGCTCTCCACTTGTTTGTTGTTGTCAATGGTGATGGTTAGCACATGGAGTTTGCTTATGTTGCATTGGACCTCTGAGTCCATTAAGCCCAGTTCTGTATCTTCTCTAACCAAGCATCTCTCCCAGGTCCCCTTCTCTGGAGACCCCAGGGACTAAATCGAAGAAAACAAACGCTTTACCCCTGACAAACAGCCCTTCCCCAGATGGTTGCCCTGACCCATTGCTCTCGCTTTTGCACAGGACACAGGCCTCTATTATCACCGCTACCTCCAAGAAGTGATCAATGTGTTGGAAACAGATGGGCACTTCCGGGAAAAGCTCCAAGCGGCCAATGCTGAGGACATCAAGGTGATCTGGACTATGTTGTGTGGTCGTGCGTGTTAGCAAGATAGTTTTCTTCTTTAGCCAGCATTCTGAGGTTTTGGTTTTGGTGGATAGTGAAATTGGCTTCCCTGGGAGCCGGACTTTGATTTTTGTGGTAGTGTTGGATGCATATCGCCCTGCAGTGTGGTAACTCTTCACTTGCTGAACATGGACTGAAAACCTGGCATTAAATCAGGGTGGGGAACTTTTCTGACTCCATAGACAAGACGCTTATCAAGCCAAATATGACAGCCTTGGCCATCTCTCAAAATCCCTTGCATGGGTTTTCCAAATGGCCTGGACTCCCAGTGGGCTAAGGCTGGCCCCTGGGCTGGAGGCTCCCCACCCCTGCTTTAAATCCCAAAGCTCACTTAGATGACTTTAGTCCAATCGCTGTCACTCAGCCTATCCTATCTCATAAGGCTGTTGTGAAGATGGGACGAGATGCATGTTCTACATTGGGTTCCTTGGAGGAAGGGTGGAATTAGCATGACTAATAATAAATAAAACCTCTGCCATCTGTGGCTTCTTTCAGAGTGGAAAGCTCAGCAAAGAGCTGGACTTTGTCAGCCACCATGTCCGCACCAAACTTGATGAATTGAAGCGTCAAGAGGTCTCCCGGCTTCGGATGCTTCTGAAGGCCAAGATGGATGCAACCATGGAACAAGGTGAGCTGGGACAGAGGTGGGTGGCGTGAGTGGGGCTCCGGGAGGGATTTGGGGGAATAGAAATAGGGGGTGCTGGGAGTCAGGGATCCTGGTTTTGTGGTTGGGACTGTGGCATTTTGGATAGTTTGTGTTAGATCTGGGTTCCAGCATGAGAAGTTCAGGGCCACTGCAGAGTTAATTTATATGTGTGTATTGAGTGGACTTTGGACACTTATGCCTCCTGATCAGGAATTAATTGTCCCTGATAGCCTATTGCACTTACTTATTAGTTGCATTTTCAGTCTGGGCTTCCTCCGATGAAGCCATAAAAATGGCTTGTTAGATTGCTCCATCTGCAGCCAGGCTGGTCTCCCCACCCCCACTTACTTTTCAGGAGACTCGTGAGTGAGATTTCATAGAGTGAGCCCCATCCCCTGTTGTCCCCAGGAATGGATACAGTTTGGAAGTTCCATTTTCAGTTGTTCTGACCAATAGCCATTGGCTTAAATGGAAGGTGGGGGATCTGCTGTTTCTGTGTGCTGTCCTTGGCCAGGTTGGTTGGAGCTGATGGGATTTGTAGCCCGACAACCTGTGGAGGCTCCTCATCCCCATTCTCTGCGACCTGTTGGAGCTTCAGCTGTGAACCAGCATCCTTAACCTCTCCCCTGCAAACTCCTCTCCCCCTCCAGATGTACAGGTCGATCACCTCTCTTTGCTGAAGCAGTTCGAACATCTGGACCCTCAAAACCAGCACACGTTTGAAGCCCGGGATCTGGAGTTGCTCATTCAAGCCGTATGTCTGAACTTCCTTCCTTATTTCTTCTCAAAATTGATGTGGCTGTCTTGTCAGCCTCTGATGCCCTGGTGTTTGCTCACCTCACCCTGGTCCATACAGCGTACTTGTGCAACGTAACACAACTGCCTGATTCAAGTGCTGTGCAAGAAGATATCCTTGCAGTGGGTCTTATTGCCTATTTATCAACCATCCTCTGTTGCTGCTGCACTTTTCGACAGCTGTGTGATCCGTGGCAATTAACAGGTGATCGCTTTTTGCTCCATGGTGGAAGAAGCTTCACTTGCTAATTAATATCGATAAGTATGGGTGACTGGTTTAAAAGCAAGGCCTTTTGCCTAACGCTCCATTTGGTTCAGTGTGGGATCAGCCGCGTGTGTCGTTTTCTCCCCCCCCCCATATTGTTTAAGGGAGTGAAGTTTTTTTCCTTTCCTTATGCTCTGGAGGAAGACAGCCACAAAAAGAGCAATTCTTTGGGAATTAAACTGGAGGTAATTGCCTGTGTTGAGGATTCAATTCCTCCGGAAGGAGCAGCCTCCTAAGACAATAATTCTCATGCACAGTTTGTTTGAGGAAGTAAGATAATTGCTCTTCCCACCCCCACAATGCTCCTCTGCTTTTCTGTAAAGTGTTTTCTTTATTGAAGAAGAAAGGCAGGCTGATCGGGATGGGAGATACTGTGTTTTTGTTTTGTGCATGTACGTTTAGTAATCACAGCACATCCAGATTTTTAATATGTATCCAATCTATTCTACTTTTGGTCTCAAGGGATGGGTGGTGGATGGCAGGTCTGAGATCAAGTGGGGTTGCAAGACCCAAATCTGGAATAGCTTTTGAGTTTGCAGTCCTAGTGCAATTCTATCTCAGCTGTGCCTAGCTCAGTAGGATGGTGACCCTGTCTGCACTGTACATTTAAAGCAGTATTATACTGCTTTAAACACTCGTGGCTTTCCCCAAAGAATCCTGGGAGTGACTGTAGTTTATTAAGTTGTTAGGGGTCCCTTATTCCCCTCATAGAGCTGCGATTCTTAGTGGTTTATTAAGAGAGCTGAGAGAGTTGTTAGGAGTCTCCTGTTCCGAATAACTGAGTCAGATGTCTCGAAAGAATCTGTTTCTATATGCAGCCACGGCAGCGGGGATCGTATAGGCTCAGAAATGGGAGGGAGGGAACAGTACCAACGAAGGAAGAATGGCAGACGAAGCTGACGGAATATGCAGAAATAGCAAGTTTAACCAGCAGAATTAGAGATCAGGAGGAAAAAGTGTTTAAGGGAGATTGGAAAACATTTGTAGAATATTTGAAGAGTTATTGCAAACAAATTAAAACATTGGCAGGATTAGAGTAAATTCAGCGGTATAAATTAAGCTGAGAGAAGATGAGAATATGGAGTTAATTAGAATATGCAGCAGAAGATAATTAGAATGAACCATGGAAAGGAGGGAAGTCAATGATGTTTGTTTTTTGTGAATGGAAATGTGAAAAAAATTGTAAAAGCAAAAAATATGTATGCATATGCTGCACTAGATGGATCATTGGCCTGATCCAGCAAGCTCGCCTTACATTCTTGTGTTTACTTTGAGCTTTGCAGGGACTTCAAGCATCCCTCTTTGAGCATCCCAGGTTAGGCAGGGGGAAATGCTTTTGTCCCAGCTCTCCCACCCCACTTTGTCATTGCTGACATTATCTGTCTTGCCTCTTTGCCCCGCAGGCTACTAAGGACCTGGAGAACTACGATGCTGCTCACCACGAAGAGTTCAAGCGCTACGAGATGATGAAGGAGCACGAGCGCCGGGAGTACTTGAAATCGCTGGATGAGGAGAAGCGCCGGGAGGAGGAGGCGCATTTTGAGGCGCTCAAGAAGAAGCACAAGGAGCACCCCAAGGTCAACGTCCCGGTAAGGGAACCACTTCTAGGTTTTTTTGTGGGGGGGGGCATGCGGGTGTTCCTGTGGGAGGCAGAGATGGGAGATATTAATTCTTTGGACTGGCCTTGGTTGCCTCATCTGTAACCCCAACGCAGGGAAGCCGCGATCAGCTCAAGGAGGTCTGGCAGGAGACCGACGGCTTGGACCCCAATGAGTTCAATCCCAAGACTTTCTTCAAATTACATGGTGAGGAGGGGAAGGAAAGGTGTTCCTCTATTTCTGTCTTCCGTCGCTTCTCTGAAGGGAGCTCTGGTTTCAGGCTTATAGCAGTGGAGGGCTGACAGGTTTAGCTGACGATCAGTAGATTAGTGACATTTTTTAGTAGTTGGAAGCCGCTCTGGATGGCTTCCAACACATAAAAACACAATAAAACATCAAACATTAAAAATCTCCCTATACAGGGCTGCCTTGGGTGTCTTCTAAAAGTTGTATAGTTATTTATCTCCTTGACATCTGATGGGAAGGCCCTCTTCCATCTGATAAGAAGGCCCTCTGCCTGGTTGCCTGTAACTTCACTTCTCGCAGTGGAGAAACTGCCAGAAGGCCCTCGGAGTTGGACCTCAATGTGTGGGCTGAACAATGGGGGTGGAGACGCTCCTTCAAGTATACAGGACAGAGGCCATTTAGGCCACAGTTTGTCTTGAAAACATGGTTTATTTCCTAATGTGCCTCACCCTGTCCCTGCATAGCTTCTCTCTTCTCCCTCACCTCCACATGTGCCCCAAACAAGTTACATTATTTTCTAGATCTGATTTATTACTCTCCCTTCACCGCAAGGTCCCAGAGTAATGTAGAAACACAATCTTGAAATTAGTTCAAACAATGGACAAAGCCACATTCTTTTGGCTGTAATGTTGTTCAAACCCAGAGCATGGTTTTTTCCAAACCCGCCACGTGCAAAAAGGCCAGAAATAAACCAAGATTTGTTCTTGGATTAATTGGTAGCTCACCATGTTGTTTGAAGGCAACAAGGCACAGCCTAGGCTTTAGGTGACATGACAGGCCGTAATTTGTGTGGGGCTGGGGTGGGCATATTTGTGATTAAACCATGGTTTAAGACAAACTCAGGAATATTGTGACGTGCAAAACCAGGCCACTGGCTCTCCCATAATTACTCATTGGGGACAGAGAGAGAGAGAGGCTTGCCTAGGTCTAACTCTGTCTCCCTTACTTTCCCGCCTCAGACACAAATAGTGATGGAGTTCTAGATGAGCAGGAACTGGAGGCTCTCTTCACTAAGGAGGTAAGTTCTCTGCCTAAAGGTAAAGGTAAATGGACCCCTGACCATTAGGTCCAGTCGTGACCGACTCTGGGGTTGCGGCGCTCATCTCACTTTATTGGCCGAGGGAGCTGGCCTACAGATTTCGGGTCATGTGGCCAGCATGACTAAGCCGCTTCTGGCGAACCAGAGCAGTGCACGGAAATGCCGTTTACCTTCCCGCCGGAGCGGTACCTATTTATCTACTTGCACTTTTGACGTGCTTTTGAACTGCTAGGTTGGCAGGAGCAGGGACCGAGCAACGGAAGCTCACCCCATCACGGGGATTCAAACCGCCGACCTTCTGATCGGCAAGTCCTAGGCTCTGTGGATTAACCCACAGTGCCACCCGCGTCCCCATAGTTCTCTGCCTTGTTCTTAGTAATAAGCCTGGGCCCAGGCTGTACCACAGCAGACTGCAGCTGGGAGGGGCATGCATGTTTCAATGCTCATCCATACAAAAGCAAGCCCACAAGCCCCTCTGCATGTAGAAAACTAGCACATGGGAGGAAAGCTTCTCTCTGACACTTTGTTTTCTGTGTACAATGAGGTTTTTCTTGTATTTGGGGGCAGAAGGGGATGCATTCAAGCATTTGAGCTTCCCCTTGCAGTCTGCTGTGGTGCAACCTTGAAACAGCTCCTCATAAGGACTAGCCTCTTGCCTGCATATAGTGAGCAATTTTATCCAGCAGGGGTCCCTTTACCAGCCCAAACTGGAGATGCTGGGGATTGAACCTGGGAAATTCTGCATGTAGGGCAAGCACTCTCCTAACTGAGCTACAGCCCAGTTGTTAAGGGATGATCTGATAAGAGGGCTGATAGGAGTCCCAGCAAAATCTCGAGGGCCACAGACTCCCCATCCCTGTTTTTTTGTGGGGTGGGTTGTGAGCAGTCTCGAGAGGCAGGTTTCCCTTCTGGGGAACGACATGAGCTCAGGCGTGTAGCATGCATGTTGTGCGTGCCAGAGGTCCTAAATTTGATCCCTGGCGTCTCCAGGCAGGGCTGGGGGACGCCTCAGCTTGAAGAGCCAGAAAGACGCTGGTGTCAGTGTTTGTTTAAAAAAAAAAAAAAGGTTCTGACTTCCCTTTGTTGCCTCAGGCTGGTCCTCGGACCCTTGTCGGCATAAAAGAGTCCACGAGAAGAGTATCCTTGCAGAGTACTTTCTGCTTTTATTCTTATTTTATTAACCAACTCAACACCAAACTAACATTTCTCACTCTATATATACAACCCGGTGCAGGCTGCTGACTCATGCTGACCCAGCTTTTTAAGCATTAAAGAAACAGCGGCCAATTTTTAGCTGTGACAGCTGGCAGTCCAGTGTAGACAACCCTGAGCTAAATAGATGCAACTGGTCTGACGAGGCAGGAGGCAGCTTCCTATGTGCCTGAGATTTAGGACCTTTGGACCTTTTTTTGTGTGGGGAAGAGGTTCCTCGGGTTAGAGAAGGGAGATGGGCACAACAAGGCTTCTTAGCCTCTCACTTTGCCCTTGTTCCCCACTTTGCAGCTGGAGAAGGTCTACGACCCCCGGAACGAAGAGGACGACATGTTAGAAATGGAGGAGGAGCGGCTGCGCATGCGGGAGCATGTAATGCACAATGTAAGCATCTGGGCCGGACTTAGAGGGCGATACAGCGCCATTGCTCCCTGTGATCAGAGAAGGCAAGGGGGGTCCAACTGTGAGACACGCTTATTATGACACTCCAGCTTTTATCCGAGTGAAACACTTGCTTCTTCCCCTTTCTGTTTTATCCCTGCGAGGTGGGTTAGCCCTGGCAAGCTTCATGGCCAAGTGAGGACTTGAACCCTGCTCTCCTAGGTCCTTATCCAATGCTAACCACTGCACCACGCTGCCTCTTTGGCTTGTTTTTTGAAGGCTGCTGGTGGTAAAGCAATCCACAGTCCTAGCGTATCAGCTGAGAGTGAGATGCCAAGTTCCCACAGCCTGTTGTTGTTGGTGGGAGGATTTAATGTACCTTTCCTCCAACTTACCACCTTCCTGGTTTTTGGACTGCCCCAATGACCCTCAGCCCCAGCAGTCACAGTCTGTGGTTGGGGGATGATGGGAGTTGCAGTCCGGCTTACTGTCTCTCAGCCCAGCCTATTGCCCGCAGCATGCCCCTACCGTACAGGGTTCTTGTGCGTAATGTCCTGCGGGAGCGTGTTCCACAGTTTATGCTTTGTGGTGTTGCCTCTGCTCATTCACAGTACAGTGGTACCTCTGGTTACGTACTTAATTCGTCCCGGAGGTCCGTTCTTAACCTGAAACTGTTCTTAACCTGAAGCACCACTTTAGCTAATGGGCCTCCTGCTACCGCTGCGCCGCCAGAGCATGATTTCTGTTCTCATCCTGAAGCAAAGTTCTTAACCTGAGGTACTATTTCTGGGTTAGCAGAGTCTGTAACCTGAAGCATATGTAACCCGAGGTACCACTGTACTGATCTGGGATGTGTAGAAGACTCGTCTTAGTAGAAAGCTTTGCCAAAAATAAAAAAAATACCCAAACCTCAGAATTTGTGGGTGAGGGTGAACACAAAAAGAGACCACAACAGGGGTGGCAGAACCCATTGCCTGCCTCCGGATGTTTTTTTGAACTCTTCACCATCGCTTTACTTATCCCTGGGGCTGATGGGAGTTGCTGGAAATGGAACGGAGGCAGCAAGCGAGGTCATTGAATCTCTGCTAACGTGCAGCAAGCACAGAAAACATTGGCAGTCTATAGTGATGGAAGCAGCTTGCAACTGGAGCGGAGGAGGACTGAACTGCTTCCCTCCAGTTAACATCCTTTCACTACCAGAGTGGTTGAAGGGGCCAGACCACACGTTTCCTTTCCCCTGAGAGGTTGTGGAGAAAGAGACTGACTTCAGGAAATATGTGGGTGGCAGAGCCTGTGTGTTTATTTGTGTGTGTGTGTACTGGGAAACTTGGCTTTCCCCTTTTTTCTCCCACACATTTGGCTTCTGAGATCTTTCTGCGTATTGTTCCCATCAACTGGTGTCATCTACACCTCGGTATTTTTTTAAGTATCAAGAATAGATGACTGGAACTTCCCCCAACCTGATGCCGCCCTCCCACCTGAGGACCCAAGACTGGGGGGAGGCTGTTCTGTTCTGAACGTTTACCAGCTTGACTCATCACTGGGGCTCTGTTTCTGCTTTCCCCACCTTTTGAAGTGAGGAGGATTGTTAACGAGAGCAGCTTTTACCAACCTGGTGCCCTCCAGGTTTGCCAACCTGATGACTTCTAGATTTGCTAAGGCTGAAATGGAGACAGGGCCTTTTTGGTAGTGGCACCCAGCCTATGGAATTCCCTCCACAGGGAGGTTTGTGTAGGTTCTCCCCTCCTCCTAAGGGCAAGTCAAGGCTTTCCTTCCTGGAAAAACCTTTGTGGGGAGAGCAGTTGTGTTGTTTGTCCTGTCCTGCTTATTGTCATCTACTTGCTGCTGTTTTTGTAGGTCAGGTTTGTAGTGATTGGTTTTGTTTATTTATAATTCTATGTTGATTTAAATTGGGGCCTGTTGTAACATTAAGGTGGGTTTTTTGTTTTGTTTTTTTCTGTGGGTGCAGAAATGCAGCATATGGATATACAAAATTTACTTCCAAGTCTGTTTCACAGCAAACGAGGCTAGAATCTTGCTCATTATTTTCTTTAAGAAAGTGAAAGCTTTAAGACGTGTTGTTCTGTAGCCAGTATAAGTATGGAGTGACCCAGAGTCAAGAGAGAAGGGTGGAGGACCCATAACTCATACACTGCAGATTTCTGAGGCGCCAACAGGCTTGGAGGGGGAAATGTCAGAAAAGCAGGGAGGGGCTGAAAATGGCGATTGAGGCCTAATAGAGGGATTGAAGGCCCAGGCAGATTTCTGTGGTCAGTTCACAACTTATCTTCTTGCAGGTGGACCTTAACAAAGACCGCCTGGTGACCCTGGAAGAGTTCCTCAAATCCACTCAGAAGAAGGAATTCAACGAAGCCGACGGATGGGAGGTGTGTGGGTTTGTGGAGGGGAGATTGCTGTGCAAAACAAGATTCTGAATGTCTGCTAACAAGGATCAAGGATGCAGGTCACTAGTAGCAGATTGCAGGTTCAGGGGTGTGGGGCACCTCAGTTGCAGGGGCCAGAAAGTACCTCCCTCCCTCCCTCCTTCTCTCTCTTTCTCTCTCTCTTGCTCTGGCACTTTGCATGGGCCAAACACTAGTTCCAGCCTTGTTCCAAGTGCTTTTCCCTGGCTGAAATCTGCCACTGAACTGTGATTATGCCTTGGATATGTAAGGATGGATTTAGGTGGGTAGGTGCTTAGAGAAGCCTGGGTTTGGCAGACCTGGAACGTAGCCTACTGTACAGAGGTGTAAGAGTCAGATCATTAGCCACACTCACTTTTGCTTCTGGTCACACCCACTTTTGCCTCTAGCCACACCCACTACTGGCATGATTCAAGGTTGCCCTTGAGAGAGTGAACCCCTCTGGTTAAATAAGGTCCACCCATCCCTAGGCCAGGAGCAGACATATCTAACACACTCTCTGAAACTAGGTTAATCTTGCTGCAAGCATGTGAAGTTTCTAAAAAGCAAATCATCTGTCTTTGCTTGAGGCAAGCTAATTCCCTTGGCGTGGAAGGAGACTTGTCTTAAATTGTTTGGGGCTGTGTATCAAGAGGGCCTACTGTCCCTGATTCGATTCCTTCGCTATAGCGTGGGAGTTTTTGAAAATTGATTTTGTGAGAGACTTCGGAGTCAAGAAAACAACATTTCAGTTTCATCTGATTACAGTCAAAACGTGCTGACTTTTCCTTGGCTGTCTTTGATGGCCCTGAGCCTCAAGGTTCTGGTGTTTTTAAAAGTAGTTTCAAGTTTTTTTTTAATAAAAAATGTGTCAAATGATTTTAAGCCATGCAATTTAAAAAAAAAAGATTGGGGCAGAAGATGTTTTTAAATGATAAATGAAGGTGACTGGTTTTTCCTGCCCTGTGTATGTTAGGAGAGTTTTCTATAAATTGCTCAAAGTTCCTTGCAGCATTCAAAAAAAATAATAATAAACTGATTGCAAAAACAACTGCCAGATCTAATAAAGCAACTTTATAAAGCAGTTTTAATATGCAGCATAACTACAAAGCCAGCAACCTTGTGTGGCCATTTCTGATTCTCACCCCTCAGCTTGATTACAGTACATTTTTATTTGTTGAGGAGAACAAAAATGCTCAGAATCTTTCATTTTTGCTGCAGCAGCCTTTCAGGAGCTATAACTGTATTCTTCAGTGGGTACTTGTTCCAGCCATGGGAACATAAGCCCAGTAGCTGCCGGTGCCCATTGGGGCTGGTGGGGTGGAAGGCAGTGGGCCCAAGAGCCAGAGACTAGTGGAGTTTGTATTCGGTTTGTTCCTATCCTCATCTTCCCTATTGAGTTTTATGAAAGCAACTCTGAAACTGAGGAGGGAGAGGAAGCTGCCAGGCAGCGCCTCCCCCTGGACAGAGTGAGGTTGCTGGAGCAGTGCCCCGTTTGCCCCAATGGGCCAGCCTCCTCTGCTTAAGCCTTGGTCAGTGGCGTAGCGTGAGGGGTGCCAGGGGTGCCGGCCGCACCGGGCGCAACATCTTGGGGGGGGGCGCGAGTTCAGAGGGAAGGGACAAGTTCCTTCCTCCGCCGGGCTCCCCGCCGCCACCGCCGCCAGCCTTGCGCCCTAGCGCGCGCCCCCCGGCCGCCGCCGCTGCGGCTGCGCTCCACTCACTGCTCGCAGGAGGAGCAGCCGCTGCAGCAGCGCCGACGCTGTGTGTGTAAGCAGAAGCAGGGATGGTTTGTGCTGCTGGAGTGGCTTCTCCTGCTTTTGCAAAGCAGCGCAGGCGGAAAAAGGAGAGCGAGAGGCTGGGCAGCGGGCGAGGCAGCGGGAAGTGTGTGTGAGCGAGGCGCTGCCGTTGCAAAGCATGTTGTTTACTAGGGAGCAAGTCCTGTCGCTTTTCGTGGGGCTGCCGGCTTCCAGGTACATATGCAATGCTTCCGTCCCGCTCTTTTTTTCCAGGAAAGAGGAGCCACATGCCAAGGGGGTGCCTTGTGGAAACAGGGTGGCGAGGGAGCGCGCGGGAGAGGCAGCAGCAGCAGCGCAAGGCTGACATAGGCTGAGTCAGTAAAGTTGGGGGCTTGTAGCAGGGATGGGGTTGCGGGGGTGAGAAAGAGGCAGGCGGAAAAGGAGCCACGGGGGGTGGGGGGCAGCACAAGTGTGTGAGTGTGAGAGAGGAAGTGTCGGAAATAGTGAACCTTTAACAGCGCCTGGGGCAGTGCAAGTGTGTGCGTGGGAGCCACTAGGGAAAATTGATAGTGAAAGACAAACAGGCTGTGTGCTTGAAGCAGGGCAGGTGTGAGTGTGTGTGTGTGAGAGAGAGAGAGAGAGAGAAATGAGCAAGGGAGGGTGATGAATGTATGTCAGTGCATGTGTGTTTACATGCAAGGCTGATTTGTGTACGTACGGAGAAACCAGTGGGATGGGACACTACAAATATGTGTGTCTGTATGTTGTGAAATGAAAGCATAATCAATGCACATGCATGCTCTCGCTCTCTCGCACACACAGACACACATAGAGCATGTGTGTTGAAACTGGCAAAGAGGATGTGAAAAGAGGGAGAGAGGAATTTTGTGTGTGAGAGACAGCAAGTGCATGGGTGCGAGTGCGAGTGCTTAAAAAAAATAAATGTTAAAAGATAGTTGCATGCCTGACGCCAGACGTGTACAGGGATATAAATCGCCGGGTTCTGAGAAGGATCGCTCTGTGAGGGGATCGCTCTGTGTCCCCAGGATGCTTTGGGGGAGAAAGCCATGTTGCTTTACATGTATGGTACACAGAGCCTCAGTCGCTAAACCTAACCTACCTCAAGGGCATGCTGTGTGCGTGGGAGAACCATGCATGCCAACTTGAAGTGCTTGGGAGGATAAATAACTAACTAGAGGGGAGCAAGGGAGAAACACCATATAGTTATTAAAAAACAACAACACATGGAGATTGTGAATACATGTAGACCGATTTCTTTCCATACATCCAGTGGCGTAGCGCCACCGACGCCTGGCCGGGCACGGGCAGCCTCCGCACCCCGACGCCGACGCCATCCCCTCGGCCCAGCCACAGGCGGCGGCTGCTTCTGCCAACTGGGAGGGAGGAGAGCTCTGAGGAGCCGCGGGGGGGGGGGGAGGACGGAGCACGGCTGGAAGCCCCCGGACCTGCCGGGAGGAGGAGAGGCGCTCGCCAAGCCCGGATCTGGAGCTCCACCTACAGCGCAAGGAGAGGAGGGGGCGGGGAGGCATCCGAGGGGAGGGGGCTTCGGCTGCCTCAGCCCGCGGGGGCTCCGCAAATAATAAATTTAATAAATTCCTGCTGAGCCTTGGGGGGGGGGGTCCTTGGCTCCTTCGCTCGCCCCCAGCCCCAGTGGCGTAGCGTGGGGGGTGCAGGGGGGGCCGGGCGCAACATCTGGGGAGCGCGCGCTCGCACTCAAGTGCTAAAATCCACGGGTTAGGGGGCGCAAATTACTTGCCTTGCCCCGGGTGCTGACAACCCACGCTACGCCACTGGCCTTGGTATTTGTGAAATCTGCAACAGAGGTACTTTGATCCATATTACAGGCCAACTCCCCACTTAGGCACATTTGAGGCATGGGCGACTTGCACACTCCAGAAGTGGAACAAAATGGCATGAAAACCACGTTTAGCAATCCCACAAGCCTTTGCAACTGCAATCCCAGGAGCCTTTGCACCAACCTTTGAGGCCTGCGGAGAGTTGGAGTTTGAGAAAGGAGGTTTTCAGGGAGCGATTGCGGTGGAGAGTTTGGTGTATTTTGGGGTTTTTCAAGAATCTCCAGAGGCTTGCAGGCTCCCTCAAACTCAGCCCTCCAGATGTTTTTGGCCTACAACTCCCATAGTCCCTAGCTAGCAGGACCAATGGTCAGGGATGATGGGAATTGTAGTCTCAAAACATCTGGAGGGCTGAGTTTGAGGAAACCGGGTTTAGAGGGTGTTTGCAGGCAGGCTCTTTCAATGATTTTCCCAGTATACACAATTTCACTTAAACATGTGCTGCCTCAGAACGTAACCCCTGCATCAATGGGGAGTTGCCTACATATACAATCACCACCACTATCGCCCTTCGTTGTGTGTTGGACCAAGTCCATGTCACGCGACCTAAGAGCTCCCAGATTCAATGATCTTTCTTGTCAGTTAAGCCAGCCACTCTGTTTCTCACTTCTTCCCCCATGCAGACTGTGGAAGAGACCCAAGTGTACTCGGAAGCCGAACTTCAGCGCTTTGAGGCAGAGCTGGCGGCCCAGCAGGCGGAGTTGGGCCGGCAAGCCGAGCAGCTTCGCCAGCAGCACCAGGAACTGCAGCAGCGGCAGGTGGAACTTGATGCCCAGAAGAAGGAATTTCAGCAGGTGGGAAGCACGAGGTTGGGGGGGGGCGGACATTTTGTTGAGTGGCATAGCTGTTGGGTGAGGGAAGTCGGATTGGGAGACAGGTTAACCGAGAGGGGAAAGGGCTTTGGTGTGGCGAGAAGTGTGCAGTTGCAGTCCTTTCTTCTGCAAGAAGATCAAAGCATGAGGGAACATGTGCAAAAATAATAAATAAATAAATAAATAAATAAATAAATAAAAATAAAATAAAATAAAATAAAATAAAATAAAATAAATTTATTTATATCCCACCCTCCCCAACCAAAGCCAGGCTCAGAGCGGCTACCAACAGTAAAATAAGAACAACATTCTAAAATAATTTCATTCTAAAATCAGTTCAGATCAGATTAATGGCAACCATTGGGCTAGAGTTCTGTGAGGAGGGGGTCAGGCTGTGCCCTGGCCAAAGGCCTGGTGGAACAGCTCTGTCTTGCAGGCCCTGCGGAAAGATGTCAAGTCCTGCAGGACCCTAGTACCTTGTGACAGAGTGTTCCACCAGATCGGGGCCACAGCCAAAAAAGCCCTGGCTCTGGTTGAGGCCAGCCTAGCCTCTCTGTGGCCCGGGACCTCCAAGATGTTTTTGTTTGAAGACCGTAAGGTCCTCTGTGGGACATACGTGGGACAAGAAGAAGAAAAGGTCCCAGCATTTTGTAATTTCATGCATGCTGTTTTCAGAATGCAATTGCACTTTGAGGGTTTGTGTGTGAGCTCACTCGACTTCCCGTTCCTTACAGGTTGTGCTCCAGATGGAACAGAGGAAAGCCCAAAAGCAGCCTGAGCAGGCACCCCACGCTGGACCTGACGGAGAACTGAAGTTCCAAGCCCAGCCGCCGCACGCAGCCCCAGCAGGTAGGAGGAGCCATATCCCCTGGGTTCTCTTGGAAAATAAGGGAGTCTGGTCCATTGAGAGAGGAAAAGTGGTTGGCAGCTGGGGTCTCTGAGCTTTCTTGAAAGGGACGAGGATCTGCTCCTGTATGCAGTGCATTTCAGCCGCCGCCTCTTTAAAAAGTACTTTGAAATATGCTCCCAAATGCCAGAAGCATGGGACTCGCTGGGTGACTTCAGGCTAGTCCCTGTCTCTGAGCCTAACCCACCTCACGGGGGGGGGGGGGGTTTGACAGTGAAATGGGGAGGGGGAGAATTATGTGGGCCACCTGGAGCTCCTTGGAGGAGAGGTGGGCTATAAATGGCCAGGGGCAGGGGGAGAATTAAATTAAATCACAAGTAAAACTGGCTTCGGGACGCTGGTGGCGCTGTGGGTTAAACCACAGAGCCTAGGACTTGCTGATTAGAAGGTCGGCGGTTCGGATCCCCGCAATGGGGTGAGCTCCCGTTGCTCGGTCCCAGCTCCTGCCAACCTAGCAATTTGAAAGCATGTCAAAGTGCAAGTAGATAAATAGGTACTGCTCCAGCGGGAAGGTAAACAGCGTTTCCATGCGCTGCTCTGGTTCTCCAGAAGTGGCTTAGTCATGCTGGCCACATGACCCGGAAGCTGTACACCGGCTCCCTCGGCCAATAAAGTGAGATGAACGCCGCAACCCCAGAGTCGGCCACGACTGGACCTAATGGTCAGGGGTCTCTTTACCTTTAAAACTGGCTTCAGAACTGTTTACAATGTCTGGCAGTAGCTCTCCTGGGTTGCAGAGAGGGAACATTCCCAAGCCAATATGGAGAAGTTGGGGATTGAACCCGGGACCTTCTGCATTCAAAGCAGTTGCTCTACCACTGAGCTATGGCCTTTCCCCATAGCAGGAGAGTGCGGGGGCTGGGGAGGCTTGCCTGGCCATGGCGCCCTGGATGCCTTCCAGTCTCCACCAGCCACTTCCCCAATTCTGATCCTGAGGAAGGAGGGAGGGATGTCCCCGTGTAGCTGCCGGGATGATCTCTGCCTGCAGCTTCAAATTTGCAAGGAGGGCTGGTCACTTTTGCACCCTCTCCAGATGCATGGCAGGTGGAACCATCTAAACCTGTGTTGTGGGCACCTGCGCCAGGAGGGCTAGCGAAAGGGAGGAACAGGATTCCCAGGCTCTTTCAGAGGCAAGTGAAGTCCTGTCGATGACAGCAGCTCCACATTCTTGTCTTCTCCTTTCCCCCCAGACCAAACACCACCTCCTCCACCCGAGTCCCATGCTGGAGGCCCTGCGTTGCCGGATGCTCCTGCCCTGCAGAACCAGGCGGAACCTCTCCAGAACCAACAGCATCACGTGAATCCTGTGGAGCACTGATGGGGGTGGTTGTGGGGAGTTAGGGTTGCCTTTTCCTCTTGTTTCCCCATCCCCTTTGCACCTGGAGCTCCCAAATCCAAACTTTCCCCGGTACCATAGGCAAAGGGAATAGGCAAGAGATCTCTCCTATCGCAGAAAACTGTGGGAGGAGTCTTTAACAGAAGCCCTGCCCCTGAACCAGTCTCTGCCCACTCCCCTTCTGGTCTCACACAAGAGAAAATACTTACAGGAGCTGTTAAAAAACAACGCACACACATAAATCCTCCCCTTTTTTAAATTTAACCGATTGGGGCTCTCTGCTTCTCTCTAGCCACAATGAGCCTCTGAGGGAGCCCTTAGTGGGGCTCTAATGAGGGAGGTGGAGGAGCGTTTGCCATGGAGGGAGAAGAAACTGAGCGAGAGACCAGCACCTCACCTGCCCTGGTCACTTTCTGCTATGTTCCTGGATGCACTGGGGGGAAATCAACAGGGTTGGGGGACATGATGTCTCTCTTGCTGATGTCAGTATTGTAGACTCGGGCCACTACTTTCCTCCCTTTCAAAAGTTTATTCCTTTATAATGGGATTGCAGTGTTGAACCTTTTTTATTTTTAATTATTTGGGCCCTTGTATTTAAATAAAGCTCTCAAAACACCTCTGATTTCCTGTGACTTCTCTTGCTTCCTTCTGCAGGAGCTTATCTCAATGCACATACTGTCCCACTGTGTCTGGTGGGGTCTTAAGGGAAGGAACAGCAAAAATTGCTCTGAGTCTGTGTCAGTATCAGTCGGGGGCCCCAGGCGGAGGTTGAGCCATCCTTACTTTACAATAAATAAACTGTGTAGATGTGTGTATATCTACCCTGGCCACCCCACCCTCCATGCCAGTGGTTGCATCCCGACCTCCACATGGAATCTAGAAAGTTGCCTTGTACTGAATCAGACCATTGGCTCATCTAGCTCAGCACTGTCTGCACAGACAGGCAGCAGCATTCCAGGCTGGGGGATCTCTCCCAACCCTACCTGGAGATGACAGGGATTGAACCCAAGACCTCTTGCATGCAAAGTGGATGCTGTAACCATTGAGATGCAGCCTGGCCCCCGTCGTTCCTGAGTGGTCATGTGGTAAATGCGGGCAGAGCATTTATCCACAGTCACTTCTGAAGAGGCCTCCTGTGTGTGCAACTGCTTCCTGCAACAGCAGCACCATGGAGGGGGCAGAAATAAAGGCAGGAACTGGGGTCAAGTGCAACAAGACTTTGGAAAGGGTTGCAAAATGTCAGGGGTCAAAACTCTTTGGCATGTCCCCTGCATGCAATTTGGGCAGAGGGAAGGCTTGTATGTGGCCTGTGTTTTTGTTTTTTTTAAAATGTTCTTATTAGCAATTTCAACATATCAAAACCTATCATATTCATTATTTTCTCCCTTCCCCCTCCTCAAACCCTCCCTCCACTCCCCCAGAGACTTCCCTCAGCTCCGCTCTCTGATTTCTCATCCCATATTATTCCCTGCATCTTGTAAAATTACACAAATCCTTACATTATCAGTCTACCATGTTGTATGTGGCCTGTTCAAATGGGCCAAAGCGCAGGCCTGTGCCAGCTGCCATCACGTGCCCAGGTGAGTAGCCTTAACCCACTATCTCATTTCATAGGCAGTCTCTCCCTTGGATGGAAAATAATGTGGGTGTGACAGAGAGCAACCTGTTCCTTCCCTGAGTTGTGCAGTCTGCTCTTGAGCTCCACCCACGCGCATCTCATGTGCCCTGTGGTTTCATGCATCTGCTTTCGATGTGTTACCTTCCTTCCTTCCCTCCCCATTTAGAAATGCACTATAGGGCCGGGCCCCACCTGCACTCTACATGTAAAGCAGCATTGCACCACTTTCAGTGACCCCCAAAGCATCTTGCGAAGGTTGGTTTGTTAAGGATGCTGCTGAGGGTTGTTGAGACCCCTATTCCCCTCACAGAGCGACAGTTCCCTGGGAAGAGGGGTTGACTGTTCCCCCTTTAGATGTCAGGCTCCTGCTTCTGTCAGCTCCAGGCAACATGTCCAGTGGCCGGGGATGATGGGAGCTGGGAGCCCAAGTAGCTACAGCAGGAGTGAAGAACCTTTACCCAGATGTTGCTGAACTAACCCACCCACCCCCGCCAAATTCCTGGCCATTGACCATGCTTGCTAGGCTGACAGGAGTTGTCATTTAACAAGTTTGCCTTTTGCATAGCAAAAGTCTACCTTCGGGTTTCATAGAACAAGATCTTTCTTTTTCTTTCTTGTCCTCTCGCACTAGGCCGAACAGTGTGGTACCAACAGGCTACCATCTTGCTTAACTGTTTACCTCACAAAACCCATCCAGCACCCTCGACTCGAGTTAACAGGACAGCAGCTCAAGTTATTTCTAGTAGGTGCTGGCTTTAGTTTGCCAGTCATTTATTTTTAAGGCCTTATGAGTCAGTGCCCTTTGGTATGCAAGACTGCATTCCTAAGGCATGACAGAACAGAAATGTCATCCATCATAAGGTTGTTTGCGAAGAGCTGATACTGTTCTGGCTGTTTTCTTACTCCAGTGGCTTTTTCCTTCCTCTTTTGTGTAAACTTGGAAGTTCTGCCTACTTGGCAGGCTTAACACTAGGTTCCGATTTGACAGTTCCAGGAAATAAAATCCGGGGATGGAGGAGAGCAAGGGACCCAAATGGGAGAGGTGGCTTGGCTTTCATCCATTATTTTACTATGCCTGTTGCCACCATCCTAAATAGCATCGGGGTGAGGAACCATTCAAGCTGAGGGCCACATTCACCACTGGGCAACTTTCCATGGGCCACATTTCCGTGGTAGGTAAGGGCAAAATTAGGCTGAGGAACAAATTTAGAGAGGCTAGGAGAGCCAAGTTAAGGGCCCAGGGCCTGACACCCCTATTCCCCCTCTCACAGCTACAATTCTCAAGAGCGTCAATCTCTCTTCTTGGGGATCTATTGATTGTGTAGAGATAGTGTAGAGACACTCAGAGTGTAGAGCTCTGAGGGTCTCCTAACACTTGGCACCTGTAACCTACAGTTCTCAGGATACTTTAGGGAAGCCATGACAGTTTAATGATGCTGCTTCAATTAAGAATGTTGATGGGGTTTCAGAGGGAAAGTAGCAGCAGGCTTGGGAGAAACCCCAGGCTTTGCAGAAATACCAAAAAATTAAGTGGGAGGGCGGATTGCCATCCTACACTTTCCTGTGATTTCCACCCTGCCATCACTTTTGTCTGATTTTGAGATACAGCTTTTGAGGCATGTTTGTTGCTCAAGACACCCATATCCCCCTGGAGAAGTATAAACTCTAGTGGGTGCTTCTAGTCACAAATAAGGGGTAAACACGTGCTGTGGGGAGACTTCTGAAATCAGCCTTCAATATTACATTTTCAGTAACCATAGGTGCCAAGATGATGATGAGGGAATACACACTGTATTATAGTCATAGCTGTAATATTTTTTTATTTATTTAAAAATAATAATTTGTGGACAGATAAATTATACAGACATCAAGTCTCTGCTCCATCCTGGGAGTTCACATCACCATTACTAATAATTTAATACATATTTTGAAATTAAGGGGAAAAAATACTATTTAAAGAAATCTCAAAGGCTTGCTTTGAAAGATAACTAGCATGTAAAATAGAAATACATTAGGAAATTCTGTCCACTTAACATCAAGTGTAAACTAGAGCATGCGCATAACACGCTTGAGTGTCCACCAGGGCCACCAATTCCTCATGTTATGCTACACACATTGTAGACTAAGGGCCTGGCAGCCACATCCTTCAAATCAACTGAGGTAGTAGCAGCTTTACATCAGTGCATTTATTCAGAAATATCAGAGCACAGAAGCTCTTGCTCCTCACGGCAACCTCAGGGCCCCACTCCACCCTGAGAGAATGTGGATTTCAGGCCCAGAATTAAATCTTGCTACATCTCACACACACTGCCCTCCTTTCAGACCCATGAGCCTCCCCTTACGATCTCCAGTGTTTAAAAAAAGGATTCAATTTGGCTCTCAAAACCTCAGAACCCTGTATATGTATCTCTAATGGACGGTTTACTTCATGGCTGCCATATCTTGAAGAGCCATTTCATTCCTGACTTTGGGGGCACAGCTTAATCCACCTCAGCAGAACCAGAAAGGAGAGGGGAGTTGTCGTTGCCTTCTTCCTGAACCCCGTAGATCTCCCTCCAAGCTTTGGCCCGGTGTTCCGCCCTCAGGCAAGGCTCCAAGATGGCTCCCACTTCAGCAATCCTCCGGCGGAAGCGGCATCGGTCACGGGCCATTTCTTCCCAGGGGCCACGGCGGGCGGCCCGAGACGCGTAGTTCCAGACCACCAGCGGGTGAACGGTCACCACCGGAGAGAATCGGACCTGAGGAAATTGAGAGGCTATGAGGATAGTGGGACAGGTATTTTCTTGCTCTTACGCAAATTTATGCCAATGCTACTAAACTAAATAATTGGCTAGACCTCATACAGTTAACAGGTTGGTTGTTTTCATCAGGTAATGGCCCTGCTGAATCCTACTGTCTTTTCTCAGCTAAACAAGCCAAATATCATGTTTTAAGGGACAGCCATCCCTGTGCTCCAGGGGTTGCTGCTCTCCAGATGTTTCAGGATGTGCAACAGGTTATCATCCTGGCTGTAACCATTCCAACCAAGGACAGGGAAGAACAGCCTTGTGTTGTCCCTAGTTTTAGTCCACTTCCTTTTCTGTAGGTACTGAATCAGGACCTTGATTTAAACTTGCCCTAGGCAGGAAAGACGATGCAAACCACCTCTTACTCCTATTTAGACACCATACTTGAAAGCCAGTGTGATAGAATAATAGAACTGGAGAGTTAGATGGGACCCCAAGTGTTATCTAGTCCAACCCCCTGCAATGCAGGAATCTCAACCAAAGCATCCAGGACAGATGGCCATCCAACCACTGCTTAAAAACCCGCCGAGGAAGGAAAGTTCACCACCTCCCAAGGGAGACCGTTCCACTGCAGAACAGCTCTTATTGTGTAGCAGTAACGGGTGTTGCAGTAGGACCTGGGAGCCCAGGGTTCAAATCCCCTACCAAGCCATGAATTTCACCTTGGACCAGTCTGCTGCTCAGACTAAACTACCTCACAGGGTTGTTATGCGGATTAAATGAGAAGGGGGGGAACTATGTACACCATCTTGAGCTCCTTGGAGGAAAAAAGCGGGATATAAACACTAACAATATATTATCTATTATTTTTATTTACCACCTCAAGTGATAGGTTTCTGGAGGCTGGCTGTGGCTGCTCAAGAGTAAGGCAAAGGCACTCTCTACCCATGCTCAGAGGAACACTTTTCCACAACTCCTTGAGTTCCATTGCTAATCTCTAGCTGCGTCTTGAGCATCTCTTTGGGTTTCACACAACTGTGGGAACTGCACACAGTTGCATTTCCAAGCTGGAGGAAGAGAGGCTGTATACAACTGAGTCCTACTCAGAGTAGACCCACTAAAATGAACCCAAGTTGGTCATGTTAATTAACTTCAATGAGTCTACTCTGAGTAGGACTAGCAACCGTAGGTTTCTGCTGTGGGTGTCCACTTTGCATTGTTCTTAAATTGATCTTGTTATTTTGTGTGCTGCTGTCCTTCTTATATTTGGGGCATTTGTGGAAGGTGACTAAGCAAATTACTAAGCTCAGGTTCCAATAGATCTGCCGACACTCTGTGGACAAAAGGAGGGAGGGGGGAAAGCGAGAGGAAGGCAGGGGAGTCCTGTCTGCTGGGAAATGACCCAGCCTTACATCATCCACTTCCTGGCTGGTCATGTTGCATGATAGGGATGTTACACGATATTTCAGGATGGGCGAAACCAACAGCAGGACAGGGGAGGCCAAGGAGCATTAAGGAGATTCCAGGGTGGTGCTAACAGGGAACAAGGTGGGGTGCAGAAAGTAAAAACTGAGGGCTGAGTAAGGTATCTTTAGAATGGGAGAGAAGGCAGCTTAGAAAAGGAGAATGGGCGTAGCCAGGATTTATGTAAGGGGGGCAGGCTTAATGTTGGGGGAGCAGAACCCAACATTATTGATTTACTTGATTTTAATCTATATTGGAAGCCGCCCAGATGGGTACAAATAATATATTATTATTATTATTATTATTATTATTATTGGCAGTCCCTTTCTCCCTGCGCAACAGCCATACAGTGGTACCTCTGATGACGAACTTAATTCGCTCTGGAGGTCCGTTCTCAACTCGAAAGTGTTCTTAACCTGAGGTGCGCTTTCGCTAACAGGGCCTCTGGCGCGTGATTTCTGCTCGCATCCAGGGGCAAAGTTCGCAACCAGGAGACCTACTTCCAGGTTAGCGGAGCTCGTAACCCGAAGCGTTCGCAAGGAGGAGGGTTCGTAACCAGAGGTATTACTGTTCAGTTCTCACCCCAAGACACACACAGCATGCTCACCTTTCTTCCTTTTGAGGAAGAAAATCCCCGTGAATACATAATTTCAACAGATGGAGCTTTCCCCATCGCTCCAACTCAGACAGATTCTTTAAAATGGTTTAGAGCTACAGTATCACCAGAAACACTTTGTTCCCTGCTATGACCATACTGTGCCCATCGAGACCACCAGAGTACGTAAGCTAGGCATCCTTTACCCTGTGAGATGCCCCCTTCCAGGGGGTTTTTTAAATAGCTTTTCAGTTCGTCAGCTAAGATTTCCAACCGCTCTGATCTACTGAGGCTGACAGAAAGAATTGTTTATGATTGTAAAAGCCTGTCTGAGATGCCTTCAATTGTTTAAAAAAACTTGAAAAGCAGGAAGTGTTATTTTAATTAATTTATGTAAACAAAAGCTATACCTGTTTAATTTCTGCCTTAACTTCAGCTGTCAAAAAGGGCACAGGGTGGGGTGGGGAACAGCTTCTGTAACACCCAATTTTCTACTCATAACCACTGTTGTGTAAACATAGTAGTTATACACAGCAGTTAAGTGATAAAATTAGGAAGACTTCCTGAAACATTTGTAAATGAAATGGGCAACTCTAATCCAGGCAAGTAATTGTGAGGGGCAGAACCAAGGGCGTTAGCAATTCCTAATTATGGAATGTCTCTCTCTCTCTCTCTCTCTCTCTCTCTCTCACACACACACACACACACATACACACACACACACACACACGTTTCTGAACTGTCTCCCTCAAGACTCATCCTCTGGAGAACCTAGGGGTTCTGGTTAGTCCACACACAAAGTATTTAAAGCAACTCACCTTCTTAATCACCTGGTTTGCCTCCTGGGAAACTGATGACACTTCTGTGGTCACAGGATCAGAGTTTTCCTCAGAGTCTGGCTGGCAACATTTCTGAGCTGGATGCCTGGAGGAAACTCTTGGATTCCACTTGAAACGTGGTCGCGTTGGTGGATTACACAGCTCCTCGGGCTTAGAATCCAGCCTTGTCTGATAAAAGGTGACTGTGATTTCCTTGTGGTTCTTGGCCTCCGGCTGAGGGGCAGATGTGGGGGCTTGAATGGGCTTGGAAAAGCAGAGTGGGTGGAAAGGGTCGTTGCTTGCAAAAAAAGATTCGCAGAGGCTCTCCAATACATCCTGATGCAGAGAGTCTGCTTCCTCTTCCAAATGGTTCTCCCCGTTCTCCTGGTGCCCTCCAGACTGAATGCTCTCTTCCATCTCGTCTTCGCTCCACCAGTCCTCTGAATCGTCACTGCCACCCTCCTCTTCCTCTGATGGACTGTAGAACAAGGATAGGACAAGGGGGCTTTTGGAAACACAGGGGACTGAGTTGAACGCACCCTTATCTCCACCTTTCTTGTATTCTCCTATCTCTTCCCCATCCTTTGGGGAATCAGATGGACTTTGCCCGTCAGGCATCACCAAATCCCCACGAGATCCCAGGCCCTCCTCGTTTCCCTGGGATTCGGAGGTACTTTCCAAACAAAAGCCCCCTCCAAAATCCTTTAACTCTCCACGGTGGCTACAGGAACCTTCCACATTCTCCCTACAGTATCCGCCAATATTCAATCCTTTCACCAATGCTTGTGGATGGCAACAATATTCCAGCCATTTCTGGGGGGAACTCCCAGGGTTCTCTCTGCTTTCCAACGCCATGTCTTCTTCTGAAGAAACGTCCCAGTCATTTCCAAGGTCGTAGGCAATGGAAGTGCTGATCAAGTACGGTTCAGAAATGCCATCCTCTTCCAAACGCATGCTATCCATTTTGGATGGACCATTAGAAGCAGGCAGAAGCAGTGCCAGGTCCTCTTCAAAATGTCCGCCTTCAGCCAAGCTTTCTGTATCCCTTTGAGGGTAACACTTGTGACTGTCCAGGGAAAAGTACCCTAGATGGGCAGCTTTCAAGTTTCGCCCCTCCACTTTGCTTTCTTCTCTTCCAAGTTCCTCCCAGGTTCCTCTTAAGAGTTGCTTCGTCTTCCCTAAGATGGGCATTGTCCCCTTGGCAATGCCCATCAACACAGCCCTCACCAGGGTGGCAGGGCTATGCTGCCAGAGGTGCAACCACCTCCTCACCCAGTCCAGAGCAATCTGGGCCATACGTCCAAGAATCACGGCCGCCATGTTGAACTTGCCAGCAGGGCTGGACTGGCTCGATTCGGCAGGGAGGATTTTAGCCATTCTAAGCCTGAAGGGGTCACAGCAAACCAACAACCTCTCTGTGTCTGAGGGGGGTGATGTCAGTTGGCTGGATGTGATGTGAGGGGGCATCTTAGACCTGAAAAGAAGCAAAGTGAAAATAAGCTACCAGCTATTAAAAATCTGAAAGTGGTGCTGGGAAAGCCCAGAGTCAGATTCCAATATGCTTTGTTTTGCTGCATTATAGGAAAGGGGTCAGACTTAGGCCCCATCTGCACTATACATTAAAGTAATAGGATACTGCTTTCAAACAGCCATGGCTCCCCCCCGAGAATCTTGGGAACTGTCATTTGTTGAGGGTGCTGAGAATTGTTAGGAGAACCCCAAGCCATCTTACAGAGGTACAGATTCCCAGAGTGGTTTAACAGTCAATCCCTCTTGCCAGTTCTGTGAGGGGAATTGTGTGTGTCTTAACAAACCTCAGCCCCCTTAAACTACACTTCCCAGAATTCTTTGAGGGAAGCCATGACTATTTAAAGTGGTATGATACTGCTTTAATATATAGGGCTTTGGAACCAATTTGTGCCTCTAGTTCAGCATTGTCTTCTTTCAACTGGCAATAGTTTGCCATGGTTTCATCTCTATTACCTGGTCCTTCCCCCACCGCCCACATTTTCTTTTTTTCCTGGAGATGCCAAGGATTGAATCTAGGAAGTTCTGCCTGCAAAGCATTTCATTTACCACTAAGCTGTAGTCACTCCTGTAAGCAAGACATTTAAAACACACACACAGAGGAGATACAAAACCTGAAACCTATCAGGAATCCACCTGAAAGGCCTGTTCCCTTAATCCAGAGTGTGGAAGAACAGGTTGTTTATACTCAGGTTGTAAAGTATTTATTACTTATTTATGCCAGGTATTTTATACGCTGCTTAATTTCTAAGCTGTGAGTAAAGGCCTTCTGTGTGTAACCAGGGCTGCTATGACTAAGCCCAGTATGGACAGAGACTTGGCACCAACAACAGATTCTGGAATGGAGGCCTTAGGCAAGAAATGCCCTGAAGGAGAATGGGTTATGGTATCAGTAGCAAGTAGCACCCTTCCCCGATTGATATTGCATTTTTGGGAGCTCAGAGTGTATGTATTATTTGTTCCAAGCAATATAATGATATGTGCAATGGCAGGCTGCTGTTTTTTTTTTTTTGGAGGTTGTTTGAGGGCGGAATATGAATGGTTCTAGTGTTTGTTTAACTGTTCTTAACAAGAAATGCTTTGGTGAGTGTTTTCTTTTGTAACAAAGTATTTTTTTAAAAAAAGTTAAAAATAAGAGGAAACTTTAATACACACCTTAACTTTGTATACAACACACATTTAAAGCACGCCCACCAAAAAAAGAATCCTGGGAATTGTTACCAGTCATAGAACTTCCAATTCCCAGCACCATTAACAAACTACAGTTCCCAGGATTCTGGGATGTGCTTTAAATGTATGGTGTGTACGCACTCATGAAGTGGATTAGGAAAGGCCCAACTAAGAATAAGACTGTGGAGTAAAATAGGAGGTAGGAAGTTAAGGCATGGGGCAGGAATCCTGCACTTCTAGGCCCTTATCCCCACATTCCAGCAAGATTACTTCCGCCCCCTATGTGTGCCTCAGTTTATCTCTCTCTTTTTTTCCTATGGGTTGTTTTCCTGGCTTGGATGTGTAGGTTGATTTAATCCAGGGCGCGCCCCAAACAAGCTCAAGCAAGTGCCCCTGGAACGCTGGCAACACCCCAGTCCGGAAGCAGAAAGGGGGGGGAAATAACACAACACACACACACAGTCTGGATTCCGGGTGTGCAGCTGTCGGGGAGAGAGGAAGAACAGCAAACCTTCTGACCCACAACAGGTTAGAACGGGAAATGGTGGGTAGGGGGAGAGGAAGGGAGGGGAGGGGAATGTTCATTTGAAGATTTCCAAATGCCCTCAAAGCAAAAAGATGCATGGATTCCCAGGATTGTGGGACGGCCGCTGGAGAGCACCCCGCTTTTGACAGCGATCTTAACCTCTGAAACAGGAAGGGTGCCCATTCAGAAATCGACCCCCTCCCTGCCATACAGGACAACTGTAATACTCTCCAGGGTTATAGCTGAGGATAATCCTAACGTGAAGTAAATATTAAGTTTGGGGTAGGGGTGCTGAAAGAGAGAACAGTGGCAGTAACAACCTCATTGGCATTCATCCTAGTCTAGTAGGTAGGATGGGATATTTTTGAAAATGTGGAGCGAAAAGGAAATGGTGCAGTTTCTTAACTAGGTAGGGAAGGTAGAAACCAAATGAGGGTGAAGTTCAGTTTCTGCTTTCTGGCCTTCCCTAGGAATTCAGTATTGGAGGAAGTGGAAAATTGTGGCAGTCTGAGGACAGAGGAACAGAAAACGAAATCTTAGAAGAGCTCAAAAAGAGGAGTGGATATAACTAATGCATTTTTACAAAGGGGAGGGGAGGTCTGGGGTGCAGGTTAATGGGGGGAATGACCCCCAAAAATGCAAAAGAGGACATAGAGGCATAGATAAGATACAGAAGGTTATTGTTTTAGGACTAGCAGTGCCACAATTGGGGGGGGGGAGGGGTTCAACATAAAATAAGGATACTTTAAAAGAAAAAGGAACAGCAAAAATATAGAATATTAGTTACTGAATCTTCAGGAAACTACTAGAATGGGGTATCTGGAGATCTCCCCCACATGGATAATACTGGGGTACAGATTTGGGGCAGGGCACCAAGACACCATTGTGAGACCCGCACATAGCTGTCAACTTTTCCCTTTTCTTGCGAGGAATCCTATTCGGAATAAGAGAATTTCCCTTAAAAAAGGGGAAACGTTGACAGCTATGGACCCGCATTAAGCGGGATGTGAGGTCGATCTGGGACATCTGTCACCCCATTGATCGCCAGGGCTGATTTGGCTGGCTAGGCCGCTCCATGTGCATCCTCGGTGGAAGAGGACGACCATCCCAGATAAAAGGAGTGTACCGTTCTTGGGTCAAGGGTGTACGATAGCTGCGCTCCCCTGCCAGAACCTCCAAACAAGCTCGAGAACTTGCTTGCATTAAGGAAGGACGAGGACGTAGCAATTAAAAAGGGTGTAGGTCTTGGGTGGATACCTGTGAAAGAGATATACGGGGGTGGGGGCCGGCACAGTGCACGCACCACGAGCGGGAAGGAATCTAGAGAGGCGGGGTGGTAGGCAGGACTCCTGGGTCCTCCGCAGGCAGAAGACCTGGGTCCTAGGGCTGAGGAGCCGAGGCGCCTGGGTGGTGGTGAAAGAGGCGTGGTGGGCGGTCTAACTCCCAAGTACAAAGCGAAGGAGGGATCCCGGGTGCCGTGGGCGGGGAGAAGGCGAGAAGCCGGCCGGGATTCCTGGGTTTTCTAGGAAGGGATGGGAAGATCGAGCGGTTAACAAGCGGTCTGCGAAATTCCCTGGTCTGGCGTGGGAGCGGAGCGAGGTCTAGCCTGCGGGGGTCCAGGACTCCTGGGTTCCAAAGAAAGGGGAGAGAGAGGACCCAATGGTGGACTTTTGCCTCCTTACCTCTCGAATCGAATTAGCCAGTAACAAACTCGCTCCAGCAAGCAGCTGCGGGGTTGGCGCGGTGATCGGGCGATCGAGCGGCGGGCTTGGCAGAAGAGCGGTCGGTCGCGGCAGAACCCATGTCTCTCAATCGGCGGCGGCGGCTGTTTTTCTTCTGTGAATAGGAATAGAATGTTTGGATGCGTCGCTGTTGACGCCGAGTCTATATAAACACTCGTTCTGGGGGATTACGTCACCACATTGTGACGTTGTGGAACGGGGAGGGGCCAGGGGGAGAGACGTGACCGACGGAGGGTTCTGGGGAGAGGGAGGGGCGAGGAGTAGAGTATGGACGGGTGGGTTGGGAAACAAAACGTGAAACGAAAGTACAGTACTTCCCCCTGTTGTTGACTCTCCTAGTAGAAGATAGGCTTCGTTCAGAAAATGCTCCTCGTACTTTCCATTTTCATTTTTTAAAACTGGTGGGATTTACCATGATCAATACAGAAATTAACTTTTCTTTTTTCCTGCCTGGAGCAGCCATTTGCAAGGTTTATTGTGGCATAACCTTTGTTTCACCACAGCTACGTGGCCATTTATTCTCATCTGGCAAATAACTGTGTATGACTCCTTCTTAATTCCACCCTTCCTCCAAGCAGCTCTGGGTGGCTTGCAAAGTCCCTTTTACACCCCCCGTTTTATCTTCCCCAACAGCCCTGCGAGGCCAAGAGAAAGTTAGGTTCTTCCTTATTCAATATACAGTGGTACCTCAGGTTACATGCGCTTCAGATTACAGACTCCGCTAACCCAGAAATAGTGCTTCAGGTTAAGAACTTCAGGATGAGAACAGAAATTGTGCTCTGGCGGCGCGGCAGCAGCAGGAGGCCCCATTAGCTAAAGTGGTGCTTCAGGTTAAGAACAGTTTCAGGTTAAGAATGGACCTCCGGAACGAATTAAGTACTTAACCCGAGGTACCACTGTAAAGCAAAGTTGCTCACTTTGTAGGCACAGAACAAGAGGCTTTTTATCAGGGAACTGGCTAACAACAACAGTAACAACAGCAGCAGCAAGATGAAAGTCACCACAAGGACAAGCTAAAAGGTGGAGTCTTGGCTCCAATCCATAATAATTTGAGACAATAGTTAGTCATTATCAAGTATTAAGTCACTTTCTATGCAATAAGAAGGATTACAAATTACCACTTTTTCTGTTTTTACCTGAAACCAGTGGCCATCGCCAGTACACATTTGCATGCTTCTTGCTTCTACTTTTCATGCAGATGGTCCCAGCTACAATCCTTGTAATCTCCAGGTAGAATGGGGAAATATTACCTGTCCAAAACCCTGAAAAGCCACTGCTAGTTCGGTGCAGAGACAATATTGAACTAGATGGGCTCAACATAAGGCAGTTTTCCTGTGTTCCACACCACAAGATCCATAGCCTTGCCCCATGATGCAACCACATTTATTCTAGCTTGCTGGACAAAAACGAACGCAAAGGATTTACATCAGGTAAATGTACATCAGATACCCACCCAATGAAGTTGAAAAAATAAATTGACAAGGCCAGACCAGTACAGTGGTACCTCGGGTTACAGACGCTTCAGGTTACAGACTCCGCTAACCCAGAAATATTACCTTGGGTTAAGAACTTTGCTTCAGGATGAGAACAGAAATCGTGCGGCGGCAGCGGGAGGCCCCATTAGCTAAAGTGGTACCTCAGGTTAAAAAGTTTCAGGTTAAGAACGGAGCTCCAGAACGAATTAAGTTCTTAACCCAAGGTACCACTGTAACAGGAATAATCTACTACAGGACACACAGCCCAATATGTATACTTGCTATTGCATACATATTGTTTTACACAACTCTGATATTTTGGAGAAGACAGCATATCAACACTTTTACAAATAAAAGGACAGATTCCCTAAGAATCTGTTTTTTAATTCCCTAAGAGCAATGCTAATTTTTCTAGAAAAAGAGATGCAGGGACTTGCCATGAATACCTTCCTTGTTCTCTTATTATGGCTGTGGTGCCCACCTGAGAGGGAGTAGAACTGAGTTCCAGCTGGAAAAGAAAAGCCCTGCCCAATATATTATCAATGATCCACAGCCCATTTTGGACAACAGTATTAGCTGGAAGGCCTGTGCTTGCTTTCTCACAGCCCCCTGGCATTTAGGGCCAAATCTGAACAATAACTGAAACAACCTAAGATAGAAACAGAGGGCTCAGACCTCGCAACAAATCCAGGTGTCAACCAGTCAGGCAGATGAGAATTACAGGACCTAATAACATCTGGGTCACTTTCAACCCAGTGGTATTGCTATCACCTGCCAGTAATGTAAAAAACCAATTGTGAGGGGTGGGGTGGGGAATTGCACCTGATTAAGATCTGTTGTAGTTTGATATTCCCTGTCCTGTTTCGGTTTTTCTCTTCGTTTTCTCCACTCGTTTTCATTTGTGGACAAAATATTTCTGGAGTATGCCATGTGCAAGAAGAAGAGGTAACCAGAACCACTAGATTTTTGGAAAGAGAGGAGGTTTATAGGCTAAGAATCTGGGTGGGTTGTGTAAGATTACAGGACGAGAGTAGTTACAGGGTAGCTCGAGCCCCAGGTCTTTTCTGTCAGGTCCTAGATCTCTCTCTCTCTCTCTCTCTCTCTCTCGTGTGTGTAATTTACTGCTAAGCACAGCTGGAATCCAAAACTCCTAGGCTGCATACATGCCATAGGTGACTTCCCCCAAAGAATCCTGGGAACTGTAGTTTATCCTACACAGAGCTACAATTCCTGGCATCCTTAACAAACTACAGTTCCTGGCATTCTTTTGTGTGTTTTTTGGGAAGGGGGGCATGCACTTTTAAAAGTATGGTATGTATACAGCCCTAAGCTATTCTAGGAGTTTAAAACGGGTGGAATGATTGAGGGAGTTGGGTATGTTTAGCCTTGTAAAGAGGAGACAGAGGAGATGCAATAGCCATTTTCATATATCTAAAGGGCCGCTACATAGAGAGTGGAGCAACCTTGTTTTCTCTTGCTTCAGAGGGTAGGGCCCGAAACAATGGCTTCAGTTTAGAAGAAAGGAGATTCTGACTAAACATCAGGCTCTACAATTCTATAAATCTATGACTAAGAGCTAGCAGGTCAGAGGTGAAACTTGATGGACTCGTGCAATAAGGCTGCAATAAGGCTGCCTTATTCTGGAGTTTCTCAAAACTCCAAGCAGCTTTCTGGCAAGCAGTGTTGATGTAGAAGCAAGTCTGTTTCGTACCTGCAGCTTCTGCCCCCTAGACACACCTGTACCATCTCCAGGAACTTAGTAGGATTTAAATTACAGAGGCTGCTGCGGATAAGGATGGCTAAAAAGGGAGGCCTGATAGTTACATGAGCATTTAATGTACTGACTAACAACTGCTTGAAAGCAACATTATAAATCAGGGAATCAAAGCACTGCAAAACTGCTTTTAAACGGGTCGAGCTCTGTAGTGCTGGCATGAATCGTTCTGCCATAAAGCACTGCAGTTGCTGAAAAATGCAGTAGGAGGAGGACAACACACAAACCCTCCTGGCTCAATGAAACCTGCGAGGGAAGGCTGTGCAGCACGCACATGTGCCTTGAAGCCTCTTAACATAGGGAGAGAAGAATGGGCCTGCTGGATCAGGCCAATGCCCCATCTCGCCCAGTATCCTGTCTGTCCTCATAGCTGTCAAACATATGCATGTGGGAAGCTTGCAAACTGGACGTGAGCAGCAGCAGCAATTCTCCCCACCTGTGATTCCCAACAAGTGGTGCTCAGAGGTATAGCACCTCTGGCAGTGGAGGTAGAATGTAGCCACTGTGGTTGGTAGCCATTGATAGCCTTGTCCTCTGTGAATTTCATAGAACTGTAGAGTTGGAAGGGACCCTGAGGATCATCTAGTCCAACCCCCTGCAATGCAGGAATATGCAGCTGTCCCATACAGGGATCAAACCTGGAACCTTGGCATTATTATCAGCACCACACTCTAACCAACTGAGCTATCCAGGCTCCAATTTGTCTAATCCTCTTCTAAGCTATCCAAGTCGCTGGCTATCACTGCCTCTTGTGGGAGTGAGTTCCATAGTTTCCTTATGCACTGCACAAAGTGCTTCTGTTCTGCTGCTGGTGAAATGGTGTGTTGCTGCTGAGCTCAGTGAGGTTAACGCACATCTGTGAGATGCGCCATTCAAGCATGCAAAAAAAGAAGATTTTTTTCCAGCTAATTATGGAAACTGGTTTGTAGTTCTGGCCTTTACATACAAAATACTGGCAGCTGGCCAAGAGGGTTCCCCCCCTTTTGTTTTTTTAAGCTTGGAAGTTCTGTTACATCCTGGTCATATTTCAATCCTGTGAGCAGGACACCTGGGTTCTCTGCCAGGCAAAGAGGTGCGTGGAAATAATAAGTATAAATAGAGAAATTATGGGTGTTGTGTAGGACTGGGAATCAAGCCCCACAGTCTGTTTTCACAAACACACCCCATTTGATAAAATATAGCATGGTATCCCTGCCAGACACATGGTTGCATTTATATTATTTTTTCAAATCAGGATAGGAAGCAGATTCTCTGCTGGAGCAACGTCCTCTTTTGGGGGGAGAATCCCACCAGCAGGCGGCGCCAGAGGACGCACCTTCTCCTACAACAAGGAGACATCCATATCACACACCAGTCAAAGAATGTCTTTCTTCTTTGACAACTTCCCAAATCCCTGTTTTTCTAAAGCTTTTGTGGCCACTCCTCTCTCTAAAGTTAAGGTCAGGAATTCGGACTCCTGTCTCCCCCTCTCATTACTCTCTTCGCCCCCCTCTCTCTTTCTCTCTCTCCTTACCCTCCCCTCCTTCTCAAGCCAAGCCCCCAGGAAGGTGGAGTGGTGGGTCCCAGGATTGAAATTCAATCGCTCTGCTTTTATTCCTCCTCTCTCTTCCCCCCAGAGCTGCCAGGGGAAGAGAAAGGAGAGGGAGTGAAAACCGCGATTGGGAAGGTCGATAAGGAAGGGCTGGGGAAGGAGGACAGAGGAAGACCGACTTGCCTTGCTGTATTGATGAAAGAGCTGGTGGAAGGAAATTGGGCTGGTGGAAGGAGGAGAGAGAGAGAAAGAGAGATAAGAGGAGTAGAGGGTATAGTTAGGGGGAAGAGAGATAAGGAAGGGGGTGAGTCATACTGGAGACAGAAATATAGAGGTGAATGTGTTCAAATGAAGAGAGCAAAGCGGGACAAGCAGGGCTTTGATCCCAAGTTCTGCTGAGCACCAGAGATCTGATTCTGTAGGGTATGAACCCAAGAAAGACTATAAAGTTTCCTGCCGCCAATGAGCCGATAAGGGGCTGCCTTCCTCCTCCTCCTCTTCCTCCTCCTGAATCTGCATAACCCGTAGGAGATACCTCTGGCCAACACCAGTAACCAGGTAAGACCATGGCGCCATGACATTGTTGCTCCTGAGCCTGATGGCCTCAGGGAGATGGGGGAGGCTTGTCCTCAAAAATATGTTCCTCTGGATTCCCTACCCCTCTCTGCCTTTTGAACATGGGTGGGTGGGAACCAAGGAATAATAATAATAATAATAATAATAATAATAATTTATTATTTATACACTGCCCATCTGGCTGGGTTTCCCCAGCCACTCTGGGCAGCTTCCAACAGAACACAGTAACATATTAAACATTAAAAGCTTCCCTAAAGGAAGGGGCAGGTTTTGTGGGGCAAGCAGTTATCTTCTCGTTGTGCCTCCTTCCTGCCTTGTTTGAGAAGAAGAGCATCTTAACAGAGAACAGTCCCTGTCTTCAGATCAGTCTCCTGCCTCCCCTGTGGGCCCAGGACCCAAGATTCCTGAAGGATAAGGCTATCAAGGGATGCTAGCCTTGATGGGAATGCTCTCCCTCCACTGTTGTGCCTCTGAATGCCAAGTGGGGCGAGTTGCTGGGCCCTGGGGGGCTTCCCCTGGGGCATCTGGTTGGCCACTGTAGGAACAGGTTCTGTAGGGCTAGATGCAGAATCTCTGGATGCCACAGTGTCCTCAAAGGATGCTCCTGAGGCATAGCAATGTTTCCGCTGCCTCTCTACATCAGTGGTCCCACGCTAGGTATCTCGGACCCTGCGGCTTTCCCTAGGCAATGCTCCTCTGGATCTAGGATTGCCAATCTCTCTCTGTGTGTGTGTGTTTTAAACTGGACTTCTTCCTGTGCTATGCAGAATGGAAGCAGGTGGATTCCTTCCCCAATCCCCCATCATGGAATAATGGAGAAAGCTTCTTCTTCTTTTGCTATGTTTGGCTGCTGTTTCAATAGCAGAGGAGCAAGGGTGGGGTGGGGAGTTGGCAACTTAGCCAGGTCTGCCGTGCTTCCTCACCACAGCGCCTCCTCTGGCCCTGAACGGGTTAAAATGCCTTTTAGCACAAGCTCTTTCCGACTGCTGGGTGTGTCAGGGTTATGCATGCGCACACACACACACACACACAGACCCCTGTGACTGATGCAAAATATGTTTCCTCGCCCCCGCCACCAGCTGCCCCAGCGCCTTTTGTCTCAGCTGCTGCGTCCAAATGCCAGTGGATGAATAAATAACAAGAGCTAACGGCAGCGGAGGCAGCGGAGGAGAAAGTCCCGCCAGCTATTTCCACCCCACAGCCCTCTCTCTGCACCCCCTGCTCCACCCAGCCCTCAGATAAGATAGGCCCACTTTTAGCTGTGGTCAGGGACCTACATCCCTCGCATTGCAGGCTGCCCAATGAAGATGAGACCATGCCTTGGGTCAGGGTGTGTGTGGCTCATGGGCATATCAACAGGCGGATTGAACTCGCTGTTGGCTGGCCCAGCCTCTTGTCACTCCCAGGGTCTCGTTCGCCAGCTCATCCAGGGACTTTGCGCTTCGGTCGGCTGCACTGCTAAAGTCGCGCTGCAAGCTTTGGCCAATTAACCACTGGCAACTGGCAGACTGATGGTTGGATCCCTGACTCATCGGTGAGGCTGCTAGCACTTAAGACTGGGAAAGGGCTGGCTCTGTGCAGGCCACAGATATGATCTGCGCCAGGTTCAGTCCCCAGCACCTCCAAGTATAGCACTGCCTGAAAACCTGGAGAGTCACTCAATGTAGACAGTTCTGAGGTACAGTGGTACCTCAGGTTAGATACGCTTCAGGTTATAGACTCCACTAACCCGGAAATAGTACCTCGGGTTAAGAACTTTGCTTCAGGGTGAGAACAGAAATCGTGTGGCGGCGGCGTGGCAGCAGCGGGAGGCCCCATTAGCTAAAGTGGTGCTTCAGGTTAAGAACAGTTTCAGGTTAAGAACGGACCTCCAGAACGAATTAAGTACTTAACCCGAGGTACCACTGTATTTTATCTGTGCACCAGAGTAAGAGGGGAAACGCTCCCCGAGATTCTTCATCAAAACTGGAGCGTTGAAGGTCAGGTTATCCCAAAACGTTCTAGTGCCCAAGAAAGAACATCCAGGCGATGTGTCTCCTTCATAATGTGTTATGCCAACTTTGGGCATTTAAACAGTGCATACGACCGTAGGAAGGTACCTTATATTGACTCAGGCCATTCGTCCAAGTACAGTGGTACCTCTGGTTACGTACTTAATTCGTTCTGGAGGTCCGTTCTTAACCTGAAACTGTTCTTAACCTGAAGCACCACTTTAGCTAATGGGGCCTCCTGCTGCCGCTGCGCCCCCAGAGCACAATTTCTGTTCTCATCCTGAAGTTCTTAACCTGAGGTAATATTTTTGGGTTAGCGGAGTCTGTAACCTGAAGCGTCTGTAACCTGACATGTATGTAACCCGAGGTACCACTGTACAGCTGCAACTGTATATACTTTCACATTTACCTACCATAGATGGCAGGAGCCTGTCTTAAATCCTGTGTTTATATGGCGTCAGACACAGCTGCAGGGCAATAGAAATAATAACAGTAGGAAGAGCTGGTGCAGCACAGTGGCTAAAAGGCTGGGCTACAAATCAGGAAGGGCGCCCGGTTTGAATCTGCCTCAAGCTCACTTGATGGTCTGAGGCAAACTCCTCCCCATCGCCCTCGGTTCTTCCCTTCTGCAGTATTGGGGGGGGGGGGTGTCATAACACGGACCTACTTTACAGGGTTGTTGTAAAGATTGCAACTGGATACTACATGTGCATTGAACTCTCAACAGTGTTATGCGAATGCTAAATGAGCTTATTACCCATAATAATTCTTTAGTTCCTAAACTCCCCATCCCTATAGACCACCTGAAAATTGCTGAAGGACTTGGCAGAGGATTTAATGATTAGACTGCCTTGTGGAGCAATTGTAACGAACTGTTCTAGATGTTCTGCGATTTATGTTGATTGAATCAGGATGAAACTTCCTAATTCTAGCCCTGCATTCACTTCACTGCTGATCCTCTCCACTCCTTTCAAGTGCCTCTTCCGTACCCATCCGTCTCTAAACCATCCCACTCACACCTTCTGGGCAGAGGTTGGGTGGCCACCTGTCTTGGGTCCTTTTGTTGAGGTTCTTGCATTGCAGGGGGTTGGACTAGATGACCCTTGGGGTCCCTTACAACTCTCTGATTCTTTGATTCTATGGACTGCCGGGAGCAACTGCGTCTGCCATTTACAGACACTGCTCCTTCTGTTCTTCACTGCCCCATTGCAGAGTAGCTGAATGAAGCTCACAGACCATTAACGGCTAATGGAGCACAGTTGGGGAATCCCTACTTTAGAGAAGGTGCCGTCTTCATTGTGGGTTTTGCAATACAGTGAGCCTGCAATTTACACAAGGGTTACATTCCGGGGATAGCCAGAATCATATATAGTGAAAACACGTTGGCTTCAATGGTGTGTGGGATTGCCAAAGTCTTTATTCCCAGATTCCTTCTCCCTTTCCTCCCCGCTTTTAAAAATTTTAACTTATTTTTTTTCTACAAGCGTTTAAAGCTGAATGTGCACAAGTTAAATGCGCGTAAGTTGCAGTCTTACTGTACATGAACGTACACTTAAGTAATGCATTCACTGAATAATAAGTCTGCATAACTCGTTGTATTAATAAATCCTGATTGCTTGGCCTTTCCTGATCAACGTATGGTCGTCTTCAATTTGCCTTCTTGGGAGTGTTTTTGGAAAGGTTCCTGCAGAAGAATCCATGTGGAAAACATTATAGAACTGATCATTCTTGTGGGTTCTTGAGTAATGAGTCGGAGCCAGCAGGAATCTAGCAGGCCTTTGCTTAAAAATTCAAATGAATGACCTATTCTGATATAATATTTTCCATGTGGCTTTAGGCATCAAAGCACTCCCACTAAGGAAGGCATAACCTTAGAAACAACAACACCTAATTGGTAGTTTTATTTGCTGTGATTTCTTGAGTACTTTACCAACCAGATAAACAAGATAAGCTTTGCAAGAGAGGAGTTGCAGGATCAAAGCTTCTTGCCAAAGTTCAACTCCTTTGTAGGTTAATCAACTGCCCAATCCTGCTCAGGGAGGCTTACCTCTTAGTTGAGTTGGACTTATTCCCAGGATGATAAAGAGTGCCTAGGATTTCAGTCAAACAGTGCAATCCTATATGTGTTGACTTAGAACTAAGTACCATAGAGATGAATGGGGCTTACTCCTAGGTAACTTGGGAATAAGATCTTAAGTAATTCCGTGTACAAAGAGTCGCACTTTCTTGGCACTTGTATACGTAGCAGTTTACATGCTTGCAGTACAATCTCATGTTTCAACCAACATATGGGAATCATGTTACTAAAACAGAAGTTACTTCCATGTTGAGATCCGGTAATGGGAAACAGCCTATAGAACCAGAGCAGGCTGGCGGTGAAAGAATCTTGAAAGAATTTCAGTCTGTGGCTTTGAAATATGGCAATAGAAAATACATTGAATATTTTTGCTCTTTATGTATCTTTAGGAATCTACCTTGAACAGTTTGCTTCCTTGCTTGCTACGTATTCACACCCCTCTTGAGATATCTCGTAATCAAATTCTGCCCAATGGCTCCTGAGATCAAAAAAGCAGGTTTTCTTCTGTGTTTGGATACAGTTGGCTGCCATTTTGAATCGTGATGGTGGACGGAACCCTTCAGAATTGCTCTGATTGTGACCACTGATTTCAAAACTGCACTAATTTGGGAGTTTCTTAGAATTCCTGAGAAATGCCTAGTACAGTGGTACCTCAGGTTACATACGCTTCAGGTTACATACTCTGCTAACCCAGAAATATTACCTCACGTTACTTTACCTCAGGATGAGAACAGAAATCGTGCTCTGGCGGCGCAGCAGCAGCAGGAGGCCCCATTAGCTAAAGTGGTGCTTCAGGTTAAGAACAGTTTCAGGTTAAGTACGGACCTCCGGAATGAATTAAGTACTTAACCCGAGGTACCACTGTACGAGGCGGCTAGTGCAATTGAAACAAGGAATCGGTGTTAGATAATCAAGGTGATAATTAAGAATGGAGGAAAGAACATTGAGTGAATCCAGAAAATGATTAGAGTGAAAGGAGAGTAAAGTCAAGATAGAAGAAGAGATTAAAGAAATAATGAAATGTGTTGAAGCTAGATGGAGAAATAAAGTAGCGTAACAAGAACGGCTGGAAGTCAAGTCACTTGGTGGGTGTCCGTGTGGGGTAGGTGTGTAGGTATGTTAATATGTATAGTATAGGTTGGTATTATATAGAGTAATGTAGGTATGTTTTATGTTATGAAAATAAGGTAGAGTGATGTGTATTGTGTAAATGCAAAAGTACTGTATGTGTTTTATATGTTAATAAAAAAAGAAAGGGAAAGAAAGAATGGAGGATGGAAAACTAAATCAGCAGAGGGACTTAACTTTTGGACTATCTAATAAGGGCAGAAGGGCTGTGTACCAGGGAGAGGGAGGACCATAGTTAGATGCCAAAAGTTACTGCAGTTGTACTATGTTGGCGTATCAATACACCTGAAGTTTAGAGTTCAGTGACAGCTGGCTGACCCTAGCTCTTACTACAGTCTGAGAAATGTTTGTTTTAAATATTTCCAGGGTAGTTGACAAGTGATGTACAGTGGTACCTCGGGTTAAGTACTTTATTCGTTCTGGAGGTCTGTTCTTAACCTGAAACTGTTCTTAACCTGAAGCACCACTTTAGCTAATGGGGCCTCCCGCTGCCGCTGCACTGCCAGAGCACGATTTCTGTTCTCATCCTGAAGCAAAGTTCTTAACCTGAGGTACTATTTCTGGGTTAGCGGAGTCTGTAACCTGAAGCGTATGTAACCTGAAGCGTCTGTAACCCAAGGTACCACTGTAGTTGTAAGGGACCCTAAGCATCATCTAGTCCTACCCCTTGCGGTGCAGGAATACGCAGCTGTCCCATATGGGAACCGAACCTGCAACCTTGGCGTGATCCGCACCACGCTCTAACCAACTGAGCTATCCAGGTGATGTAATAAAATCTAAAGCAACCCCCTACCACTACGATTTATTGTTTTGTGCCTTTCCTCCAAAGAGCTCAAAACATGGTTCTACCTGCCCTACCCCGTTTTATCCTCACAACAGTCCTGTGAGGTAGGAGAGGCTGAGAAATAGGAGACTTGAAACAAGATAGAGAAGAAAGCTGCGTAAAGGGTTCCATAAAATGGAAAGATTAAAAAGCCCAGGAGAATTTTTTTTTTGGGGGAATTATTCTTTGGTGCCCAAAGTAGGTGGGCTGCAGGAGTGCCCCCCCCCCCCCCGGTGAAAAGGGAAGCTTTCCTTTTGGGAATTATAGGGACAGGACTACCCAAACTCTACAGAAATTTATTCATGTATTTGACTACAGCTGCAAGAATGTTACCTGCCCAAAAATGGAAAGAAGAAGAAGTCCCAGCAAAAAAAGAATGGATACAAAAACTTATGGAATATGCAGAAATGGCAAAAAAATAATAAATCAAGATAACAAACTTTTATAAAATAATGGAAATTGTTTATTGAATATTTACAAAGAAATTGTAAACAGGTAAGAACATTGGTAGGATTATAACCTGCAGTTTCATAAGGGTATATATTTAAAGTAGATGAATGAGTAATTTAAGTTAAATTGGATATGCAGAAAATATTTAAAAATGAATTTAAAGAACCACAGAAAGAGGAGGGAGGAAGTCAAGTTTTGAAGTGTTAAAATGATTATAAAATTATTGAAATGTATAAATAGAAAATCATAAATAAAATAAAAAGGAGTGCCCCTGGTAGAGAAAATTCCAGCAGTGAGGGGCCACCACCGATAAGGCTGTGCCTCAGTATTAGGAGTTTCCAGGTCTGTCAGTTTATATGTTGTGGAGGCAGGGTGGCGTTGGGGGGAGAGATGATGGCTGATGATAATGTGTCCCCTTGCAAACTACCTCTGCGGTGTCCTTTTCATCCTGCTCCTCATGGAACTGTGCACTCTACTCTCCAGAAGCAGATGGGGAAGAGTTAAACCTACCAGACAGCTGCGAAAACTCAGTCAGCCATGCAAATACTTCATTTCACCCTGACCTTTGGCCAAACTGTGAAGTACCATGATGTGAGGGCATTTCAAGAGTTTCTGCTGGGGCCCTGCTCTCTCTCCTTCCCTGTGTGTGAGTGAAACTTGAGTTAGCATCCCTAACTAAGGAAAGGCAGTGCTATGGGGAAGTTCTCTGTGCCAAAGTCGGGGGCGTAATGACATATTCAACCGTGAATGCCAAAACCTCCCTCCTTCATCCGCAAAAGGCTACCTAGTTTTAAGGGCTGTTTAAAATGACTATTTCTTTTTCTAATAGGATTGCTTCCCCACCCTTTGTTCTGGTTTTATTACATTTGTTTTCAGGTTGCACGCTCATTTTTTGCTTTAAAGTGATGTTCGTATTTTGTTGTGAGAACTGTTTTGGTTGAAGGGCGAAGCGCCAGCGTATAGAATGAAGCGGATCATTTTTTACAAGACCGATTCCTCCCACCCCACCCATAACGGCTTCCTTCCCTAGCCCCTCGCCTCCCCATCTTTTTGCTGATTTTTCCATCTATCCGGATCGCCCCAGGCAAAGCCAGTGACGTGAGGATCCTTGAACCCAGTGTGGGAGGTTGGGGGGGGCGGGGAGGAAAGGGACCATCGCCAACAGCTGGCACAATGTCTCCCCCACCCCACTGCTAAGGGTCAGGAAGGGGGGTCCTGGCAGCATCAATGCCCTATTCATTCGCCTGGCGTCACTGCAAGGGTGAGAGGTGGGAGGAATGGAATGCGAGGGCCAAAGTGTGCCAGGGAATACAAGAGGTGCCCCTTCGGATCATGAGGCGCAATTGTATTCCCAGCCAGTAGCATATGGGAAGGGAGTTTTTTTGCATCAATAGGCAACTTTGTATGGATTGTATCCGGAATATACTGCCACAACCCCCTGCCACTGGTTGTGGCGTTACACTGGTGCTTCTTCCAGTGGTAGTTGGTTGCAGGGAGGGTGTCTGTGGACACTTGACTGATGACCCATCATTGGAGCACAGCATCATAGCCTGTGTGGATACCCAGAGCTTCCTGAAATGCATCTTAAATTGCGTCCACCTGCCAGGTAGGAGGAGAAGGAAGAGAAAAACTGGTCGGGTCAAGCTAAGGGTGTGGAGAACAGCAGTTGAGCTTTGGCAAGCAGGAAAAATACCGTAGTTTTGGATTTCAGGATGCTAGACAGATTCTCCCCCCCCCTCTCTCTCCTCTTGCCTTTCCTCTAAGGAGTTCAAAGTAGTGCATCTGGCTCCCTCAAGGGCCAGCCCTATTGTTAGGCAGAGTCAGACCGTGGTGGTTTTTGCAGGGAAAGCGCTGTGGCAAAAAAACAAACAAACCAGTAAGTGCTTGAGCACAGACCTTTTAAGAATGGACCTGTTCCTAGACACACTGTGCGAAAGGATGAGCCCTAACACAGCTACCCCATCTGGAAGGTATCTGAGTTGTGTCTGTACTTACGGCTGCTGCAAATTAGGCTTGAAAGTCATGCCTGCTGCAGTTGGCAGAAGTTGGTCGGCGTGTGAATGTGCATTGCTGAGAGAGGCGCACATCTAGTTGTCTAGGATTGGTTCGTTGGCCCAGGAACTCTTCTTGACCCCCTGGGGAAAGATTTGCCAGAAGCAATATAACGCGGCACATCTGCTTATTTTGTGCGATGCAAGAGACACCCAGCGCAGGGAACTGAGCTTCCCCTGGCAAAGAATGTGGATTTGCTTTTTCAAGCCCAGGGAATTTGCAGCCTAGAGGCTAACGTGCTTTCCATTGTTGCAGCGGTTCTCTGAACCTCTTCCTTTCTGTAAGCTGAGAACCAGTAAGATCCTGCCTATCCCTGCCCTGGAGAAATCTAATTATAGGCAGCCATCTATTCTTTTGAATTCACCAAAGTGGGGTATGCTAGGCTTCCTGCTGTATCTTTCTGCTAGGAGTAATAGCCTTGGCTACAGACGTTAGTCAGGAGGAGCCACATAGCAGTGGAAGGGACCATGTATACGGACATTGGTTCAATCCCAGCCATCTCCACTTAAAAGGATCTCTGAATGTTTTGGTAATGGTATGCACAGCAACTGAAAATGTGACTTGAAATGCAACAGGGAGGGAGGAACGACCTCGCTGTGTTTTCAGCTGCTAACATGTGCATAGCTTTAGTCTCAGAGCAGACCCATTGAAATTAATGGACATGACCAGCCCATGAATTGCAATGGGTGTACTCTGGACATGGGTGGCGCTGTGGGTAAAACCTCAGTGCCTAGGACTTGCTGATCGTAAGGTCGGCGGTTCGAATCCCCGCGACGGGGTGAGCTCCTGCCCACCTAGCAGTTCGAAAGCACCCCTAAGTGCAAGTAGATAAATAGGGACCGCTTTATAGCGGGAAGGTAAACGGCGTTTCCGTGTGCGGCGCTGGTGCTGGCTCACCAGATGCAGCTTCGTCACGCTGGCCACGTGACCCGGAAGTGTCTTCGGACAGCGCCGGCTCCCAGCCTCTTGAGCGAGATGAGCGCACAACCCTAGAGTCGGTCACGACTGGCCCTGACGGGCAGGGGTACCTTTACCTTTACCTTTACCTTTACCTTTACCTTTACTCTGGATTACTTAGTTGACTTAAACCCATAGTTGTAGGGGGGGCATAGATGGCTGGCTGAAATCCCACTTACCTAAAGCACTAGATATATACCCCCAGCATGGTTAGAGTGTTGGGCTATGACCTGGGAGACCAGGGTTCGAATCCCCACTCAGCCATGAAGTTCATTGGGTGACCTTGGACCAGTCACCCACTCTCAGCCTAACCTTACATTACAGGGTTGTTTTGAGGATGAAATGGGGAGGAGGAGAAGCACCTTGAGTTCTTTGGAAGATAAAGGTGCTGTATAAAAATGTAATAAATAATAATAGAAATAAATAATGGAATCAGTAATGCCAGTGGACAGGTGTGAAAAGGGTGTTTTCCGACAGTCACTGTTTCTGGGTGGTATTCAGTCACATACCGCCCAATTTAGGTTGCACAGTTAAAGTTGATCGGGAGGCCTCGTGCAACAGATTCACCTCCCTGAAAAACCTTGCTTTTTAATGACAAGGAAAGTGATAGGAAAAGGCCGTGAAAAGTGTGGGGGAACACTTGCTTTGATGCAACGGTCATCTTAACCTCCTTGCAAACTAATGAATGCCCACTGAATAGTCAACATCGTCTAATCTCCCTGCTAACAAGTCAGGATGAATGCTCAGCAAACTAGATGCCTAGAAAGACCATGAAGTTCTAAATGTCTACTGAAGAGGGACTCAGAAATTGCTTCCAGGGGTTAAAAGCCTCCGTTATTAAGAAATGCAGGCCTGAGTGTTTAACAACAAAGGGGTGATTTAACTGTAGAATTCTGCTGCCAAGAGAAGGGGTGGAATTTCCCATCTCACCAAGTTGACACTCTCTCGAATGAGATGCTTTTGCCAGACACAAGCAGGTGGGCTTGATCCAAAAATAACTAGAGGGAATTTGCTGGCAGGGGTTGAACTGGGGAGCAGGTTTAATGGTTTCAACACTCTATTCTGACTTCAGTTCAAAAAAAGAAACGATGAAAAAGAATCAATGAAGCCTGCAAAATTAACAGTGTGTGTGTGTTGCATATACTGGAATAAACGGAAAGATTTTAACAGGGGCTGATTGGTGTCTCCTGCTGCTTCTAAGAAAATCCAATTCTGTGCCCAGGAAACTAAAATTTGATGCTCAGCAACTTAAGTTAGGTGAAGCAAAAGAACATATGTTACTACACTTATTTTTCACAATGCTGCTTTATTCTATAATTTGTAAATGTATTTTGGGTTTTTGTTGTTGCCAAATCTGGAATGGGAGGGCATGAAAGGGATGCAGGTGGGAGAGAGAATGGAGAGAAAGAAAGGGATTTGAAGCTATGTTTGTCAGACGGGAACAAATAATGAAAGAAAGAATGGATTTTGCATATCTTGTCAGGAAACACTTTGTTGGGGGGTGGGAATATAGTCTCAAGAGGGAGATCATTTAAAAACATAATATGAGCGTTCTAGATCAACAACCTACTGAGCGGGATAGACCAATGTTCTGACTCAGCAGAACCCAGTTCCCTGTGTTCCTAAGCTGGTGGGATGTGACCCACAATTGTGTCAAGATCTCACCCAAGTTGCATCACACAGACAGTGCAGTGACCACCTTTCTGTGGGAGGAGAAAGAGGCGGGGAAAGAAAGGATGCCATGAAGGATGGTTTGGTCGAGGTTGTCAAAAGTGGGTTCCATGAGGCTGAGGGGTTAAGCCCAGGGTCCCTGGAGAAGGTTAAAGACCTGGTGCCTTACATTCCCCCAAAGCACTGTCCCCAAGCTGTGGGATTCTGGTACTGTGAACATCACACGAAGCATTCTTGCAACAAGCCAGCATTCTCTTTTCTTTTCCAGATCAGCATTGGGTCAGCTGAGGACCATGTCAGAAGGGGACCGGCCTACGAGTGGCCTGAGCCAAGCCAGCAGCACAGTCACCATCTCTTCCGTCTCCATGGGAACGAAGGTGAGGAATTGGAAGTGGTCCGAGCCCTCTGGACAGGTGCTGCTGGGGCGATAGATAGGCTTCCAGAGACCCTGCTCACCTTGTCCTCCTGAATTAAGTTGGGCTTTGCAGCTTCATTTGCAAGGAACACCTGAATAGTGTTTACCTCAGGAGTTGGCAGCTTGTGCTTTAAAATAAACAAATAACCAAAGTCCTTTTTCGGGAAAAGGAGAATTCTACAATAACCATGTGAACAAGTCCACAACTTTTATGAGGCCTCAAAACATTCACACTGGCAGATGTATCCCATACCTATGTGAGGGCTTATCCATATTTCCCACTGCTTTCTCCCAGGGAAAACTGCTCTTTAGTGCCCAATCGGAGCAAACGGAGCAGTCTGGGACAAGTATGGATGAGCCCTCAGTCATTTGTGGCACATTTGTGACCTGAAAGAAAGGGAGGAGGGGATAATCATTCTTCTCTCGGTTTACAAAGTCTCTTTCTTTCTTTCTTTCTTTCTTTCTTTCTTTCTTTCTTTCTTTCT